>JAJOZX010006220.1:0-67500 GCA_023014485.1 Bathynomus jamesi | reverse complement strand
TTTAGCTTATTAATGTAATCGTGTTAAATTCTGCACTGTTTATTTTCTTTATACATTTTCTCTTCGTTGTAAAAGATGAAATCATGTTTTGTTTAACACTTAATTTTAAATTTTAAGCATTTAATTTTGGCTCATATGCATGTTTAATTTTAATCCATAATAAAATGCATATTTCAATTTCCATTTTTAATTAGCTCTGCAGATCATGATAACATTAGCTCTGTCAATATGCGGTTTAAAATAAAAATATGGCTCCATCTTCAAATATGTTGCTTATCTGTCTAGACGTTGTTACAGCTAAAATATTTATCTTATCTTCAAATATTTTGCCAAAAAATTCAGCCTATTGAGAATAAAAAACAAAACAGGTCAACATTAAATATAATGATGTCAACAAAATTTATGTACATAAACTTGTAGAATTTATCCAGTGTTCATTCTGATTCTGTCTGAGCTGACTTAGAGGCTGAGCATTACCTGTAACTTTTAGCAGTAAACTACAGTAAGAGAATATCTTTGTCTTCTCCTTCGAGCCTTGCTTTCTTCAGAGAACTTAGTCTTAAAATAGAGAAAAATAATTTCCCATTACGCTACAAGAAGAATTGGGGAACACTTAGAGAATTTAGTAAGCTTCACAGAATCCTCCGATCCCCTACAAGAAGAAATCGGGAAGTAGTATAAGAGAAACTACTGCGATTCCGTACACGGTACCAGCTACTCCAAAGTAACAAATCCATTGCTGCCACCTAACCAGAACCCCCGTCAACCTCGAACCGCCCAAGGCCATAGACGGAGGGGTTAACATATACTATGTATATATATATATATATATATATATATATATATATATATATATATTAGGGTTTCATACCTATAGGGTAAAATAAAAATGAGCTTGGAGTTTTAATCCACACGTTTCTCCGTATTCTAAAGAACAAGAAAACACGTTTGTGCAAGTTGAACCAGATCGCGCTGCATTTAGAGGTCCCCAACTTTGACGACTTTTTGTCAGTTCATTTCTCGCCTGCCTGCAGTGAAGACGGTTTTCTTCGTCACTTGAGCGGTTCGTGTTGTATAGCCTATTGGACAACTATGGAGGTAATTATATATGCTACTAATTATCTCATTTTACTGTGGTATTGAAATTTATTATTATTTAATTTCTGTCATTTTACTGTGGTAGTGATATTTATTATTAATATTACATGAAATTAATTAGTCTGTTGCATATTGGACAACTAAGCTGGTAATTATTTATGATACTAATTAATGTAATTTTACTGCGGTATTGAAATTTATTTAACTAATGAATTGTCAAAGAGAACGTAGTGTACACGTATCAGTTTTATAAATAAAGAAAAGCAGTAACTGGGACTCGAACCAGTGTCATAGCCGTTTGGCGGCATCGCTCAAGTCGGCGTACACAGCACGCTATCCACTCCCTAGATGGTGTAGTGGATAGCGTGCTGTGTACGCCGACTTGAGCGATGCCGCCAAACGGCTATGACACTGGTTCGAGTCCCAGTTACTGCTTTTCTTTATTTAATTAATGAAATTAATTACGATGTGAAATTATTTCTGTGGAATTATTTAGTTTGTTTTCTTTTCCAGGTGTCTACCAGAGCGAAAACAGAAGTGTTTCTTATTGGCCAGACGGATGCGAACATCACATCAAGTGGCCTTCCAACTCAGTTGCAAGTACTCAAAAAGTACTTTTACCACCAAAAGGAGCAAAAATTTGGACGTACTAAATGCCTGAACCTGTGCCTGGATGCCTGTCTCATATTTTGGGAGAGAGCGAGAATCCCCATGATGCGTCGAGATTCGGCCTTGAGGAAGATGGAATCCCTTCTCAAGGAATACGACCGGCTTGTGAAGCACAAGTCACATAAAGCAGAGTCCTTCCGAGTGAAGGAGGCGATGTTCAAGGAGGCAATAGCGAAGGAGATCATGGACATTGCTCATTCACAGGCTAAGGAAATGATGAAGAATCAGGAGGACATCCACTTTCTCGACATGCAGCGTGAAGATCCAAATTCCTGCAGCATGGGCCCTGTTGACATGAAGCTTCACTATAAGGAGATTAGGAAAAGGAAGAGGCTGGACAAGATTAAGGAACAACAGGAGAAGGCCAGGAAGGAACAAGGAGCTGCAGAAGATACGGGGGCTTTAGTGATTTCAACTTCGTCAGAGACTGACTCAGATGTCGTTGACCCAACCGTGGAAGTTTTTCCATCCTCCTCCAAGGGAAATACCAAGAAGCGACGCAGGAATCTGATCTCACAGGATGTGACGACTACCTACGATCAGCTGAATATTTCGTACCGCGATTCAGCTATGTCGTACGCTGCAGCGGCTAAATCACTAGGTTTTGACTTGGATGAACTGTCCATTTCTGCCAGTACCATGTACCGCACACGCAAGGCTCTCAGGAAGGTGGCTGCTGAAAGTTATCAATCCGACGAAGTTTGTCCTGGTCAGCCTCTTGTCTTGCATTGGGACGGTAAGCTCCTACCTGACAATGAGCAATGGAAGGAGAGCGTTGACCGGATCGCCGTCCTCGTCTCTGGCGACGGCAAGGAGAAGTTGCTCGGCGTTCCTAAGGTGACGTCCGGAACCGGCGAGAAGATAGCGCGAGTTTGCTTGGATTTGGTCAAGGAACACAGGATGGAAGAGCGCGTGCGGGGACTGTCTTTCGACACGACAGCGTCGAACACCGGGATTCATATCGGGGCCTGCGTCCTGATTGAGAAAGGTCTTGGCAGAGAACTCATGTACTTCCCCTGTCGGCATCACATCTATGAAGTCATCCTCAGCTCCGTCTTCAAGCGTGCATACGGCCCTTCAAGTGGCCCCGATATACCCGTTTTCAAGAGGTTTCAGGCACAATGGAAGTTCATCGACCGGTTGGACGTGCGGCCGTACGATTTTGCTCAAGTCAATGACTCTATGAGGGAACTGAGGGAGAAGTCAGTCCTGCTGGTGAGAGGGATGGTGAGCACGTCGCATCAGCGCGATGACTACAAGGAACTGCTACAGTTGGTTCTCATCTTCCTGGGAGAAGCAAAAGTGGTGGATTTCCCTCTCAGAGCCCCTGGCGCTTACCATCACGCTCGATGGATGGCGATAGCCATCTACTCCTTGAAAGTAATTCTACTGAAGAAGCAGTTCAAGATGTCGAGTCACGAGTTGGAAGCTCTGACAGCCGTAGGTCTCTTCGTGTCCCTCGTCTACATCCGAGGTTGGACTCGTGCTGCAACCTCAAGCAAGGCTGCCGCAGTTGATCTGGAATTTCTGCGTGACGCGGAAGCCTTTGCCATGTCGGGATATTCGTGTGTTAACGCTGCGCAAGAAGCCATGTCTCGACACCTATGGTACATCTCTGAGACTCTTATTGCCACCATGGCGTTCTTCGACGCAGATGTGGCAGATGAAGAAAAGGCTCAGATGGTCGTCAGTTTGGGTAAGCCCGCATCGAAAAAGGAACTCAAGCGACCCCAAGGGAAGAACGTCAGGAATCTTGCCTCGAAACACCTGGCGGAGTTCGTGACAGGAAAGACGATGGCTTTCTTCCATGCATTCGACTTGGACACAGAATTCTTGAAAAAGCCAGTTGCCGAGTGGACTGAAGTAGAGGGCTTCAAGCAAGCAGCGGCAACTGTTAACAAAATCTCTGTCGTCAACGATCGGGCCGAAAGAGCCATCGCGCTCACCAAAGAGTTCAACTGTTCTCTGACGAAGAACGAAGAGCAGAAGCAGTATTTGCTCAAAACTGTGATGCAGCATAGGGCGAAATACCCGAATAAAACCAAGAAGGATTTCATGGACAAATGATTCGCAAGAAGTGGTTATGTTTTTTGTATCTTTGTGAAAATGTGTAGTGAAATGGTACTCGTTTGTTGAATAAAAATTCATTGACAGATTTTTGTTTAATTTTTTCCGTTTATGATCTGCCAGAGCATCAAACTGGGGACCCGTAAACTTTAAACTATTGAATTAATACTTCGGTTTATCAGTCTCCTCAGCAAATGGAACAAGGGGATCCATGTGGATTAAAATTTTTCCAAACTTTTAATTTATGAAACACCCTAATATATATATATATACAGTATATAAAATTGTATTATATATTATACAGGGTGTTTCAGGTCGACCCTAGAAATATGGAAATTGGCGGAATTACTATGACAAACTTCAAATACCAAATACAAACTACAAATTCCGCCAATTTCGCCAATTTATATATTTCTAGAGTTGACCTAGAAATATGTATTTTGTACCAAAAATGTATTTTAATGGTATGCCAAGTGCAACAAAACTGTAAAGTATAATTTGGGAAAATTGTGAAAACAAATCCTCGTAAATAACGGATTAAATTGTTGGCAATTACAAATGTCACTAAAATGGTTACTAACGATTCTTTTTTTTTACTTTTTTTTTTAAAATTTACAGAGGGTAAATAAATTGGGAGAAGAAATTAATGAAATCATATAGACAAATTATTTATTTTTATTTACTGCAAACTACAAAAATATTTTCCACTATTTCACTTTAGACTTGAGAATGGATGTAAATGGTGGGCTCATTTTTATATTTCTCTAACTAATGATTTATATATAATTTTTTTGGCTAAGAATATTTATAGCGACTATTTTATTCGTGTGAAATGTTTGTAATTGCCTTATTCAATTTAGACTTTGGACTAACGAACGCCTGGAATTTTATTGGAACACGAGAAAATTATTCTCTCGATCCATTAATTGATTTAGTGATTACGAGTAAATGGAGAGAGTAAATTTTAATCTCGATCCATTCAATTCGTTCAGGAGATCGCGTGATGAGTTGTTAAACCCTTTTTCGCGCTATACATTGAGCACGTAAATAGGAGGAACGCGAAAGCATAACAGTTTCAATTCTTTTACATGTAAAACGCGAATCGAGCTATATTGTGGAAAGTTGGCTAAAACTGAGAGGTGCTTCTTCGCGTGTATCAACTCCCACAACCTAATGGAACCCAGTTAATGAAATCTCCAGTAAGTGTATTTGAGCATTAATTTTACATTAAAAATAATTTTTATTTGATTATCATGGTGATTCTTTACTGGAATTCTCTCGCAGTTAGGATATGTGACGTCATAAAAATTATCCCGTATACCAACCCTCCCGATTCGATTGAAACAGAACTTACTTTATAATGTGGGTTCAAAGAGGACGGAGCCACTTGTTAGGGGCACCGTTATATAGATCTAGTGTAGGGGATTTTTAGGTCCTGAAAATTACCTGTCGGCGGAAAAGGCCCTAGTTTAAGTTTAGAAACTTAAAGATTCTACCCTCAAATCATTGATTCTGTAGCAAAGGTGACCCTTCAAAATGTTTTCATTTTATGGACCTGGCTTAAATTAAACGTTGAACTGTATAGTTATCCTCTTTCCTGTTGTCAGTGGTAATACTGTAAAATTATGGACAGGTGAAAATCATCGATGCGCATTCTTTTAGCTTAACTTAACCTCACGAACCTAACTTGACGTAATTTAAGCAAAACCAAAAACACCAGAGGATCTCAATACACGCATAAACGGATTAGAAGTAAGACAATAAACATGGATCTACCAATAACGCTGACAGCGCACACTCTACGGCTGAGTGCTGAAAAGTAATTAAGTTTGGGTATAGAACATAATCGTTTTGAATAGAAAGTGTCAATCTAATGTCGCTCAATAGTTCATTCGGGATTTGGAGCGTCGTTAGAAGGGAATGAGTGAGGGATTGGACGTAATCCTTCTCGTCGTTTGAAGGACGAACATCAAATATTTATTTCAGTGGCAAGTATAATTTGAGCACCTAAGTAAAGCACAATATTAATTATAATTATATTGTAAAGTTAAGTTATGGTGTGGCTGTCGTTAAATATTTTAAAAAGCTCATCCACTAAAAGCTAATTTTAACAACTTTTAATATTATTTTTACACTTTTAAAAGTTAAAAATTTTCGGAAACTTGACAGAAATAAAAACATAGCTGGTTGCAACTAGAGATGGAAATAGTACATCAGTACTCGAGTATTCTTGTACTCGAGTACGGGTTTTTTGTTGTACTCGTACTCGAAGTAATCTTAAATTGCCGTAATCGTGCTCATACTCGTACCTGATATAATCTGAAATCGCTGTAATCGTACTTGGACTCAAACTAATTTCAAATATGAGGATCTGTCATAGACTCCCCAGTGTACCATGAAAGCAACAGTTTACAACTTTAATTTCAATATGGTTTATATTTTCAGATTTATTTACTATATTTTTATGCAATAATTTACATTTATAATATTATTAATAACAAAGTGTCAACTTTTGTAGCGAAAAACCTTAGTGAAGACCATGTCTTGTGATTTATTACTGAATAGGTAGGTAAAGAAAAAATTTACAGTATACTGCGACATACAGTAAGTACATTTTGTCCATTTCATGTCACATTTTTTCCCTTTTCAGTGCAATGCGTCCGTATGGTCTAATAAGCTTTGCTCATGCAAGCAGCCAAGCACCAGTTAAAGTTTGAAACCACACTCTTACACGCATACTCGTACTCGAACACTAAAAAACTGTACTCGTGCTCGTATTCAAGCACTTAAAAGGCATACTTGTACTCGTTTTCGACCACTCAAAATATACTGTACTCGTACTCGTACTCGTCCAACTCCAAAATTTTAGTACTCTTTCCACCTCTCGTTGCAACCAATCTAAATTGGTTCTTTCGTCAAATGAAATTTTTTACCAGGATAATAAACATGGTTATCGCCTGGTTGACTTAACTATTCTGATTGGTTGTCAAATATGTTGTCGTATATATTTTGTTATGACGAAAAATAAGTAAAGTATCCTTAATTGTTTCACAAATTTTGGCTTACAAATACTTGTATTGCTATCAATACCACGTTATTCTTTAATGAAAAATTTGTCTCCGTACAACCGAACACTAATAATAATAATAATAATAATAATGTGTGTGTGTGTGTGTGTGTATGTGTATATATAGGGTGGGGCACGGGAACCAAGTGTTTTTGGAATAATCAGGAAAATGATATTTATTTTTGTAAAGAAAATATATTGGTAGAACAACATTCGTAAGAACATAGCATTTCATGTCATAATAATCATGTACCGAAAATTATATCTGGCATATGATGTCCTTGGCCGTCGACGCATTGTTGAAGGCGTTTACGAAAATTGGCCTCCACTCTTCCCAGCAGGTCTCTGTTGATTTGGATGATTTGTTGACGGATCGCTTCCTTCAATGCATCTAATGTACGGGGCTTGTCCTCGTAGACACGTGACTTGAGGTACCCCCATAGAAAGAAGTCACATGTGGACAAGTCAGGGGACCGAGGGGGCCATGCAATGTCACCAAATCTCGAAATGAGATGGTTGGGAAACAGGGGGCGAAGAACAGCCATTGACGCTCTGGCGGTGTGTGGCGTGGCCCCATCTTGCTGAAACCACAAATGTCGACGAGCAATACGCCTTCTTCGTAACTCAGGGATGAAAAAGGTGTTCACCATCTCAATGTAACGCCCAGATGTTATGGTAACGGTAACCCCATTTTGTTCGAAGAAATAGGGACCGATGACGCCAAACTTTCCCACCGCGCACCAAACTGTAACCTTAGGGCTATGCAGCGGTTTTGTTTTCATTATTGAGCCTCCTGTTCGAAGATTGTTAACCCAACGTAAGATTGTGTCACGAGCGGGAACAGAGTCATTTCGATGAATGTTGAATCTGCGGCGAAACGCACGCTGAACTGCTGTCACTGACTCGCCACTCCTAACAAAATGATCATACGCGAACATGCGGTGTTCTAACGTCCACTGCTCCATGATGGCACCTGAAAGATAAAGGTGAGTGTTAGTTAAAGTTAAATGCTATGAACCCAGGAATGGAATGCTACCTACCGCACGCCCCTCCCATTCCTAATGGCCGATTACTAGCTATTCAAAAAACACTTGATTCCCGTGCCCCACCCTGTATATATATATATATATATATATATATATATATATATATATATACATTTGAGCATCTGATAGCTTCGTAGCCAATGTCGTAACAACGCTTTCCGTTGATCAGCGAAGTTAAGCGACTTTGGGTCGGATAGTAGTTAGAGGGAAAACCTTCTTCTGCGTCCAGACTATGTAGCGACCCGTGGTTCTGATCCCACATAAAACTGTAGGTTCCCTCCGTCGGGAAATGAGCTTCCTGAATATATATACGAGGGTAGGCCTGTTCAAAAATCAACTTTTTCTTATTTTCATAGGTTTCTGTACATTTTCCCATGCTTTTTGACCTGAAAAAGCCGAAAATCACAACTATTTTGACCTAGGATGTAGGGAAGCATTGCCGCATGGAGCTTTAAATTTTCTGCCTTGAAATCGGCCAAAGCGCCAATTCCGGGGTCCCTTGAATTATGTTTTGCACTTTAACTTTTGATCTAAACAAGATAGAGCAACATATTAGGTATCAAATGAAAGAGCATAAAATTAATAAATAATAATAATAATAATAATAACAATAATAATAATAATAAATAAATAATAATTAATAATAATAATAATAATAATAATAATAATTATCTATCATTTTTCAGGAAACAACAGAAACTCAATCAGAATCTAGAAAACCATCTACAAGTTACAACTTCAACATGGCATTAAGCAAGGAGCTGAGGGAGCTCCGTGGGCGCACAGTTAATATCTCAGAACCTCCACGTACTGTCCACAGGCAGGTGTCAACTGGGCCATCTACCAGATCTCTCACTGAAACTTTCCTGGTTGGATACCCTTCAGCTTTTATCAGTGGTTCCCAGCTTCCCACCAACAGATAGGCGTTCCAGTATTTCCTTAATCTTCAGAATTTACCGGAAAATGCAGGGAGGCCCATGGTTCAAGACCTTGCATATGAAACAGTTGAATCTATCATCCCATTCTGGCAGATGGCTAGGATCAAGACAATGACCAAGTACAACGCAATGAAGCTCTTCATGAAACTACATGAGAAACATCGTGCTCTGGTGAAAAGCAAAGGAAGAGCAAGTAACCCTGGAGGAAAAAGAGGAGCATTTGTGCTGGAATTAGACAGCCTGTTCGATATAGGAGCTCCAGATGCAATCCAGGAAATGCAGAACAACAGACTGTTATCCAGAGAGAAGAAAGATGAGGATATCAGGTTCTACGAAGACCAAAAGACTGAGAGGAAAGGTCATATGTCTGGTCATGACAAGATTTTTGAGACAAGATCCCTGCAGCAAGCAGCGAGGAATGAAAGACTGCAGCATAGACAAGAACAAGGTAAAACTAATTACTTTGAACGTCACAAAAAGTTTTAAGTTTTACTCCATTGCGATATTTAGCATGTACTTAACAATTACTGTCTTAACATGTTGTACTATTTTACAGCTGCAGCAGAACAAGAGGCAGTTGTTCATGTGGATGACATTACCTGGGGTGACTCAACTGACAACGACGCTAACACAGAGGACATGGATTACCATCAGCCTCGTCCTGGATGTTCTCACCATCAAGACACTGTGACTAGTGTGACTTTGACGTTTCCAAGGAAGGTCATGGAATGTGATGTCATCTGCAATACAGCTGATCGTCTTGGTTTATTAGACAATCAAGTTACTGCCATGGTTTCTGCCACATTGAGAGCTGGAGGGGCTGATCTGGATAACTTCGTCATCTCAACCTCAACAACACGTCGCAACAGAATGCTGTCCAGGTATAATATCAGCCAGAGTCACATGTCCAAGTTTTGTGAAAACCCCCCACAGTACGCTGCCTTACACTGGGATGGAAAGTTGCTCAAAGATGTCTTGGGCAGTGAACCTGGAAGTACCTCAGAGACTTTAGCTGTGCTAGTGTCTGGTCCACCTTCATACACTGAAGGAAAGTTATTGGGAGTACCTGTCATCGACAATTCTTCTGGCACAGCTCAGGCTGAGGCTTCAATGGATTTACTGGAGACATGGGAACTTACGGATAATGTTACTGCCCTTGTTTTTGACACTACATCCAGTAACAGTGGAGTTCACAGAGGAGCTGCCAAACTGCTAGAGAAAATGCTGAAGAAAAAGGTGTTTTATCTGGCCTGTCGACATCACATCCTGGAAATCCTAGTAGGAGCAGTTTGGGAGAAGCTGTTTGGGAAGGTGAAGGGGCCAGATAATCCCTGGTTTGAGCATCTGAAGGATGTGTGGACGGACTTGTCCAAGGAAAACCCAAAGATGCTGGCTATCAACAGCAAATGGCTGAAGGAAAAGAAGAAGAACAGTGAAGAAATACTCCAAGACATTCTAACAGCAGAAAGGCTTCCAAGAGCCGACTACAGGGAAATGGCTGAACTGACAGTCATTGTTCTTGGAGGAACGCCTCCTCGAGGTATTCACTGGAGTCGACCAGGCGCCATTCATCAGGCCAGATGGATGGCCAGAAACCTGTACTCCATGAAAATGCTGATGTTTGCAGATCAACTTGAGTACGACGAAGACACTGTATCAAAGCTGGAAAGACTCAACACCTTCCTTGCGCTGTTCTACACTCCTGTATGGATGATGTCAATGTCTGCTGCAGATGCTCCCGTGAATGATCTAAGTCTAATCCAGGACATGTTGAAGTACAAGAAAACTGACCCAGAGCTTGCTGATGCAGTACTTAATAAGATGGAAAACCACAAATGGTACCTGACGCAGGAAGTCGTGCCATTTGCCCTGTTCAGCAGTAGATTGAGTGACACATTGAAGCACGACATTGCTGCCCAGTTACATGCCACTGAGAAGCCAGACAGCTTCAGAACAGGAAAGCCTCTATTCCAGAGAGTCACAGCTAAGACCACCCTGGTTGATCTCATTGGCCCAGAATCACATTTCCTGCTGGACACACTGAACATTGGATCCGAGTGGCTTCTGGAACCTGTCACGTCTTGGCCACAGAATGAGGACTACAGAAAAGCGTTGGACTATGTTAAGAATCTGAAAGCGGTGAATGACATTGCTGAACGTGGTGTCAAGATGATGAGCGACTTTGCAAATGTCATAACAACAGATGCCAAGCAAAGGGACTATCTCCTTCAAGCTGTGGAGTTCAACAGACGCCGCTTTGACAGCTTCAAGAAACAAACTCTCAACAACTGACTGTGTAAATGTCATTATGAAATTAATCATCATGTAATGCTTTCACTTCTTGATCGATTAGACTTGTGACAAAATGTTAATCTCAAATTTGTGTCATGAATAAGGCGCCTTGTTTGCCTTGAGTGTGAGAAAACGAATTTTGTGATATTTCTGAAATCTTTGTATGTACCAATGTGCCATTTCTTGTTCCAAGACTATCATAATTGTATAAGTTAGAAAGAGGATTAAAAACACTTTAATTTGGTGCCTATTTTGTTGCTCTATCTTGTTTAGATAAAAAGTTATAGTGCAAAACATGATTCAAGGGACCCCGGAACTGGTGCTTTTGGCCGATTTCAAGGCAGAAAACTTAAAGCTCCATGCGGCAATGCTTCCCAACAACCTAGGTCAAAATGGTTGTGATTTTCGGCCTTTTCAGGTCAAAAAGCATGGGAAAAAGTACAGAAACCTATGAAAATAAGAAAAAGTTGATTTTTGAACAGGGCTAATACGAGGGCCACTCAATATATTTTGCCACACCTTTTATTTTCTTTCCAAATTTCCTTGTAAGTTGCAGAAATTTTGTAGAAAAGTAGTTACATGCTTTTTTTACAAGTTTTTATTTTTCTACATAGTCTCCATCCTTTTCTACGGCTTTCCTCCACCTCGAAAGAAAGGCCTTTATTCCTTGCTGGTAAAAGTCCGCTGGGTTCCGCTGGAGCCACCTCTTAACCTCCTCAACAACCTCATCGTCACTGAAACTTTCTTCCACGAATAGCATCCTTCATTGGCCCAAACAAATGGAAGTCTGAAGGTGCCAGATCCGGGCTGCATGGACGGTGGGGTAACACAGTCAAGCGCATTTTTGTGATGACCTTTCTTGTTTGCAAACTGTTGTGTGGTCTTCCGTTATCGTGCAAAAGAAGGACGTGTTCCAGTTTTCTCTCCGGTCGAACTCACTTTATACGTCTCTGGAGTCTCTGTAGGGTAGCAATATATGCCTCTGAGTTGATTGTTTGTCCTTCCTTCATAATGTCCACCAAAATCACCCCTTTCATGTCCCAGAAGATGGTGGCCATAACCTTTCCTGCAGAGAGAGCCATTTTGAACTTTTTCTTGCGTGGGGAATCTGCGTGATGCCACTCCATGGATTGGCGTTTTGTTTCAGGTTCAAAGTGGTGTACCGAAGTCTCATCCCCAGTCACAATTCGTGAAAGGAAGTCATCCCCTTCTGTCTCGTACCGAACCAACGACACAGAAGCAATTTCTTTTCTTTGGGCTTTGTGATCTTCAGTCATTCGCGAGGAACAAACTGTGAACACACTTTTGAGTATCCCAGTTGCTGAATTATCGTATTCACACTTCCTTCACTAATTCCTAGCTCCAGTGATAGCTCCTTGTATGTGACGCGCCGATTTGATCGAATGATGCTGTAAGCACGTTGCACAGTGTGAGATGTCACAGCCGATGCCGGGCTCATCATCGAGGCTGGCTCTCCCTCTCTCCGATGATCTTACACGTTTAAACCAGCGTCCAACTGAACTGTGCTTCGATCAACAACAGCATCTCCGTAAACGTTTTGTAGACGTTTGTGAATATTTCCAACTATTTCTTTCTCTGCGGTTAAGAACTCGATAACAGCTCTCTCTTTACAACGCACATCACTGTCAAACGCCATTTTCGAAACTGCGTTAACCACCGGTTTTATACAAGGAGGGGAGGTTCAAAATGAAAAAATCCGGTTATGTGAAGCGCAGAAAGTTCAAACTTACGGCCCAAAAGACATTTCAGCCCCATGGCCTATTATTTAGCTAAGAAAAAAGGGTGGGGCAAAATATATTGAATGCCCGTAGTATATATATATATATATATATAATATATATATATATATATATATATATATAATTGAAATACCAATTAGAAAAACAAAGGTGTAGGAAAAACAGAAATGAAACACAAAAGTCATAAATTTACGCCAAGCGTCAAGATCTGTCCAACTGATTGATTTTTCCTTCGAAGCCAAAGCAGGTTCGAGATTTCACGGATGAAATAGCTCTTGCTGACCTTTAAATTATAAGGTGTAATACTCCGTAATAATTTTGGTCATACTTCCCATTTATCACTACCAGTCGTGAATAATATTTAAATCTGAATGGATGCAAGTGAAGTTAAAATATAGCGTTTCTCTTTCTAATTAGTATATCAGAACAAATGCAGCAGTGGAGAAGTGATAATAAGCTAACGCCGTCCGTGAATAAATTACGTAAGTATTGCGTAAATATATTATATAATGCGTCCTAGCTTTATTTATATAAAGTATTTATGCATTATTTTTAGCACTATTTCTTACTTTATTTTTTATACTGTTCATGCTTTTTAGACCTATTAATACTATTATTTAAGAATTAGCAAGTATTTTTTCTTGTATTAGTTAAGTGCACGCTCTATTTGCTTTGTGAATTAAATATAAGTACGTATATGATGAATAGATATATACAAAGAGGAAGAAAGAAAAAAGGATAGAGAAAGCAATTAAGTTACTGATTGATTATCCTGAAAGTGACGTTTAATAAGGGAGAAGGATCAATACAAGAGGCAAAACAATATTATTATGTTTTGCTTTATTTTATTATTTCACCAGATGTTTTAAATCTGAAAATACTGTATTCTTAACGGTTTTTATCCTTGAAGACTGTCACCCAGTGTCGCTTAACTTCACTAACCTCGTTAAAAGTGGTGTAACGACATAGTTTCGACGTAGCCTTTCGCAAGTTGTAATGCTACCTGTGTTTATCTGGGACCACGTGGGTTGAACTGCAGCTACATTTGGAACAACTGCATACGAAGTCAACAAGTTGAAAGAAGATTGTCAGGCCAAGTTCCTATGTAAAGATTCTCGTTACACCCATAAATCACACTCATGAATAGGACCAATTCAAAATATTAAAGAAAACTAAATGAAGTACAGATTCTGGAATCGTTATGTAATACAAACGAAACCCGGACTTCATGAATACAGTCCTATCATGAAAGTTTAGTTTTTAACTTTTTATACATTGCCAAAAATAACTTACACAATGACAAAAAATTTAAAAATTAAATCAGAGCAACTTTTACTTTATACAGGGTGTCCTAGAGATATATATATACAAAAACACTTTCTTAAGCTACCATAGGCGGAACTCAGATTTTAAATTAAAACGATTGAAAATTTTCAGTCATACAAGCGCCATTATAGAATCTAATATTTTTAATTAGCTTGGCGGAAATTTTGAACATCCAATGCTTGAAATCATGTCTTGAATCGTGTCTCCTTCCATGCCTGGGCGGACTCTTTGTAATGGTATTCAGAGATATTTCCTTTTTAGACCTGCACTAAGGTCTAAAAGGTATATTTGTACTCGTTCTCGACCACTAAAAAAAATAATGTACTCGTACTCGTCCAACTCCAAAATTTTGGTACTCTTTCCACCTCTCGTTGCAACCAATCTAAATTGGTTCTTTCGTCAAATGAAATTTGTTATCAGGATAATAAACATGGTTATCGCCTGGTTGAATAAACTATTTTGACTGGTTGTCAAATAGGTTGTCGTTTATTTATTTTATCATGACGAAAAATAAATAGAGTGACTCTCATGACCTGTAACTTGAAGTTACAGGTCATGAGAGGCGGTCACCCTCAGGAAGTTTTTCGTTTGCCGGTACAAGATTCTCCAGGCGTCTGGAATTCGTCGCAGTGGATTGTAGATGTCACACATTCTCATTACAAGCAGAAAGCCGCACTGAGGGAGGTTTTTGGGGTACCTATGTCAAGTATCAACAGAAGACGCCCTTGCGAGACTTTGAACATTCCTAAAACCCGATGTAAACTTCTATATTAACGTTTTCACGATATCGTAAGCAGATTTCAAAAAAGAGTGGAATTAAATCAGTCTTCCTGCAAACACAGTACCGAAAGCATCTCCCAGTTATATGTTTACATACATTTCTTTGCCTACTTCAAAGTCAGTTTTCCTCCAATCGTTACTTCGAGTTCACGTTCGCTTACTCAGTGATTGTTTTTTTTTTAATAGACCATCATACGTTTATCACCTATTGTAACTCAATGAATATTCTCTTGCAAATAAGTCTATCATATAATTTTATCTGCTTAACTTCTCTGTCATTTCTCCGCATAAACTCAGCCTACATCGGCTGTAAAGTACAGTATAGCAATTCATCGCGTGTGTAACAAACCGTTTTCCTTAAGCCTGCGCTTGAAATTCCTGTCGCATATAAGTTACAGCGGTAACAATAATTATTATACTATTGCACAGTTAATGTAACTATTATATATTGTTGTACTTAACACTGTTTTCATACTGGCAGTTAATTCATAGTTTGTCAAACCGTTTGTAAGTGTTTTATAATCGTGGTTTTTGTGTTGTAAGTACCGTACTGTATTAAGCGCTGTAATATTAAGTTTGTTAATTAAAAGAAAAGGCTGCGCAGTATATCCTTTCTCCTTGTTGATCTAAAAATTAAATGGTGACCCCTAACATTAGTTAACTACCGTACGTAATTACTTTATAAGACTACTACAGGTTATTTCCAAATTAGGAGCCTATAAGTTGGTGCCTACAGTGTGGCAACTACACACACACACACACACACATAAACATACAGTATATATATTATATATATATTATTATATATATATATATATATACACGAGGGTCGGCTGAAAAGTAATGCCTCCCCTGGAATAATTCTGGATTGTTTAGACTTTAAAGGTAGCCAGATAAAACCGGTTTTGTGTTGTAACTTGGTATTCCCACCCCATTCCAGATTATGTAGAGATAAGATAAAACCGGTTTTATGTTATAGCCTAATATAGCCTACACTCATTCCACACGTTGGTTCAGTACCGATTACAATGGAAAAGAGTAAAGAGGTTCGCTTCAAGCAACGTGTCGTAATTGAATTTTTGACCGGCAAAAGTGTTGCTCCCAAAGACATTCATCGGTAAATGCAAGCTGTGTACGACAAACAGTGTGTTCATGTGAGTGCCGTTCGTCGATGGGCGAGACAGTGTAAAGAAGGAGAAGCAGGGCAAGAAGATAAGCGAGACAAACCGCGAAGTGGAAGGACTGTAACGGCAACCGACGAGTCTCATCGGAACTACGTTGACGAACTGATTCGTGGAAATTATCGCAGTAAACAAAATGAAATTGCTGCAATGCTCGATATTTCCAAAGAGCGAGTGGTACATTATTAGTATTCTCGGTTACCGAAAGGTCTGCGATTTGCCAAGAAAATTTACAGCGCTTCGAAAATGAAGATGAATTTCTGCACAGCACTGTGACAGGAGACGAGACGTGGTTCCACCATTATGACCCTGAATATAAACGGCAATCCATGGCATATCGGCACAAAAATTCACGACAACCAAAAAAATTCAAAGTTCAAAAGACTTTACGGAAAGAAGGACAGCAATCAACCCTGCACGTTATATTGAAACTCTGAAGAAGTTGAAAAAACGGATCAGGAGGGTTCGCACACACAAAAACGCAGTCGTTGTTCACCATGACAACGCACGACCTCACACCAGTGTTCAAACGCGAGAAGCAATTGACTCCGGAATTGAGGAGCTGCAATTCACCGTCTTGCCGCATCCACCATATAGCCCCGAATTAGCACCATGCGATTTTCACCGCTTTCCTAAACTTAAAGAACATCTCCGTGGAAATCGCTACGAGTCTGACGAAGAAGTTAAGGCCGTTGTGAAATTTTGGTTCCGTAGCCAAAGCTCAGAGTTTTACCGCGATGGATTTCAAAAATTCATGTATCGTTGGCATAAATGTATCAAGGTAGAGGGTGATTTTACAGGAAAGTAAATGTACCGTTTTGAAGAATAAACTCTAAGGTGTATATATCTGCTTTTGTTTCGATAAAATCCTTCAACCCGTTTAAAATTTATTTGAGTGCAGGCATTACTTGTAAGCTCAACCTCGTATATACGACTTTATCTGTATGAATTGGAGTGATAGAAAAATATTCCTCGTGTCGAACGCCAAACAAATCGCGGGGATCAAATTTCTGTGTGAAGCATATACAAAGACTGTAAACTCTTTTGCGATATTTAAAAAAATGGAGAATGTGAATAAGGGGTTCCAAAAAACCTTAGCCCCCCCATTTGCAGCTTACATGTTTACTTATATCGAAATAGTTTTTAGTGATTATAAAAATATATAAAATTCTTTATTTATTGCAGGTATTAAAATTACTCTAGCTGATAAAGTGATAATATAATGGCTTCTCAATTAATTGGTGATTCGGAGAGGCAACGTGTGATAGATCGCATACGAGCAATAACATTTTGGGAAGCTCGTGATGCTGGAGCCACCTTTATAACACGTTTATGGGTTGCCAAAAAGTTGCGAAGAAGTGAGGACTTCGTCAAAAGAAATTGGAATAAAACTTTGGATGAATGTGAAATGGATACAACCAAATCTGGGCGCCCAAATTTGCCACTCTCTCAGGAAACAAAGGACATCATTGAAAGCGGTACGCGTAAGCGGAAAAACAGCTGTGCTAAACTTTTTAGAGAGATCAAAGTGTTGAGAGGAAAGGTCGTTAGTGGTGCGATCATTCGACTGTACCGTCATAGGCAAGGTTTAAAGCCTTGGCATGAACTTCCAAAGCCAAGAAAAACTCAACTTAACATCGATGACAGAATGTGGTTTGCCCATTATCTTGAAGATTGGGATGTGGATGATTTCATGCATTTAGCTGTCTCCGATGAATTCTTTGTTTACGTAACACGTCGGCCTAACTACCAAAATGATCGAGTGGGGGCCACAACACCAGGTGAAATCGATGACAATGAACATTATCGCGAATTATTAAAAAGTCCAGACTGTGTTGGTGTGTTTGTTTTGTTCACTGCAAAGAAGCTCATGTAGGTGCTGAAGCCAAATGGTCAGAGTTGGGATGGACAGTATTTTCGTGATGTTATTCTATCCCAGCATGTCATTCCTTTTCTAAGAAACCCAAACAATGTTATGGATGTCGATCAGGTCACACTTCTGCACGATAAGGCCCCCGGCTTTAAGGCATTAGCTACTCAACAGTTGTTGCGGAACCATGAGATCGATTTCTTTGGAAATGAAGAATGGCCAGGAAATTCTCCTGATCTGAACGTCTGTGAACACATTGGATCTATTCACGTCACTTTTGGCAAGCTACCCAAAGCGAATTCAGGCTGTCTTGGAAGCCAATGGCGGGAACACCAAGTTTTAATTGTTTCTCATTAAATGCAGGATTAAATTCTCTTGTGTAAGGTATGTTTAGTTTTACTGTACCTCTAATGGTTTAGGCCATGGGCGGGGGGGGGGGCTAAGGTTTATTGGAGTGCTACGGAAAAGAAGGGAACAATGGGGAAACAAGAGTACCGAAATGTCCCAATGCAAAGTCGGATGGATGAAAGAGAAAAATTAAAATAGAACGTTACGAAGACATAAATGAAAGAAAAGAGAAGTAAAATTTGCGATATAGTAAAACTGCCCACCGAGGACAATGATAAAAAGATAAAAACTAAAAACGTGGAAAATAAACTGCCGACAAGAATTGGAAACATAAAAAATGACAATGATAATAAGTTAAAAATATTGATAATGATAATGAAAATAATACAAATAATGATAATAGCAAAATTAAAAACAGAAAATAAACAGACAACAAGAAACAGAGGCGTAGAAAATATAGTGTGTAAATACTATGCAAAAGGGCACTGCAGATATCGGGATAGGCAAAGCATCTATGCACATCCCACGTTATGTAACTCACATTACACATAAATGCAAAAACTTCACTTTTCTACGTGAAGGTCAAAATATGATGATAAAAACCCACTCTAATAGACAGAGTTTATTTCCACAACAGTCTCGATGCCCAGTCCACCCGAAGAGGATGCCAGTGGGCATCGAAACTGTTGTGGAAATAAACTCTGTCTATTAGAGTGGGTTTTTATTATCATATCACATTACCCAAATGGATATTACAGATTTGAAAGCAAGTGCAAGTTCCACCATCTCACTGTCTGCAACACCTATCCAAGATATGGGAGGTGCAAATACGGACAAAAATGCCGTTACCACCACCTTCAAAGGAACCCGACAGGTGAACAGGAAAAACCAGCATCAAAGAGGGCTACCAATTTTTTAGACGTAGCCAACACAATTCAACTGCTAAAAACCATCCAGCAAATACAAAGTCAGCTGACAAACATATGAATCCGAGAGCCGTACAGAAGGCACAAACAAAGACACTTCATGCGATATCGGGACAACAGATATCGAAAAAGATAAAGAGAGGAAAATTCTTGGAGAATCACAAAGCAACAAAAATGGCACCACCAACATTCAGGGACTTAAATCGAACCATTCCCGGACAAAGTCATATACTTGAAGGGACTCATGCAAGAAACCGGAGCAGACTTTACTGTACATGTCTCACAGAAACCCATCTAAAGGACTGCCGGCCGAACTGTCAAAAATGTGAGTTTTGTATTGACAAAACGAAATACAATTGACAGCTATGACATACTTCAGCCGACAGAACAGTAAGGCATAAAGGAGAATGTGCTATTTACACACGCGAAAGACAAATGGCAGAAATGACTAGAAGTACTTCAAACATCTACGTAAAATGTGTAGCAGCAAAAGTTGAAAAATTGAATGTGGTACTCAGTGCAATGTACAGATCCCTGAACACGCCAACTTCAAAATTCTCAGATTCCATTACAGAGGTCAGGAACTGGGTAAAAGATCACTCCCCAACCCCAAATATTTTTCTCTGTGGTGATTTTAATTTTCCATTCATGAAATATAAAAGGATAGAAAAAAGATATGTATACACCAAGACAAAGAGGGCACACGGGAAGACCAGGCGCAGGCTAAAATGCTCCTAACTCTGGCCGATGAATTTATGTTAACACAAGACATAACAGAAAACACAAGAAAAAACAACTGTCTAGTTTGGTATTCACAAACAACAGCAATCTAATTGATAAGAAAGAAATATCCGCAACTATAATATCTGATCACACATTATTGACATAACCAATATAAAAGCAACAGGAAAGGAAAGAACACGCACTATAGAACGAAGCAAATTGAAAATTTTAAATTTTCACTCTAAAGCTATAAACTGGGAAGGTGTTGCATCCAGTATGAAACATTAGATTGGAAACCATCTTCAAGGCCAAGACAACGGAAGAGATGTTAATGATCTTAGAGTAGAAGACGCTCGAAATTGTCGAAAGCCATGTCCCAAAAATGCAACAAAGAGGAAAGAGAAGCAGGTTCCAGAGGGCATTGTCTTGAAAGAGAAAAAGGGTGACTGCAAAATTAAGAAAGTGCAAAGACAACATCAGAAAAATATTAAAATTTCGAACAACAAAGGGACCGGGGATAATTTATACACTATTATTACTATTTACTGATTTTTATTTACGCCGAAACAGTTTGAACAAACGGGATAAAGCGAGTGCGGATCCATCATTAGCATTTTATCGCCGAGAGAGAGAGAGAGAGAGTTAAATATTTTAAATTCACATTAACATACTAAAAACGAAAACCGCCTAACCGGGACACACCCCGTCCGAGAACTGGCGTTAGGGCATCCTTTCTTCTCTCGGCCTATTTCAGGTGTTGCCAACTAGCATTTTATATTCTTAATTTCAAACGAAACATTATTAATTATTTACGTACAAACCATCATTAAATTTCTTATTAAACATTATTATCTGCTTTATTAAACAAAACATTACATGCTTATTAGACATTATCTTCTTTATTGAAAGATACCAATACACGACATTCCACACAATGAAAAAAAAAGAAATTGATTGGTAGATAAATGGGTACCCTGGGTAGCCTAGTGATTAAGACACTGGGCTGCTGAGCGGGAGTTGTGAGAGCGAGTTCGGGCGAGGACTTTGTAATTTCTGACCGCCCGTGGTGGGGCGTGGTTCGGATTCCACGTTAAACAGTAGGTCTAAGGTGGAGTAACGAGCTTGACCGTCGCCAGAATGAACAATTCGGGCAGAAGCAAACCAAGGTTAACCAAGGTGTGTGTATAAACTGTAGTCTGTTTATAATGTATTTGAAAGAGAACACTTAAGGAAAGATAGTTGAGTGAATTAGTTCTATAGATTGATGAAATTCCGCCAGTCAGTAGAAAACTCACATGGAAAGTTGTGTGTTAAGAAAGTGCCTGTTTCTGACAATGATTTTCTACGAAGTGATAAAAGTACGGTACGGCTCTCTGTAGAGGCAATTCTTAGGTCGATCCACTCTCATTCCCACTGCAATTCCTAATAAAATTACATTTTTTTCAGAAAAATACCTTTCAGTCATGTAATTGTGTCGTGATCTCTTTTTACATCTTCCATATCCGGAAACTCTTTTCTCAGATCTGAAATTCCCACTTTAATCATGCCCTCTTTCGGACGTAATAGGAAAAGGAAAGTCCCCAACTGGAAAATAATCTCGAAATCAACGTCTTCTAAATTCAGCAGTTACATCTACAGAACCCATAAAACTACATTAACATTCTTTAACCCCCTCCTAAGATACATTGAAATTGGATAAAACATTAAGATAAAAAAGCTATTCAAATAAAAATAAAAATAAAAGCAAAAATAAATTCAATTTTTGTTTTAAAATTAAAGACATTAAATTGAAATTACGATTCGAATGAGATTAAATGAATTTAAAAGAGATAATTGTTATGTCATGAAATGTAAAATTCCTGAATTAACATTAAAATAACAGTGAAATGAGTAATTGAAACCAAGAACATCTAAAACAGAATTACCCGTAATAATTAAACTAATAAAGATTCATATTCCTCTGCATGACAGAGATTCGCTAATCTTTTATTTTGTGTTCCAGACAGAACTGAAAGTTTGTCGGAAGGTCATGGTTTTGGCAGTGCTTACAAAATGAGAATTTAGATGGCTTGTCGAAGGGCACAGAAGTCCTGCTACCAATACCCATGTGCCCATTGACCGTTACTAGTAAATGGCGTGTTGAACAGGTCATATACATGGTGTAACAAACGTTCGTTCTCATGGGTATTTTGCGTTAATAATATTTTTTATTTAAATTTTAGATAATTGAAAAATGAATGACTATACAGATCAAGAGAAAGTGGAAATCGTTTTGTTACATGCTGCTAGTAGAAGCCAGAGAGAAGCATGTCAGTTACTCCATGAACGACCCTCTGACTCACTGACTTGAAAATAATGTATCAGGGTGTTGCTCATGAAATAGTTGACATGCCTCCCTCTGGCTTCTACGAGCAACATGTATCAAAACAATTTCCACCTCTTGATCTGTATAATCACTCATATCGTCAATGATCTGAACTCTAAATAGAAACTATTATTAATGCAAAATACCCATGAGAACTGACTTTTGATACACCCTATATATTAGGGTGTTTCAAGTCATAGGGTAAAATTTCAAACTAGTTTATTATAAGCAAGTACTATGCGCCCTTGTTTCACTTGGTGCAAGGACAACCGGAGCAAAATTTGAAAAGAATCAATGAATATTTATTGGTAGAACAAACTGAAACATTTTTGAAACCTTATACGAAAATCTGGATTGTCCAAAAATCTAGTGATCGAACACTCGTTTCGACAACTCCACCTTCGTCTTCATGGGAATGGATTTCGCATGGTGTTTGACGACCTTGAGGAGGAACTGTTTTTGGCTCTCATCTCGTGTGATCGTAGAATTGAACCGCTTGATGAGAGCAATTCCTTGCTCAGTGCAGTCGTTGGTCACCTTCAGGCTCTTGGTCCGTTGTAGAGCCAGCTTGAAGATATCATCGTTCTCCCCCTCACTTGGATCCTTCTCCAGGAATGTCGGCTCCTTGTCTGAGCGGTGGAGGACACCTCTGGCGATATCCATGGTTCGCTCCGTCACGAAATGAGAGGGAGAAACATTGAGGTTGACGACCTTCCCCTTCCAACCTCTTCAATCCCTTTTGATATTTCTGATGATTCAGGTTTCGCACCATGGCTCGCTTCTCCGCCACCGCCAGATTTATTCGTTCGTCAAAGAGGGCCAATCCGATCATCTGTTCGGAAAGATACCAAAGGTGCCGTTTGATCCTCTTCCCCGCCACTGCAGCAACTTCCAGATCAGGATAGCCTTGGAGAGTTCGGATTAAGTCGAAATAATTTTTAGGGGTCCACTATGGAACCAATGCTTCGTGCCAGTGGCGGATGTAGATGAGTGACACGAAAAGTGCCACTCGTCTCATGTTTCTGGCTTCACGGTCTGTCATGGTGAACTCATTCTTGAAGATAGTGATCTTCAGGGCATATATGGCCTTAGCCAATAGCCATCCATCGAGCGAGATGATATGCACCAGGGGGCCGAAAGGAAAGATGTAGCAGAGCACCAAGAGCTCCTCATAATCTTCGCGTGGATGATTACCGCTCTGAAGAACGTCGCTCAGGAACGACATCGTCTCCATCTTTCGAGGTCCATAAAATGGATCAGAAGCGAATAGGTCAACAAGGCCCGAATCTTGTTCCGCATTGACGTACTTGGACTGATCGATGAAGGGCCACTGGTTTTTCAACCTTTTGAAGAGGCCAATACCTGGTCCTGACGATAGTCCATGGCTAAAGTCGAAGACTTCCTTGAGCATCACTTCATGAATGTGATGTCTGCACGCAAACAGAGCAGCGGCCTCCCTGACTCCTGCTCAATCCGGATGCAGGCTCGCTGTATCATCCCAGTGTTCGAGGCTGTCGTGTCGAATCTCCTGCCAATGATTCTTGGTTCCATTCCAGCTCCTCGGACCTCCTTCATGACCGTCGCAGTTACTTGCTCTCCAGTGCCGTCGGTAGCAGCTGGAACTCCAAGAAGTTCCTCAGTATCCTCCCCGAACACCAGGACGGCGATACCGTCCTGCAAATTTTCTCCCCCGGAAATATTGGGGAGTAACTTGCCGTCCCAGTGGAGGATAAGTGGTACGTCGGGAATTGCGTCACTCACGAGCTGTGCCGCACAGTCTGCGCGATTCTGCCTCCGGGCTCGGTAAACTGTGGAGGGAGAGATGACCAGCTCCGAAACATCGTTCCCAAGACTCTGAGCGATTGTGGCGAAGGAAGACGTCGCTTGTCGTATTGACAGATTGTCTCGGTCCCATGCAGCGGTGTTGTTGGTGTCCCACACACACTTATCCCGGACACGGGATTTTGAAATCGTCATCATCCATGTTGGAATCGGATACTGAGGAGCTCGATGACGTTTCCAAGACAACTGTCTTCTAGAGCTTTCCTGCATCCTTTCCTTCTCTCTCCTGTTTCATCGTGGCCAACTCCCTCTTTCTCTTCTTTTCCCCTACTTTGACGAACTTGAGGTTAACCCTGGCCATTGATGAGCGATCGATCAGCTTCCGGAGTGTCTTCACGCAGTACGCTATGTCAGATATCGGAAGGTTCGCCTTTGCCTATATCTCTTTCACCAGCTCCGCTGTATCCTTCGCTGCCTCCGGAATTGTCGTCTTCTCCTCCGTATGGAGATGGTAGAAGAGCAAAACAACCTACTCACATGAAGGAAGACTGTTCCTTGGGATTTCCGAAGGTTTGAGGGGCTTCTTGTCAAAAAACCACAAGCTAACGCTACTTCATGTACTTGCCATAATCTGCGAATAAAGGAAGGAAACATACTGTATAATTTACATCACTAATAAATTAGTGTCAATGTCAAAAACACAATTCACATACACACAATAAAAGTACAGCACTAAACCATTGTGTGTGTGTGTAACACGGAGAGAATTGGACATGTTGTAACAGGGATAGTACATGAAGGGCGGACAATGGCCCTCTCATAAGTTTATGACAGTAGGCTTATCCTCCTGAGAGTACCGGAGCACTCTCACAATATTTTACAAGTTCAGAGCATCATTTTCCGTGCTCTCGTAGCTCTTCGGAACCTAAGAGCCCACTTCCGTTTCTGGAAGCACGTTTCGTAGTCGGTAGTGGAAAAGCTTCAAACTTGTGGGACCCCTAAACATTGACCGATTTTGATGAAACGTCGTATGATAACTAACCTCACCAAGTGGAACTCGGGCAGCCTTGTTCACTCCGAGAAAAAAAATAATTTTGAAACACCCTAATGTATATGTCATCACGACCACAACTAAAAGAAGAGAGAAAGCCAGAAGAAAGGCCTTAGGTAAGTTTTTTTTTTTACATTTAAGAATAAAGGACCGAATGCCAAATGTATTTGTAAAAGGAAATTTAAAATCAAGCTTACCATCAAACAGATGATAATACTGTAGTTACAGTATACATTGGCGTAGCCAGAAAAAATTTCGGTGTGGCCTGAACTTTTTTCAATTGATATTTTATTTGTTAAGTTATAATGTTGTTATAATTGATGTTTTATTTGTCCCAGATACATTTTTTCATTCGTCTTAATATGAAGCGATCAACCATTTCAAAGCCGCAACACCGACTAACGAAATACTTCAATTTTTTTTTTTTGGTGTTCTGGAACCCTTAACTTTTTTCGATCTCAACATTTCGGGGAGAGCTTTAGTCCCCTTAACCCTCTCCCTGCCTACGCCCCTACCCTGCCCCTACCTCCGCCAATATATATATATATATATATTAATGATCTACAGAAGCTAAGTCTAACAAAGACCCTAAGATCTACGCTAAGGTTAGCCCGAGAGAAAGGAAAGATTAGGGGGTTAAGAGAAGCGAATAAGGGATTAAGTAAGTAGCAACACCTATCATTCATGGGTTAACATTCATTCAGAAAAAGAGAAAAAAGACTCACCATCATCATCCGCCGGCCACTGCCGACAAGTCGGAAAAATTGTCGGAGAGAATAGGAAAGGGGTGAAAAATGAAAAGAAGTAAAATAAGAACGCTTACAAACCATGCAAACACAGTTTTCACTCACAGTCATACCATGCAAACTACAGACATGCAAGTAAAGAGAGTTACAGACATGCAAATAAGGAGAGGATAAGAAGAAAAAAAAGTAGGTAAAGTTAAACAAAAAGTGGGTTAGTTTACCTTACGAACTACATCTACGTTCGTGTTAGTCTTTTTTTTTTATAATAATTTTTTGCTGGCATATCACACGCTGGCATGTCACAAGCTGGCATTAGACGTCAACAGACTCATCCCCGATTACGATCCCCAGAGCTCCTGTTGCCAATTGTTTTTTATTTTAAACAACGTTAATATTTTTAAAATATCTGTCCAGACGGTTTTTAAACACATTAACGCTGGTAGAGTTAACGACTGACGCAGGAAGATTATTCCATTTATCAATTACTTTAAACGTAAAAAAGCTTTTAGCGATATTAGTAATGAAATGTCTGCCACGCAACTTAAATACGTTATTACGAGTATTCCTATTATCGAAAGTGAACAATTTGTCAATATTTACGTTATCGATGTTATTAACGATTTTGAAAACTTCAATAAGCTCCCACCTTAATCTCCTAGTTTCGAGTGAATGTAAGTCTAATACTTTAATTCTATCTTCATAAGGCTTGTTGCGCAATGACGGAATTAGTTTCGTGGCACGACGCTGAACTCTTTCTAACCTATCAATATTCTCACGCAAATACGGGCACCAAAACTGAACGGCATATTCTGAATGAGGCGTGACTAGGGACTTGTAAAGGGGCAATATAATATCCTTCGATTTAAATTCGAAATTACGCGCTATGAAGCCTAACATCCTATTAGCTTTTGCGCAAGACTCCAGGCACTGGTTCCTAACTTTTAAATCCTTAGATACGCGTACGCCTAAATCTACTTCCTCGTCAACGCTCGCTAACTCTCTATCATACATCGTGTACGTGTAATTATTGTTACGAGAACCTACAGTATGTGCAAAACTTTACATTTGTCTACGTTAAATTGCATCTGCCACTTATCGTCCTCGTTAACAACCTTACCGCCTATTTTAGTATCGTCCGCGAATTTTGACACGTTACTAGTCAATCCTACATCTATGTCGTTAATGTAAATTACGAATAGCAATGGGCCTAACATTGAACCCTGTGGGACACCGCTACCTACATCCACCCTGATTCACTACCATTAACAACGACCCTCTGTCTCCTAGCACGAAGCCATTCCTCTAACCAGTTAGCTACCTGACCGCGTATACCGTGCGCTTTAACCTTCGCAATTAATCTTCTATGCGGAACTGTATCGAACGCCTTTTTAAAATCTAAATAATTAACGTCAGCCGCTCTATGCCTATCGTATTCGTGCACTATTTCGTTATAAAATTCTAACAAATTAGTTAAGCAAGATCTATGGCATCGAAACCCATGCTGACTACTATTAATCAAATCTCTACTTTCTAAGTGATCGATGATACGATTCCAAAAGTTTACCAACAATTGACGTTAAGCTAATCGGCCTATAATTGCTAGCTACTGTGCGGTCGCCTTTTAGAAATGGGCGTGACGTTAGCTAATTTGAAGTCTTCAGGAATAATCCATGTTTCGAGTGACTGATAAAAAATCTTCATTAAGGGGCCTACAATAACGTGTTTCAAATGTCTGGGATAAAAAGCATCAGGGCCTGGAGCCTTGCTAACTTTTAGCCTATCGATATAATGCGCAATCTCACCCTCGTAAACAGTTATTTCATCCAAAATAGTCTCGCTACTAAATGGAACGATATCGTCCACGTCGGGAGCATTATTTATGTCTTCTACGGTAAAAACTGTCGCAAAAAAATTATTGAAAATACCAGCCAACATATTTTAGATTTTTATAACGTAAAAAAACTTGGGTCATTTTATAAGGAACTACAGCATTGATCAATTCACAAAAAAAAGCCATATAATTAAACAATCATGCCATGTACAATGTAGAATGTACAGTGTACACTACATTTGTACTTACCAACAATAGTGACGCTATGGTATACTCTTTCAATATAGTATTATTTCTTTCAAATTCATCGTTTATGACATGGCAACACTTGAAGTTTTTAAAACGTAGAACATCAGTCAGTTCCATCATACAGACGTTTGGGAATTAGGTGCGTACTGCATATATGGAAACGTTATAATGTTATAACATCCGCAGTGCAAAGTGCGAGTGTCACATACATTACTAATATATATATATATATGATAAAAACGAAGACGTAGAGCAAAAAAAGTCATTATATTTGGCTGCAGCCGACGTTTCCGGCAACTCTACCCATTTTCAAGGCATAATAAATAAAATCTAAAATTAATCCATGACAAAAATATATAAATGTCGAGAACTAAAACTAATTTAGAGTACAAAATTAAAACTGTTCAAGAATAAAAATTAAAATTACAAAGCAGAAACAGGCATAAGCCAAAATCAAATCGAAAGTAAAAATTACATAAATGACAAAAATATACGAGTGATAAGAATACAACTTAAAACTAAAGACATTCAAACGTAAAATAGTTAAAAAATTTTACTAATAAAAAGTTAAACGGAATAAAAAGTTAAACGAAAAATCACAAGAGTAAACCAACATACCATGCTCACTTGACAGCTACAAAAACCTGAAGCGAAAAGGGGACAGGGTCACAAGGGAAAAATTTTTAGTATGTAGTTATTCTAATTAATATAAAGGGGGTGACAGCTAGAATCAATATTTAAACTAGAGTTCAAAAATTTAATACACAAAGATTCGTAAATACGGAGGGAGGACGGGCATTTTAATGATTTAAGAATTTTAAAATTATTAACAGAAATGTCAACCTTACACTTCATAGAATGATTTCTAATAGCAGACTGTTCCTTTTTCGAAAAAACTTTCCCTGTCCTATGGCTAATACCCATATGGGAGCAAAGTCTCGCCTGCAAGGAACGAACTGTACTGCCAACGTAGTTCCCCTGGGAACACCCAGGGCAGGTAAACAAATAAACAACAGAACAGCTCATCGCAGGGGGGATTTTGTCTTTACATCGGAAAAAACATTCAAGGGTATTATTATTTACGAAAGCAATCTTAAAGTCAGTGTAAAAATAAAATTTCCTCACAACACTCAACAATTTCTTCTTCACAAAAGTGTTAAAATGGTAGATATCAGGTAAAACAAGATATTTACAATTCTTAGGAACATCATACGTTGGGACAAGGTTGGGGGAGTATACATTATTAAGAAATTTACCAATAACACCTCCTACAAGATCCCGTGGAAAACCATTTTTTAAGAAAAAATCAGTAAGGAATTCAAACTCATTATGAAGCAGAGCAAAGTTCGAGCAAATATTATAAGCTCTACGCACCAATGTGCGAATGGAACTTAATTTGTAATTAAAGTCGCAAAAACTATAAAAATTAAAACCCAAACCCGTAAACGTAGGCTTCCGGTATGTAGAAGTTAAAACAGTCGAGCCACTTTTGGAGACCAAAACATCAAGGAAAGGAATAGAACCTTCAGCTTCCTTTTCCTGTGTAAATACAATGTTCTTATGCAGCGTGTTCAGGAAACTTAGAAACTGAACTGATTGATTATCCGTTTGGAATAGAGCAAACGTATCATCAACAGGGGGCACTCACAGAAGACCCTTTCCTCAAGATGCGACATGAAAATATTTGCAAAAACGGGACCCAAGGGGCTCCCCATCCCCACTCCATCCAACTGACGGTAAACTACCCCTTGAAAACTAAAAGTTATCCTTGACTGCCAAATTCAAAAGCTGCTC
This sequence comes from Bathynomus jamesi, assembly GCA_023014485.1. Lineage (NCBI taxonomy): Eukaryota > Metazoa > Arthropoda > Malacostraca > Isopoda > Cirolanidae > Bathynomus > Bathynomus jamesi. The sequence continues at coordinate 37,591 of JAJOZX010006220.1, read as the reverse complement.
AAACTGTGCTCTGCCAAAGCCGTGAAAAAGTGAGTCCGGCTGTGGAAAAGCTTTATTCAAAATAATTTTAATGGTCTCATCCAAGGGAACATTTGTAAAGAGGGAAGATACATCGAAACTTGTCATAAACAAAGAATTCATATCAAACTTCTTAATTTCCGACGCAAAGGAAAAACTATCCTTAACATTGTACGAGTTCACGGTAAATGAAGATAAAAGTGAGACAAATGATAATAAATGATGAAATAGAGAGATCTTCAGTAGTATAGCCGCAAAAGGGGAGAGTGCAGGAATGTTGCAATTTATTACGTATTGTTGCAAAGGGGGTGGGGAGTTGCAAATGGGGTTGGGTTGTTGCAAAGGGGTGTGTGGGGGGGTGCTGCAGGTGCAACAAAGGGGGGTCATGAAACTTGGAGGCGGCGTTATCCCCTAAGAGAAAGAAGGAGGAGAGAAAGGAGGAGAGGTGTTCACCTGGCAGGAGCCAAGTGCATATTAAGACTTCAGCCGAGTAGGCGTTGTTTTATAGGCTCCTAATCAGCCAGTTGGCTTAGAAGGCGTAAATGGCTTGAGTTGCCAGATAGCGCCATGTATTCGGTTGCCAGTTTGTGCTATATATTTAATTAATTAATTCTAATCGAAGACTGAGTTGCCAGATACCACTGTATACATTATTATAGACTCCTAATCAGCCAGTTGGCTTAGAAGGCGTAAATGGCTAGAGTTGCCAGATACCACTTTTTAGCATTATTATGGTGAGTTGTCTCACTAAACAATTAAAAGATTTCGTTCCATCAGATACCATTGCTCAGGTACACAGATGCCCGATTGTACCATTTATTTAGTTGGTTTAGAATTCCGCTAGTAGGATTAGAAGGCGTAACATGATATAATTATCCAAAAGAATTAAGTAAAACAACATTGCATCATTCTGTTTATTATAAATATATAGAAAATAAATATACATTTCAATAATAAGAAATATACACACACACACATTATGGAGATATATAGAAAATAAATATACATTTCAATAATAATTGAGGAATATGCATATAATCAAAAAATAATACACACACACAATTATGGAGATATATAGAAATAAATATACATTTCAATAATAATTGAGGAATATGCATATCAAAAAATATATACACACAATTATGGAGATATATAGAATAAATATACATTTCAATAATAATAGAAATATGCATATAATCCTTCAATATAACAGTACAGGAGAAATATCACGCAATATATAAATACATTTCACTTTTTTTTCAAAATACTAAACTCGCACTTAATCGAGTTTACAATTACATCATTATTGCTCTGCATTACGCAGTATATGCGGTTTAATAATATTTCACCGCTTAAAGTATAGGGAAACCTGTATTCGATATGAAGGGCTTTCATATCGTTCAGTACTATTTTTGTTCCCACTTTACAACCGGTTGGTAAGTCATTTAAATACGTCTAGAATACAATCAAAAGCACGCACAAAGAGTTCATCGTTAGCTACATTATTAAACACAAGTTTATAAACACGCTTTTCCAATCGAGGGTTTATTTCTACCGACTCGAGCTTTTCAATCGTGAACTCATCTTCACTCAACATAGCGGCAATTGAAATAATCTTCTAAATCGTTACGACAACTGCGCGTTATATAAAGAAATAGTTCTTCAGGGTGAACGGTGTAGGTGAGCTCAGCCTTGTACCGATCAATTGCTTTGTACCAAAGTTCATGGTATTTCAAAGAGTCTAAACTTTTTAAATAAACGTCCAGCTCTAGACCATTCTCACCCTGTTCAGCCCTACACTCGGTAAACCCATCGAGCAGAGCGGTGTATGCGTATTCAAGTACTGTATCAAAATAAAGCATATCCGTAACACGCGCGTCTAATATAGGTTTCAGCTTGCGGAATCCGACGATTTCAAACATTCTGTCGAGGATGAAACGGTTTCGCGTAGGAACAAGAGCGTTATTATCAGAAGCATTCTTCCACATCAGCCGTATATCAATGCACGGCCGATCGTTATTTATACACAACGTACATACAACGGCGTATGAGGGTGCGTCACTAATCTGCTCTCTTCTTGTACCTACGTTAGCAGGTATTTTATAACGATCTTCACTCCACTTCTCAACTATCACGAAGATTCTATTCATCTCCTCGACACTTAAATAAACCCGTTTGTTTGTTTGTCTACATTCCGTTTCCAGTACATAGCTAACGGTACCGGATTTACGCCTGAACACGCGCAACGATTTCGTCACGGACACATCGTACGAGGCGTTGAGAATGCTGCTCAAAGGAAGTTCCATCGTATTCGAGGAGCGCACGTCCACTCGGTTCAAGCTCTGAGATAACTATGAGCCGTGTGAGGCACGCAGGTAGGCAGGAACGGTTCGACGGGCGGCTGACTCGATGATACGTGAATGGGGTTGTTCGAACTCGTATGATCCGCGAGTCGCACCGAATTGTTGTACATATTGGGTAGGTGTTTTTCCGGTACAAGAATTAATTTTATCACTACCAGACTACGCACCAGACAGTTTACCTCAGGATAATTTTCACGAACTAGGCACATTTTATGTTTTACTAAACATCTTCACACTCCGGCGCACTATTTGAGAGGAACATATGCTCATATTTTTCCTTTCTGCCCATCAAACGATACTCGTCTCTAAAGTCTGTTAAAAACTCACGCAGGGCACTAGCCACAACCTCACTACGAACCTCATCATGATATACATTAATATAGTGATAAAAATACTTAAGATTGTCCATGATCACGAGATTCACATTTTCAGTCGTAGGGTATGAGTAATCGACATGGTGTAGCATGACGTAATACCGCTTGTCACACCACCCATCCGCAAGACTCATTATCCATACCTGCTGCTTCTCTTCTGCACGCGTTGTTTCTTTTACTTCACGGTATATGTGAGACTTTATAAAGTTTAGCTCTGCAGCATACTTCAGCACATCGTCTGTGCAACGAAAGCCTTCAACGGTCTCACCAGAACATCCGTAGAGTATTTGTACATCTTGCAACTTCGCACAATCCAATGTGGTTTTAAAAGAGGCATAGGAGGGGGGAATAGGAAGTTTTTCGGTATCCACCACATCCTGGCACTTTGCTGAATACCATTTCATAAACGTTGTACAAGCAATATTAAAGGTAGCCATTTGAATACACGTCTGATCTCCTTTTTTTTCTTCTACGCTGGCGAATACACGTCTGATCTCAAGGGCTTACTGCAGTCGACTGACCACGCAGGGACTCCCAGATAGTAGCATGACTCACGTTGCTGATCTTACAGTGGGCGGAGCTTAGAACTTTCACCTGCGCACACACACACACACACACACACACACACACAAAGGAGAAAGTGAAACGCTAATTGAAACATGATTTATTTAATAAACGAGATATTCAAGTTATATATATATTTACAAATACGATTTAATAAACGAGATATTCAAGTTATATATATATTTACAAATACGTGTAATAAATCAATAGATACATCAAAGATTATATACAAGACAAATACGTGTCAGTTAACAATAGAAGCATCAAACGTTATGGTATCCAAAGGGTACGGTATCATAGGTACCAGGTAACTGGTAACGTTTCCTATAGGTGTTACGGCACACCTTCGTACCCCTAAGTTCCTTCACGCCCCCCAGCTTCTGCGCCCGAAAATTGTGGGTGCCTACAATTAGTTGGGGAGGTCGTTCGCCCTCATCATCGTCCAAACACACTAGATCCTTCAACGATTCAAAGTTAACAACCCGCCGATTCGCATGGTTGAGCGTAATACCCTTTGCCTTCACGATATATTTCATATCCTCCCCCACCCTGACCGTACCCCATAAGTTTTAGGTCCTGTTGAGACAAAAGAGTCGGCGTATGCGTTGTCCCCATACTCATCCTTGATCTCATCAGTGAGCTCGCCGAGGAACTCCCCAATAGCGGGCATGTATTCACCCTCCCTCTCTGTGAATATCACGCTATCTGTATCGGCATACAATACTCTCCGCCCAAGAGAATGCAATAGACCCCAAAGTTTTATACGGGCGTAGGCTGTTGTGAAGCTGGCCACAGGTATGTTTGTAACCCTTGAGGTATCTGTGGCCAATTCAGTGTTGTTGTACTTTATTATGTAAGTATTACCTACATTCACGATCTCCATGACCTCTTTATCGGGAGCATTGGCATAATCCCAGACATCACTATAACTTTGTGCCAAATGAATGTTCCCTTTGCCGGTATTCTGCGCAAATTTTCCCCATAGACTGTTTAGACACAACTTTGCACTAAAGCGCTTGCCAGGATTCTTTGCAATTTGGACACGATCAAGTTGTATACCTTCGCGGTCGCGGTAACGTTGAATATAGGCAGACTTTTCATCTTCGGTATCAACTCCTCGCGGATACCCTGATGCCTCAACCTTATCCTTCAAAAAGGCGTTTATATATGGTGTGAAAAGGTTGGGTAGCTTCTGAAACCTCCACACCTCATGTATCTTCAGTATTCTATAACCATGGCGTACGGCTAGGGCCAGCTCAGGACTTGTATATACGCCTCTGATCTTACGCTGGGGGGTATATGGTTACAATCGCCGTTATCCTCTTCCGCGCACTTCACGCACAGGGGAAACATGAGCTTGTCGTCGATAACGACAGGTAAGATTGGCATCCATAAATTGCGTGGGGAGTACGTCTACGAAAGAGATCCCAAAGTAACGATCATTCAAATTTCTTGAAAATTCATTGATGGAGGGCAGGTTAGGTCCCACCAGTTTCTCAGGAGCGCCCACGGGGTACGGATTGTTCTTCATCACGTATGGGTATAAAGAACAGAAATCGTAGTAATGGAGCTTCACGCCCTCCGTAGGTGGAAAGTATAGTCTGAATGGATTTGTACGTCCTCCAAACAAGCTATCACCACATTTGAGAGGATCCAGCACCATTGAACGCTTGATCGTGTTTATTTCCTCACGGTACACCTCGTCTGTCTCCATCCGTGCATCATATTCATGCTCCCACAAGACTTTGTGAGTGAACTGTGATCCTATAAGTTGATCGCGGGTGCGGGTCCATGCAAGACAGTCGGCAGGAGATCTACCGTGGATATCTCCGGCGATTCCGCACTCAGGACGGGGGCATCCATGCCACCAGCATCCGTTAAAGGAGTACACAGTCTTCACACCAGTGACACGGTTTTCACTTAACCCATCAACCCAAAAAACACGTCCATTAATCTTAATGGGTACTTCACCCGTGTTGCGGGCGTGCTTTATGTATACACCTGTCTGTTGCTGTAGGTGTATGAGCCAGTAAATAGCCTTGTGTCCGTAACTGCGGGGTTTGTTTCGGTGAATAATGGCTAAGGTGTCTTTAGGCATGAAGTTATTCTTGAACACCGTAAAACATAATGATGCGATGGTGGTTGCGACTTGCAGCGGATCGCATTTGAAACGGGCTATGTACATCCTTCTAAAGGCCTGGAAACATACTCTAAGCACGCGCACATCATTCACGCAATAACGCTCACATTCATCAGCTATATTATAAGGGTTACTTTCATTAAAACTGTGTAGTATCGATCAAAGTCTTCACGTTCATCCATACAGTCATAGTTAAAATAATGTTTGGGTGGTGGTGGGCCTACGTAGTTTAAAGTCTCGCTGGTGAGGAAAGTGTAAGGGAAGTATCCTTTGGAAACTTCAGCTGCTACTCCCATCACCTTGGGTAGCTTTGCTAATTTACAAGGTGTGAATAATAAAGTCTTTAAATTGTACATTGCCTCTTATTTGCATCTGTATTAATTTGTTGCCTCTTTTCAATGGATCACCTGTAAATATCTCAGAGGATTCGTGTTCAAGCAACTCCTTATAAAGGAACTGCGTGTCAAACTTTGCCCCGTTATGGGCGAGAATATACACAGTCATTTTTTTGAACTTGTCGGCTAACTTGACAATATAGGACACAAATAGTTTCACAGGACTATCGCGGACATTCGTTTTAAAAACGTTTGTCCGTTTACCGCATTTGGGGCACTCGTCACATTCGATCCCCATACACTCATCACAGATGGTCTGGCTCACAAGTAAATGTGGAATTACCTCTTTGGTTTCAGCGTTCGTATATGTTTCTATATCGTAGTATACAGTTATACAAGGGTTATTTTTAGGCTTAGCATCTTTCATATAACATACATGCTTTACTCCATCCGCCTTATATTCCTCCTGGCATGTAGGACAGTGAATTTCGTCACACTTGTGCTTAAATTTCCCCCAATTATCCATTGTGTGAAACATACCACATTCACAGATTCTCATTTTCCTGCACGTGCCAATTGATTTATGGAAATCAAAGCAGTTATTATTGAAGAATGTGCGTCTACACACATCACAGTCTCTCTTCTCAGCTTCAACTACACGGCTTTCACATTTGGTGCTTTTACACTGCTCACATACCATGTGACATTCTTTACAATGTCTCACTATATCATCCGCAAACTCGAGGCACCCCTTACACAAATCATGATGTCTCCCATATTTTCGACTTTTGTCATAACTCGCGTAAAGCCACCTTATATTACGGATGGGGAGATACGTTGTCCCTGACAATCCTAAAATAAGTAGGGGTCTTGTACGATCTCTCACACAGCTTTTAAAAACATACACAGTCCTACGACGATCATCCAACCCAAATACAACTATACGGACATTCATTTCCTGTTCTAATTCTCAGCTCTTCAGGACCCATATTACAGTCAAATTCAAGTTCACAGTCTACAGCTAGTTTACGGGCACGTTCCACGACCGTAGGCAACCAAATTTTTGAGTCCGTGTATTTTGTACAGTAAACATACGTGCTAAGAGTACTGCTATAAAGCCGCAACCACGATCGACGTTTATATGCTTTCGGTAAATAGTCGGAGAATTGAAGTTAAGAGTATACGGTATGGCACTATGACCCGCAACACGGAATACACGATCAATATTTACCGTGAAGTTGTCCATATTAAAGGCTATACTACTTTGGGCGGCCTGCATTATACGTCCTAATATATATTCTACATCTTCAGCCGCCAAACGTCTAAATGGCACTATCACCCAATAATCATCTACATCACCGTCATCTGACCCGAATCCAAAGGACAGACTCGTCCTGACTTCACGCTCGTCGCGATTCTGAAGAGCAAACTCTACAATACGCTGTACAACCGGCGTAGCCCGCGCTCAATTCCATTGCTATACATGGCTCTAGGGTCGACCCTGACTCTATACCGATTTCTAGTCAAGGCTGGGGTGGGGGCTGCGGAGCGCACCAATTCAACGTTATATCATCCTCAACAGAACGGGGGGCAACTGTGGCGGATGAATTAGGGGTATATTAGCGGAAGGTGCTGATGGGGGGCCTGTTGCGTAGGAGGTTGAGGGTTGGGATCTATTATTGTAGACTTAACAGAACGGGGGGCAACTGTGGCGGATGAATAAGGGGATATATTAGCGGGAGGTGCTGCTGGGGGATTGTTGCGTAAGAGGTTGAGGGTTGGGGATCTATTACTGGTGCAACAGGCGCGTATTTCGGTCGCTTTATACCTGACGTGGGGTTCTCTTCATCATACCTCCGCTTTGGACGTGCTACCGGTATCGCTGGTGAGGGTTCGTTGGCAGGGGAGGAGATCACAACTACACTGTCGTCGAGGTCATCCGTAATGTCAATGATGGGATGCTCTACCTCATCGTAGGTATATTTTGTAAATGACCCACTTAGGAGTGTGACGTGTTAGAAATGGACTCTGTAGAAAAATTCAGATTCACGAGCCCATCCACATGTATTATATCTGGACCTACAGGATGTGGTAAAACTGTGTTTATGCTTAAAATCATTAAAGAAAAGGGAGAGATGTTCTCGAAATTTGTGCATAAAGTTATATGGTGCTATTCGACGTATCAATCAGTGTTCAACGAGTACCAAGATGATATTTTGTTCCACAAAGGCGTATATGACGTTAATTCGTTAAAGGGAAATGAACATACAATCATTGTAATTGACGATCTCATGTTGGAGATGGATAAAACGTTTGCCGAGACATTTACAGTATTCTCCCACCATCTTAACATAAGCGTGTTCTTCATCAATCAGAATCTATTTTTCAAAAATAGATACATGCGCGATGTGTCGTTAAATACGCAATATCTAGTCTTATTCGCGCAACGTAGAGATGTATCACAAATTGGGGTATTAGCCAATCAAATGTTCCCGAATCAGCGTAAGGAGTTTTTGGAAGTTTATAAAGAAGCTACAAGCACGCGTTACGGATATTTGCTTTGCGACCTTCATCCGCGAAACACGTTTAGAGTGCTTCTACGAACGAATATATTTCCAAACGAGCCTGAAACGGTGTATATTCCAGAATGACAAAGAGACTAAAGAAATACCGTGAATTAATAAAAATCTATCATCGACTGCCCCGGGCAATGCAGCAGATGTTTATTAAAAATATCGACGCCGACTTTTTAAAATGCATCTGTGAAATCTGTCTTAACGTTATAAATTGCAATGTATCAATGAAAACCCCTCAGAACGCTCGCCTACGCCGCTACAAGAAAATAATATGTGCACTCGCTCGTAAATGTCAAACTGTAGCGAAGAAAAAACGAATTATTGTACAAACAGGAGGGTCATTTCTCCCCATCTTATTTTCAGTTTTGGGTCCTTTACTGACTAGATTAATATAATGAAGAAAGTGGTAGTGATTCCCCACGAGGTGTACGCTTCACTGCAAAGGAGTCCAGACACGGTTCTAGATCCCCTTAAAAGCAGACTTAAAAGAATGGAAAGCGAATTGCTAGCCCTAAACAGTGAAAAAACATCTGATGAGAAAAGAATCTTATACCAAGAAGCTCTGCAGAAATTTCTTCACGAGTAGGAAAATTATAAGAGCCCTACAGAGATTCCTGTGGTTATTAGGCACAGCACGGGGGACGATGGACATGGCGACATAGGATCTGTGCCCGACGATACAGCTGACCAACCAAAAATTAAGGGATTAGCCACACAACATATCGAACATGTATTAAAAAGCACCCTCCCACATACATTGAGGAGTAAAGGCTTAAGTCTTTATAATCATTGAATGAGGATCCAGCCATACAATGGACCGATACAGGCGAGATCATTGTGGAAGGATCAAAGGTACAGGGATCGAATATCGTAGACATTGTCCATGATCTGGTGAGAAAGTGGGATAGGCCATCACCATCAGGATGGAAGCATATTAAAGCAAGACTACAACAAATAAATGTCCCTAAAACGTTGATAGGAAATCTGAACAGGTTAAAAGACTTGGAACATGCAACGCATGTGACACAATTAAGACGCCGTCACCCCCGGCGGTAACACCTTTGAAGAGGAGAAGAAGAGGTTAAACCAACCCTACCCACGTGCCTCTAAAATACGCAAATGGCTAACGTATTAACTAAACGCTATTATGACATTTCTAACCCATCCTCTTACGGCGGCGTAGATAGACTGTACAGAAGTGTTTACGGAGTAGGGAAAAAAGATGTTGAAAGATTTTTGAGGGAGCAGGACGCTTATACGCTTCATAAGCCTGTGAGAAAAAGGTTTAAAACAGCCAAGACAACGGCTTCCTCGATTGATTCTATTTGGCAAGCAGATTTAACAGACATGCAAAGATATTCTGTGTATAACGATGGTTACCGCTACATTCTATTCATAATAGACGTATTCTCTAGATATCTGTGGCTAGTTCCTCTGAAAAATAAATCACCTGAAACAGTTGCTAAAGCCACCAAAACGCTAATGTTAAAAGAAAACAGGGTTCCTGGCTATTTTTGTACGGATATGGGGAAGGAATTTATAGGCCGTGCTTTTCAGAACATGTTGACAGAGTTTAATATCAGCTATTACACAACCAATTCTATACATAAGGCTTCTTTAGCTGAAAGAGTTCAGCGCACCATAAAGGAACGCATGCACCGTTATTTTACACATAAAAACACATACAGATTTCTAGACATTCTGGAATCATTGGCATCATCCTACAACCGCTCACACCATCGCACGATTGGGACAACACCTAACGAAGTTTTAGAAAGAGGTACGCTCCCGAGAAGAGATGGATCACCACACCACTACCACACTCGGCGCGCTTCAAAATCAATGATTATGTAAGGCTGTCGCGTTCGGGGAATAAATTCGCAAAGGGTTTTGAGCAAGGATGGACACGCGAGATTTTTAAAGTTAGGGCTATGAGACCTAAAGGTGAGATAATGATGTATTACATTGAAGATTTGAATGGGGAAGAAATCTCAGGAGGCTTTTACCGCGAGGAATTGCAGAAAGTTGCGTTTAATTTAGGAAAAAATGTGTTTAAAATTGAGAAAATTTTAGGAAGCAAAGGTTCAGGAAAGAGAAAAATGTACCTGGTGAAATGGCTAGGGTACCCAGAAAGCTTCAACACCTATATAAAAGCTGATGCAATAATGAAGCTTAAATAGTATGCAACATGGCTCCTAACCATTTCTACGTCACACTCCCGTCCTCCTCGTCCCTGTCTGTACACCCTAACAACACACTAGCCAACTTTGTAACAGAACTCCACGGGCACATTGAATTGGGTCGTGATTCGTATGAGGTGGGGATATGCGAAATTCAGCTGGACACCATCTTTTTAAATATTGAACATAAAGAATCCGTTTTTACGATTCTTAGAGACATTGACGAGTGTGAAAAAGCTGGGGTAGCTATGGATGAAACTATGCGTATCGCTCGGACTAAGGCTGCACGGTATTACAGTACAGAAGTAAGACTAGGACCGGGTCAATATGGTTCGGTCGAGGATGTTGTGAGAGGCTTAAACGTAAGTTTAAGAAACTCAAACCTTACGAATGATTTAGTATACGAAATCGTAAACAACCCTGCACATACACTAATCCTAAAATCAAAGACTAACAGACGTATTAAAGACCATAGAAAGTTCAAAATTCTAACCAATGGCCGATATAGCGCAGCCTTCCAAAGAGACACATTTCACGAGACACAGTATGACTTGTCCAGATTAATGTATCAATTGAAGATGGAGAAATTGGCTGAAAGGTCCCCAGACATGTGCTATATTTACAGTAATATAGTGGAGCACCAGTTTGTTGGGGATACCCAGGCACGCCTGCTGCGCATTGCTCACATCCCCAACCATAGAGGAAGGAGTTTGAGTATTACATATGACAGACCCCATTATGTGAATGTCGCAACTAATTTAATAACCAATATCTCATATATATAAGAACGATTGAGGGTGAAAACTTCCCATTCGGTAACGGGAGCTTAACAGTGAAGCTACACTTTCGACGCACTGAGTTATAATGGATAGAAAGCCTTTCACCGTCTATCGAGGGGTGAGATACCAGCGCGGTAGTGGACTTGGATCCATTTTTTCATCCATACTACGTACGGCTGTTCCTTTGCTGAAGAGGGGTGCCAGATACCTCGGAAGGAAAGCGCTACAATCAGGTCTTAACACTGCAGAAGACATATTGGCCGGGGCTAAACCTAAAGAAGCTCTAAAAAAACATTTAAAGCGTACACGGGACGAAATCATCAAAGATGCAAAGAGAAAAATGCGTGGTGGCGGGAAGAAGAAGAAGAGGGCTGCCCGGAAGAAGGGGTCACGTGGTATTAAACGTAAAAGGCTATCAAAAAAGAAGTGCTGTAAGCGAATGAAACCTATGGTTGACCACTTTTTTGACTGATATAAGCTAAGGACATTGATCTCATGAATCATAGTTTGTTTACCACTTGTCGAGAGAGGAGGCACTATTTCTAACTCGCCATGGCACGCTTCATCCACCCATGTAGTTCACAATGCTGTAAATCGGAGCTGTCCCTTTTTGAGCTGCCTCCAACCCAAGTTTCTATTGAGCACAGTGACTTTATTACAATTAACCCTTTAAACACAATTAGTTCCCCGAGTGCACCTATAGAATTCGTGATACCCAGCTCAGGCCCTTACTTTTTTGATCCAAGCTGTGTGCACATGTACGCTAAGCTACGTATAGCCCATTCTGATGGAACGGTCTGCGATGACAAATATGCTGTATACCCTGAAACAAACTTTCTGCACTCCATATTCAACCAGTGTGACGTATATTTAAATCAGACCAACATATCGGCAGGCACGGGGTACTATCATCTACGAGCCTATCTGGAAAATGTCCTCAACTTTTCCAAAGAAGCGAAGGCTACCTTTTTAAGTGCCGAGGGATATTATCAAACTAAAGATGAAAGTAGTATAAAGGACAAATTTAAAAATTCTAAAAAGAAAATATACGAGTGTTTTGGACGGTTGCACACAGATTTCACTTTCCAGGAGAAGTTGCTTGTCAACGGGGTGGATATGAAAATAAAGCTCACCCGCACGAGTCCTGAGATCTGCTTAAATCTGGATGCTGATCAAGAAGAGGGTGCAAAGCCCGTTGTGGTTCACATTATGGACACATACCTCCGCGTACGGCGAGTGAAATTAAGTTCACCAAAACAACTAGAAATTGAGAAAAATTTACTAAACGCTACAGTGAAATATCCTATTAACAGAGTACAAATCAAACTATATACGGTTCCTGCAGGTTGGCATCGAAGCAGATAGAAAACATTGCCCTGGGAAATCTTCCTAAAAGGATTTAATCGGTATGCAGGACCATGCTTCGGTGAATGGAAAATATAAAAGAGTGCCTTTAAATTCGAGAATTTCGGACTTAAAAATATAACTCTATACGTTAATGGCACTGCTTTGGGTGGAACAATGGGTACGGACTATTCATCAGACGCTGTGTTACCTCTTTGTGCCAGAGCCTATAGTAATCTGACCCATATTGCAGGTGATTGTGATGAGCTTGGTAATGGGGTAACGCAGGAAGAATTCATTGATCAATTTAACCTTTATCCGTTTGACATTACACCTGACTTATCTGCTACGTAAATACCCATTTAACCCCACAGCAGAGCGGAAACATCTCAGTGCGGCTGGAATTCGCCAAGCCTATAGACGCTCCTATTAGTGTACTAGTATATCTCGAATCGCAAGCCCTAATAGAAGTAGATAGATTTAGGAGCGTTATCACTGACTTTTAAAATGGATGCTAATACACTTCAGAAAGTAATGAATAGTGAACGAGTCACACGTTCCAAATTTATCGGCGGTTTGCGAAGAATGAAACATTGAGTTTGCCAAGTACGCGAGAATGCGGTAGTCTTATTGTGAACACAGATGTCATCGGTAATGAAGGGATTCATTGGATCGCTGTCTATTTTAAAAATAGACAGCGCCTGTACTATTTTGATTCACTCGGTACTCAACCCTGGAGTGACCCTATTATTGTAAAATTTCTCGCTCAGTTACATATTCCCGAAGTTGTATGGAACCCGTTTTTATACAAGGATATTTTAGTAATGTTTGCGGAATGTACTGCGTCTCATTTCTCATGCATATCATGTGATAAAGAATTTATAAATTTTTTAATTTATTTGACCCATGCCACACTCGCCGAAACGATGAAATGGTATGCAGACAGATAAAAATCCGTTTTCCAATTGTACGTACTCGTTGTATAGTATAATGTTTTTGTTCGTGTGTGTATATTTGTAACGGTATATTCTGTAGTTGGTTATTGTACTGATTTCTTTCATTTAATAAATTTATGAAAATATATTGTCTTCTTACCCCAAAAAGATCGAAAAACACTTACATTATTTCGGTGTGACATTCATTATGCTGACTGATCAGTATATCCTCCGTATTCATGACACGAGATTCTTCAAAAGATTGTATAACACGTGTCAAATCCTCATCGGACCTTAAAGGAATAATGTTCATTCTTTTAAAACATATACAGAGTATACAGACAAACCTCATTATGTGAAGATATCTTTGGTTCGAAACTCATTTAAGAGGTAAATCCAAATAACATTTAAAACGATTGCCATAAAAAATTTCGATTTTAGCATAATGGCGATAAGAGGTAAATCCAAATAACATTTAAAACGATTGCCATAAAAATTTCGATTTTAGCATAATGGCGATAAGAGGTAAAACCAAATAACATTTAAAACGATTGCCATAAAAAATTTCGATTTTTGGTGAGTATCTAAATGAAGTATTTGACGAGATACTACAACCCTCCATATATATAAAATCATGTTTCTTGAATTATAGACACTTACATTTCTATGGTAGTCCCTTGCGTCGGATTGTAAGGAGCGTCACTGCAAATATCTTCAACGGTTTGCGTTGGAAATAAATCATCACGGTCAATTGCGTTAAAAAGATTAATTACAGTTAATGCTGCAGTGTCACTTTCTTCATACAAATCCGGGGAGACGTACAGTTCGTGGTCCATGGTGGAGGAATGCACTGGCAAAGGGAATGATTATTCACTGACGCGAAAATAGCTACTGCTACTCCAAACTGAAAAATATCCCCTTTTATATGCACAATCGCCTAGCTCCGCCCCAAAAGATTAAGGCCAGATGTTCGTAGTGATTGGCTGCCGGTGTAGCTGGGTGGAGCTATGATAAGTTTGTGTACCAATCCGCTATAACGGGTCCGGACGAGTAATGGCATCTTTATATTTTCACCAATAGATTTAATGCTCGTATTACTCCTTGCTGTCTTTACCATGTCAATATTTTTCCCCCACTATTCCCGGATCATTAGTCACTAATGTAATCGAGAGGATTTTATAATAAAAAAATATATCCTAATTATATTTTTAAAAGAGCATTCGGTTTCTACGTTAAACTGTGGGTCTAAGGCGGAGTGAAAACCTTTCCAATTCTGCGAGAAATTGCACTAGGGTCAACATTTCTTGAAAACTATTTGGTGTTTCTTGTAGAACTTTTGATGCTGATTCCGGTTTCAGAATTTTTCTATCACCCATAGTTTTCGAGAAAATAATAATATTTCCATTTACTCAGAGTTCCCGCAGATCTTATAGACAATGCAGGTCCTGTATATGAGCTTTAATTATCTCGATGAAATAGTGAGCAATCATTCCCTGACGAGATGTATTTCTGAATCCACGTTAAACTGTGGGTCTAAAGCGGAGTGAAAACCTTTCCAATTCGGCGAGAAATTGCACTAGGGGACAACATTTCTTGAAAACTATTTGGTGTTTCTTATAGAACTTTTGATGCTGATTCCGGTTTCAGAATTTTTCTATCACCCATAGTTTTCGAGAAAATAATATTTCCATTTTTTCCCAAAATATTATCAAGTACTTTGAAGTGTCGCATTGAGGTCTAGTATGAATTGTGCTAAATTTTCACTTCTAACACTAAATATTAAAAATCAAAGATTTAAGCAGTTAAGACGTAAACTAAAAATTAAGGTTAATATTTTTCACATTATATTTCTATTTAAGGTAAATATTATATTTTTATTTTTACTTACAAGTTATTAGTAATTTTTTCACAATTTTTTTTTTTTTTTTGGCGCATCCGAATTAAACCTAAAAATGGCACGCATCGGTTGGCCACCACTGGATTTCTTTATTTATTAATGAACAAAACTCTCACTCTCTTTCTATTCGATTTGGCCCAGATTGTCGGTATCCCTTTCCTCGTGTACGTGTGTGTGTGTGTGTGTGTGTGTGTGTGTGTATGCGTGTGTGTGTATAGATTTGAGAATACGATCGTGTGTTTTGGTTTTAATTCGGTGAAACGAGATACTACAACCCTCTATATATATAAAATCATGTTTCTTGAATTATAGACACTTACAGAAATCCTTTCCTCGTGAAAGGAAAAACAACGCTTAATGATTAATTTCTTATATTGAATAATTAACCACTCACTCGTGAAAGTTCCTCTAATTATATTTTTAAAAAAGAAAAGAGCATTCGCTTTCCACGTTAAACTGTGGGTCTAAGGTGGAGTGAAAACTTTATCCGTTGTTACAATTCGGGGAAGAGGTAGTTGTTATTATTACTAAAGAGAAAAATAAATAGCCTTGTGTCCGTAACTGCGGGGTTTGTTTCGGTGAATAATGGCTAAGGTGTCTTTAGGCATGAAGTTTTGCTGGCAAAAGATACAAGCATATTCCTTCATTTATTAATGAGCAAAACTCTCTCTCTCTTTCTTTCTATATATATATATATATAATTATTAGTACTTTCAGGTTCGCTATGAAACGGAGTCAAGAGAGGTTTTGGTCGAGGTGAATGGAAGAAAGGTAAAATTATGGTCAAAAAATCGCCTCTCGCAATCAGGTGTGATTCGAGTCGCAGAAACGAATCCTCGTTTGCGTGTGTGTGTGTGTGTGTGTGTGTGTGTGTGTGTGTGCACGAGTTGTTCATTCATATACAAACACATCTATCTTCGTAAGTTTCCCAGTTATTCGATATTTATAATAAAAATAGAAATAAAGTTAATGTTTTAATTCGGAGAAATTCAATATATATATATATATATATATATATATATATATATATATTGAATTTCTCCGAATTAAAACATTAACTTTATTTCTATTTTTATTATAAATATCGAATAACTGGGAAACTTACGAAGATAGATGTGTTTGTATATGAATGAACAACTCGTGCACACACACACACACACACACACACACACACACACACACACACACAAACGAGGATTCGTTTCTGCGACTCGAATCACACCTGATTGCGAGAGGCGATTTTTTGACCATAATTTTACCTTTCTTCCATTCACCTCGACCAAAACCTCTCTTGACTCCGTTTCATAGCGAACCTGAAAGTACTAATAATTATATATATATAATTATGTATATATATATATATATATATACAGGGTGTTTGAAAACTTTCTGTACAAATTGTAATGGGTGATTGGCAACACAAAGACAAACCCTTTTCGTCTATAAGTGTATGTCCGCTGACGTCACCATTCGGCGCGAGAGGGCGCCGCTGCAATTGGCTAAAAGGTGAAGTGGGCTAGACTCGCGCTTGCCGCGAGCATTCTTAAATCGGACGTAGTACGCGTAACATGGAGCGCTTCACGACTGCTGAGATGGCTGACATGCATATGGTGTATGGGGCTGCCAATGAAACGGAAGAGCTGCTGTGAGGTTGTACCGACAGCGCTTCCCAAACAGACGTGTGCCAAACCACCAAACGTTTGCGCATTTGCATCGGCGACTGCGAGAAACTGGAACATTCCATGCAAACATGCATGACACTGGTCGGGAGAGAAACGTGCGCACTCCTGACATGGAAGAAGAAATCCTACGGCGATTTGAGGACAATGCAAGCGCAAGCACGCGAGGTGTTGCACGTATCCTCGGTGTGAACCACGACCTGGTCGTAGGATTTCTTCTTCCATGTCAGGAGTGCGCACGTTTCTCTCCCGACCAGTGTCATGCATGTTTGCATGGAATGTTCCAGTTTCTCGCAGTCGCCGATGCAAATGCGCAAACGTTTGGTGGTTTGGCACACGTTTGTTTGGGAAGCGCTGTCGGTACAACCTCACAGCAGCTCTTCCGTTTCCATTGGCAGCCCCATTATGCCTGTTCAAAAATCAACTGTTTCTTATTTTCATAGGTTTCTGTACATTTTCCCATGCTTCTTGACCTGAAAAAGCCGAAGATCACAACTATTTTGACCTAGGATGTGGGGAAGCATTGCCGCATGGAGCTTTAAATTTTCTGCCTTGAAATCGGCCAAAGCGCCAATTCCGGGGTCCCTTGAATTATGTTTTGCACTTTAACTTTTGATCTAAACAAGATAGAGCAACAAATTAGGTATCAAATGAAAGAGCATAAAATTAATAAATAATAATAATAATAATAATAATAATAATATAATAATAAATAAATAATAATTAATAATAATAATAATAATAATAATAATTATCTATCATTTTTCAGGAAACAACAGAAACTCAATCAGAATCTAGAAAACCATCTACAAGTTACAACTTCACAATGGCATTAAGCAAGGAGCTGAGGGAGCTCCGTGGGCGCACAGTTGATATCTCAGAACCTCCACGTACTGTCCACAGGCAGGTGTCAACTGGGCCATCTACCAGATCTCTCACTGAAACTTTCCTGGTTGGATACCCTTCAGCTTTTATCAGTGGTTCCCAGCTTCCCACCAACAGACAGGCGTTCCAGTATTTCCTTAATCTTCAGAATTTACCGGAAAATGCAGGGAGGCCCATGGTTCAAGACCTTGCATATGAAACAGTTGAATCTATCATCCCATTCTGGCAGATGGCTAGGATCAAGACAATGACCAAGTACAACGCAATGAAGCTCTTCATGAAACTACATGAGAAACATCGTGCTCTGGTGAAAAGCAAAGGAAGAGCAAGTAACCCTGGAGGAAAAAGAGGAGCATTTGTGCTGGAATTAGACAGCCTGTTCAATATAGGAGCTCCAGATGCAATCCAGGAAATACAGAACAACAGACTGTTATCCAGAGAGAAGAAAGATGAGGATATCAGGTTCTACGAAGACCAAAAGACTGAGAGGAAAGGTCATATGTCTGGTCATGACAAGATTTTTGAGACAAGATCCCTGCAGCAAGCAGCGAGGAATGAAAGACTGCAGCAGAGACAAGAACAAGGTAAACCTAATTACTTTGAACGTTACAAAAAGTTTTAAGTTTTACTCCATTGCGATATTTAGCATGTACTTAACAATTACTGTCTTAACATGTACTATTTTACAGCTGCAGCAGAACAAAAGGCAGTTGTTCATGTGGATGACATTACCTGGGGTGACTCAACTGACAACGACGCTAACACAGAGGACATGGATTACCATCATCCTCGTCCTGGATGTTCTCACCATCAAGACACTGTGACTAGTGTGACTTTGACGTTTCCAAGGAAGGTCATGGAATGTGATGTCATCTGCAATACAGCTGATCGTCTTGGTTTATCAGACAATCAAGTTACTGCCATGGTTTCTGCCACCTTGAAAGCTGGAGGGGCTGAACTGGATAACTTCGTCATCTCAACCTCAACAACACGTCGCAACAGAATGCTGTCCAGGTATAATATCAGCCAGAGTCACATGTCCAAGTTTTGTGAAAACCCCCACAGTACGCTGCCTTACACTGGGATGGAAAGTTGCTCAAAGATGTCTTGAGCAGTGAACCTGGAAGTACCTCAGAGACTTTAGCTGTGCTAGTGTCTGGTCCACCTTCATACACTGAAGGAAAGTTATTGGGAGTACCTGTCATCGACAATTCTTCTGGCACAGCTCAGGCTGAGGCTTCAATGGATTTACTGGAGACATGGGAACTTACGGATAATGTTACTGCCCTTGTTTTTGACACTACATCCAGTAACAGTGGAGTTCACAGAGGAGCTGCCAAACTGCTAGAGAAAATGCTGAAGAAAAAGGTGTTTTATCTGGCCTGTCGACATCACATCCTGGAAATCCTAGTAGGAGCAGTTTGGGAGAAGCTGTTTGGGAAGGTGAAGGGGCCAGATAATCCCTGGTTTGAGCATCTGAAGGATGTTTGGACGGACTTGTCCAAGGAAAACCCAAAGATGCTGGCTATCAACAGCAAATGGCTGAAGGAAAAGAAGAAGAACAGTGAAGAAATACTCCAACTCCAACTGACAGTCATTGTTCTTGGAGGAACGCCTCCTCGAGGTATTCACTGGAGTCGACCAGGCGCCATTCATCAGGCCAGTTGGATGGCCAGAAACCTGTACTCCATGAAAATGCTGATGTTTGCAGATCAACTTGAGTACGACGAAGACACTGTATCAAAGCTGGAAAGACTCAACACCTTCCTTGCGCTGTTCTACACTCCTGTATGGATGATGTCAATGTCTGCTGCAGATGCTCCCGTGAATGATCTAAGTCTAATCCAGGACATGTTGAAGTACAAGAAAACTGACCCAGAGCTTGCTGATGCAGTACTTAATAAGATGGAAAACCACAAATGGTACCTGACGCAGGAAGTCGTGCCATTTGCCCTGTTCAGCAGTAGATTGAGTGACACATTGAAGCACGACATTGCTGCCCAGTTACATGCCACTGAGAAGCCAGACAGCTTCAGAACAGGAAAGCCTCTATTCCAGAGAGTCACAGCTAAGACCACCCTGGTTGATATCATTGGCCCAGAATCACATTTCCTGCCGGACACACTGAACATTGGATCCGAGTGGCTTCTGGAACCTGTCACGTCTTGGCCACAGAATGAGGACTACAGAAAAGCGTTGGACTATGTTAAGAATCTGAAAGCGGTGAATGACATTGCTGAACGTGGTGTCAAGATGATGAGCGACTTTGAAAATGTCATAACAACAGATGCCAAGCAAAGGGACTATCTCCTTCAAGCTGTGGAGTTCAACAGACGCCGCTTTGACAGCTTCAAGAAACAAACTCTCAACAACTGACTGTGTAAATGTCATTATGAAATTAATCATCATGTAATGCTTTCACTTCTTGATCGATTAGACTTGTGACAAAATGTTAATCTCAAATTTGTGTCATGAATAAGGCGGCTTGTCTGCCTTGAGTGTGAGAAAACGAATTTTGTGATATTTCTGAAATCTTTGTATGTACCAATGTGCCATTTCTTGTTCCAAGACTATCATAATTGTATAAGTTAGAAAGAGGATTAAAAACACTTTAATTTGGTGCCTATTTTGTTGCTCTATCTTGTTTAGATAAAAAGTTATAGTGCAAAACATGATTCAAGGGACCCTGGAACTGGTGCTTTTGGCCGATTTCAAGGCAGAAAAATTAAAGCTCCATGCGGCAATGCTTCCCAACAACCTAGGTCAAAATGGTTGTGAGTTTCGGCCTTTTCAGGTCAAAAAGCATGGGAAAAAGTACAGAAACCTATGAAAATAAGAAAAAGTTGATTTTAGAACGGGGCTACAGCCCCATACACCATATGCATGTCAGCCATCTCAGCAGTCGTGAAGCGCTCCATGTTACGCGTACTACGTCCGATTTAAGAATGCCCACGGCAAGCGCGAGTCTAGCCCACTTCACCTTTTAGCCAATTGCAGCGGCGCCCTCTCGCGCCGAATGGTGACGTCAGCGGACATACACTTATAGAAGCAAAGGGTTTGTCTTGGTGTTGCCTATCCCCCATTACAATTCGTACAGAAAGTTTTCAAACACCCTGTATATACTTATATATATATATATATATATATATATATATATATATATATATATATATATATATACATATATATAAGGGTTGACAAATAGACACGGTTATTATGATTCTTTCTATATATATATATATAAATAAACACAGATGGGGAACGAGCGTGTGTTTTGGTTTTAATTCGGTGAAACGAGATACTACAACCCTCCATATATATAAAATCATGTTTCTTGAATTATAGACACTTACAGAAATCCTTTCCTCGTGAAAGGAAAAACAACGCTTAATGATTAATTTCTTATATTGAATAATTAAAAGGAGAAAATTCATTTTTGTATAAATTATTTAGCGTCATTTGGTTTAAATTAATATACGTTTGGCATTTTTTTTCTGATTTTCATTCATGTACAGATGCGTGTGCGTGTGTGTGCGAGTTGTTCATTCATATACCAACACAGATGGCGGATTGGGGGGAATGGTCGAGCGTGCTTTTTGGTTTTAATTCGGCGAAATTCTTATATATATATATATATATATATATATATATATATATATATATATATATAAGGGTTGACAAATAGACACGTTTATTATGATTCTTTCTGTATATATATATATATATATAAACACAGATGGGGGATTGGGGTCGAGCGTGTGTTTTGGTTAATTTCAACTTTCTTCGTTTCTTTAGATTTCGTTTTTTTCAATTTTCTTCGCAAGGTTTCGTTTTTTTCAACTTTCTTCGCAAGGTTTCTTCTCCTTTCGTTTTTCGGTATTTAAATAGGAATTAAGTGATTTATTGGAGCGTGTTTAAATGAATCTTCCAATTGATTAACTATATAAATATATTGTGGTATTTTATATGGTTGAATCTTCTAATTGATTAAGTATATAAATATATTGTGGTATTTCATATGGTTTTTGCTATCTGGCAACTGAATACATGGCGCTATCTGGCAACTCAGCCGGAATAGAGGTCTATAAAATAGTGAGAAGCTGATGACGGCGTCATTCAAGCTCGGCTCCCAGCCGAGCAAGGACCTCTGGTCCTATCTCTTCCTGGCCCTTTGGGAAAACCCCTTAGACGCCTCTTAGGTTAGGTAAACGAAAATAGCTTGGGGAGAACTCCGCCTCCAAGTTGCATGCCTTGCAATCAAAGGCCACTACTCTCTCTCTCTCTCCTTCAGGTGTACCCCTCCCCCCCTTGGCTCAGCCAACTGGCTGATTAGGAGCCTATAAGACAACGCCTACTCGGATGAAGTCTTAATATACACTTGGCTCGTGCCAGGTGAACACCTCTCCTCCTTTCTCTCCTCCTTCTTTCTCTTCGGGGATAACGCCGCCTCCAAGTTTTCCTTGTTGCACCTGCAGCATTCCCCCTTTGGGGGATTTTTTGCATTTGCAACCCCCCCTTTGCAACAACCACCACCCCCTTTGCAACAACCCCGCCACCATTTGCAACATTGCAACATTACTTAATAAATTGCAACATTCCTG
Organism: Bathynomus jamesi; assembly: GCA_023014485.1. Taxonomy (NCBI): domain Eukaryota; kingdom Metazoa; phylum Arthropoda; class Malacostraca; order Isopoda; family Cirolanidae; genus Bathynomus; species Bathynomus jamesi. Next base: position 14,921 of record JAJOZX010006220.1, on the reverse strand, counting down.
CACTCTCCCCTTTTGCGGCTATACTACTTATTCATTTGCTTGTTGCTTCTGAAGTCCCAATTTTTCTATCAGTTGTTTGGTTACAAATGTTTGTTGTGAGCAGATATCTAAGAGACACCTAACCTGTACTATTTGTCCCTTTTTGTTTTGGATTTCCAAGGTTGTGGTTGGTAAAAGAATTTTTGAATTGTGGTTAATGCTAGGTGAACTGATATGCCCATTCATAGCATTTTGAGTTTGTTTCTGTTCGTTTGGTTTGATTTGGGTGCTTGGTCATAATGTTTTAAGTTTTTTCAATGACTGTGTGTGTATTACACATGGGGGTAACATGGTCAAAACTGTTGCAAAACTTACAATTGTGTTTCAAATTTAATTTGCAGTTTAACTTATGGTGCCCTGATCCAGTGCATTTTTTGCATAAGTTTAGTTGTTCACAACGTTTTGACCTTGCTGTAAAGTCTGTGTATTTGGGACAATTTGTAGAACTATGTTCACTGCTAAAACAAAATTTGCATGGTATGGGGTTACACTCAAAAGTCACTTGCATTGTTGGTTTTTTCTTGTGCTGTGTTAAATTTTGGGAGTGTGTAACTTGATTTGTAAAGTGCAAGTACAGTTGGGAAATCTTCTCTTAGCTTATTAAGGCTAGGGTATATGTCAGTTGTTCTCTGATCAAATATCTCTTTGACTTTAGAAGGGAGTTTTTCAAAAACAACAGCTTGAATTTTCCAAGCTGTTTCTGTAATGTTTAAATTATTGTTTTTAAGTTGTCCCATGAGACAGTAAAAGTCAAAGAGGTCACCATAGTTGTCTTTTGGGGTTCGCATGTTCATTACTTTAAGAGCCAAATCATGTATAATTTCATCCTTATTCATGTAATTTCTGTTAAGTAATTCTATTGCCACAGAATAAGAAATACCTATGGTTGGCAGTGATTCCACTAATCTGAAGGCAGGGCCTTTCAGATAGTTCACTAAATAACTAAATTTATCAACATCTGTAATGTAGTTTTTATTACCTATAAGGCTATGAAATTTTTCAATAAAAAATTGAAATTTGGCTCTGTCACTCTCAAAAGTGGGTACTTCAAGTGTAGGCAATTTTTATTTTAGTTCATTGTCCTCAGCCACGTTGGGAGAGCTAAGTGAAGCATTTCGGATAGCTTCTAAGAAACTTTCATTTGTGTCTTGTTTTTTGTACTCGTCAAGTTGGTTTGGAATTTCAGAAATATAGGAATTAATTTTTGTAATGTAATTTTCATTGTCAAGTAGGAGAGTAGAATACTCATCATCTATTAGTTTAATTGTGTCATCAATTTCTGTAATTATGTCCTCATCTAGTGTGAGAATTTCTTGTTTGTAACGAGTAATAGAATTTAAATGTTGTTTCAAGATCATATCTTGTAGGTTCTTTCAGTTTGTAATCATTGTACAGTTTGGTGATGACACCTTTACGTGCTGATTTTTTTCTCATTAATTTTTTGTAATTTTGAGATGGTGCCATAGCTCCAAGGTCTGTGTTTTTGTTTTCGTGGTCTGGGTTTTTTACCCTTTTGTCCAAGTCTTCCATAATTGTTGTTAGTGTTAAAGTTCTGAGTTTAATTTTACGATGTTGAGCGAGTTAAATTACTGTAATAAGTTTTTTATATAACCTGCGCCACAGGTTCAATTAAAAATTTAGTGTTTTTAGTTAGGATAGGCCTTGAGTGTAAAGAGTAAGGCCTACTTTGAGAGGTAGGCCTATTATGTAAGGTAAAGTAAGGTGGGCCTACTAAATAGGCCTATTTTGTGGGCTTGCTAAGTAGGCTTATGTTGTTGGCCTACTAAATAGGCTTAGGTTGAAATTTGGCCTATTTTTTATAGGACCTAAATGAGTTAAGCCTGTTAAATGAACAAGGCTTTGTTTACGGTTAGTGTAAAGGTAAAGTTTTTGTTAGTGTAAAGGTAAAGGGATTGGTTCCCCAGTTACACGGGCCACCACTTGAAAAAAACTATATAGGGCTATGGCAGGGGCGGAGCTAGCTAGGGGCAGGCGGGGCAGTGCCACGGGGCACGGGCATTTGGGGGGGCCCGGGTCGTTTCAACAAGTGATAAGAAGTTATTTGAGAGAGCAACAAAGCTAGTAAATAAATATAAAAATGATATTTCCTCTGGATTTCCAAGTCAATTACTCTCTTTTCGAATGTGCTTAAGAACAGACATTGAAAAAATGAGGACAATCCATGAGCTATATTCATTTTTAATTAAAGACAACAGTATTTTGTGCTCAAGTTTTCCCGAAGTTGTGACTGCCATAACATTGTTCCTCACAATTCCTGTTACAGTTTCAAGTGTAGAGAGATCGTTTTCAAAATTTAAACTAATAAAGAACTATCTTCGAAATTCTATGAATGAAAAAAGATTAAGTGGACTCTCAATTGTATCAATTGAAAACAAGAAAGCTAGAAATATTAACTTGGAGGATTTAATTAACGAATTTGCTGAAAGAAAGGCAAGAAAAGTCAAGTTCTGATGTTGTCGAAAGTAAACTTTTATTTCACGGTATCCTTTTTAAAGCTCAATATTTTACATAATGTTTTGCCTTCTATGTCTCCACGCGTACAAGTAGTATCATAATTCTTAAATATATGCTAAATAAATAATGCAAAGAAAAGCAGTATAAATGTATAATAAAAATTTTGTTAGGGGGCCCGTAAATAAGTTTTGCCCCGGGGTCCGTGACACTCTTGCTCCGTTCCTGGACTATGGGTTGATTGCCTGATACCCTCATCCGTTGTAAATTTCCAGCAGACTTCAGTGGAGAGTTAACGACAAAAGCCCAATGTTTTTTTCGTTAGAAAGTTATGTATATGTAGGTCTTCAAAGGACCTCTTTGTTTATTTGCCTTCGGTATTTGCGCTGCCTAATGGTAAAGAAAGGAATTGTCTTACCTTATTATTTCGTTGGGCCTCGCTTCTGTTTCGATGTAGGGCGCGACGATCTTTTTCGATGTAGGGCCGTGGTACGATGGAGCTACACAATGAGTTGACTCGATGTAACTAATATAGGCAGTCACTATTTAAACACCTGAAGGAACAGGCCTATCCTTCTCATAGTTATTAAGTTTTATATCAATAGGACCTCACTCAGAATTTATAGGAAGACAAAGCACATCTTCCTTGCTTAAAGCATCGCTGTAACATAAACAGCTCCGAGCGAGCCGCTATAATAATCATTAGGAATCTGCTGATTCTTCAAAGTTCGTTGACTCTTCTCTCGATGTAATTTTCATGAGTCGACAGTGGAAAATTTGAACATGAAATAATAAATTTTGTTTTCTTGTTGTTATGCAGGCCCGATGCCTACATATGGGTTCTATGTACGTATGGCAATTATTTTCATTCCCAATAGGCTATGTCGCCAATCCCGAGGCAATTTTGTAGATATTTAATTCAATTAATTAATAATTTATATTTAATTAAGAAATAAAGGTACCACATATGATACCATGTTGTAAGCGTGTATAGTTTTTCCATAATCCAAATAGAGTACCCGTTAGAACTTGTGGTGGCAACACTTCTTCGCCGGACACCGGTACGAATTACAGACTACCTGGCGGCACCTGCAGTTTACTTTCAGACACGAGTGAGAGCTTCATGTTTCAAAGGTTAGTGCGCACACCACCCGAATGTTGTAGGACTTTTCTGTCTCACAACTAATGCTTCTGACTCTTCAGTGATCTTACGCTAATGGTTACGCAGGAGGATTTCAGGGAAGTGGACCAAGAAGTCTTTCAGGCTGCGTCAAAAAAGCTGGCTGCCTATCTCTGGTATCTGAGCGAACACTGGGCGTCATTGGCGTTGTTTTCTGTTGAAGTCGATACACAAGAGAAAAGAGCGATGATTCAAACATTTAAGAAGCTGCCTAAGAAAAAAGACTCGCCTAGGATAGCGTGTAAAACAACTAGCGCAAACAAAGACAAAAGGATGACGGACTTTATTACGACTAGATCATTGAACCTTTCAAGGCCTTAAAATTAGATAAAAGTTTTATAAAGGCAGACCCTGGTACAAGGAGAGAGCGGGCAACATACATAAATGCGAAAGACTTAGTGCACTACCTAAAAGTTGTTAACGATTGTTTTGAGTGGGGAGTTAAACTTGCAACGGACTTCACTGATACAATCAAAGCCAATAAGGAACAACGCTAATTTCTTTTCCTTATTGTGTAATTTCATCGCAACAAAATTCCTAAACCCCAAACATCCAACTTCCTGTGGTGATATTTTTCATGCAAGTTTGTTTTGAATGTATTTAATTTGGAATTCACGATCATTCTGTTTATTAACTGGTCTACTAACTGTAAATATTTTCTCATCAGTAAACCATATCGTACAAACTGTGCGCGGTGAAAATCTAACGAGTAATTGTTGGCAACATAGCAAGCGATTTTGCCTATGAATGTCAGTTAAAGCTTGTACTGAAACTCGTTTGTATGCCTTCAAGTTCTGGTCAAATTTTGCTATTCGTCGAACACTTCTGTCAGATATTCCTACTTCCATGGCTATTTCATTTGGCGTTAAATGCGTCCCAGGTTCTTCTTGACTGAATATTCTCGTCCCTAAGATATCGATATTTGCTTGTATTCGAGCCGTTCAAGGCCTCAAACTACCCTTTCTACGCTGTACATCACCAGTTTCCTTATCTTTGTCTATGATATAATTCAAACCAGCTCTAGTCCATGGCTTATTCGGAAACTCTAAGTCATTTTCGTGCTCCCCAACCTTTTTTAACGAACAATTTTTTATTAATAACTCGTCTTCACGCGAACACTTCGGCATTATTTTGCAGGTTCAATCAGAAATATGACCTAGCCCATGGTTTAGCAACTACCCTATTCTTGGCCTATAGCCTCGATTTTTGAGCGTTAGTACGTCTGTTTTGCTGACAAATAAATCCTTATTATCATGTAACATATAGCAACATTAAACATATGCAAATATGAAGGTAAAAAAGGGAGGAGGGGCATGTGATAGGGGTAGTAGGGTAGAACATGCTTGATTTTTTAATATTTTGTTAAAGTGATAAAAAAAACCATCTCACGTAGTGTACGTTTTAAGAAATAAATTTTTTTCCCGTTTAAATATATGCAAATATGAGGGTAAAAAAGGGTGGAGGATGTGCTAGGGGTAGCAGGGATAGCACATGCTTGATATTTTAGTATTCTGTTAAGATGATATATATATATATATATATATTTGAACGGGAAAAATTTTTATTTCTTAAAAAGTACACTACGTGAGAAGGTTTTTTATCACTTTAACAAAATATTAAAAAATCAAGCATGTTCTACCCTACTACCCCTATCACATGCCCCTCCTCCCTTTTTTACCTTCATATTTGCATATGTTTAATGTTGCTATAGGTTACATGATAAGTTGTTTGTTTAATGCTTGATATTTTTATGTTTCAGATAAATAGAAATAATTTTTCAGATAAATAGAAATAATTTGCATTTGCTTTAATTATAATTTGAATTATCATAAATTATAAATTACGTATAATTTGATTTTACTTCTGACTATAAACCATGACTACTAGAAGCAAGTCCTCAAATGCAGCCTTTGAATATCCTACGGAATTCCCGGCAGCCATGACTCCTTCAAAAGCAGATGTTGTGGACACTACCTTTTTGTGCGCCGTCAGCAACTGCTAAAGATTGTTATAGGGGTTGTTGTAAAAGATATTGAAGACATTTGGATGAAATTTTCTTTACCTACGATTAACACAAAAGGTATCTCTTAAAGTCAGTCGACTAATAGAAGAAGCCTCAAAATTGAAGAAGGTGCCGTTACATCGAAGAAATGAAAGTTTTGCCTTAAAAGTAGCTCAGTATGATGAAATGCTTGATATATCTTCTTGTGAATGCTATGATAAGGGAATTGATAGGAAATCTTGCAGGTGTAAGGATAAAATATCAATGGCAGAATGGGAGTTTTTTGTGGGTCAAAAACAATGAAAAAATCAGTTAGGACCATTTGATCGCATAGCTAGTTCAACAAAGAAGAGATCTTTAGCAAGAGTCCAAGAAGCACAAAACCGTCAACTGAAAGCACAAGAAGAAATGACTGAAGCCACCAATGTTTTACCATCGGAATTTATAGAAAATACCGAAGAAGACATGGATGTAGATTCAAAGAGTCAGGATGTAGATTATGAGGCCGATTTAGAATTGACTGAGAATATTCAGAACAGGCACTCCTATAAAAACCTAGCATTAACAGCAGATCGTTATCGTGTAAGTTGTAGAGTTGCAGCTGCAATAGTTAATGCAGCTTTAAAAGATATGGGGATCCTTAACCACACCAACATGCTTCACAGAAAGAAATTAGAAAGAGAAAGAAATCGCATGGTGAAACAAATACTTTTAGGTCTAAATTTGAAAATCTGAAGATAGAGTACTTTGGATTTGATGAAAGGAAAGTTAACACATTAACTAAAAGTGGAAAGATAAAAGAAGAACACTATATTATTGTGAAAGAACCTGGAAGCATCTATGTAGACCATGTCACACCAGAAAATGGAACTGCTCGCTGCATAGCAGAAGAGTTGATAACTATTATTACAGGCTCGAACAGCACAGATATTATCAAAGCTTTATTGTGTGATGGTACTCCTGTAAATACAGGAAAAGTTGGTGGAGCCATAAAACTGGTTGAAATTCATCTTAACAGATCAGTGCAGTGGTTGGTGTGCCTCTTGCATTTGAATGAGCTGCCTTCTATGCACGTCTACAAAGCCATTGATAGTAAAACAACAGGTCCAAATACTTTTGTGGGTTCAACTGGAAATAAACTGAAAACAGATTTAACAAAATTGGAGATAGTCAAATATTCTCGCGTAAAGGGAAACATTAAAGAAATTCCAGCAAATGTTGTGAAGGAGCTAAGCAGTGATCAAAGATATCTCTATGATCCCCAAGTACCCTTCACCATGCTCGTTGGCTAACTCTAGCCAACAGGGTCCTTCGATTATATATCTCAACGTCAAATCCCGATAAAAACCTTTAAGATATAGTCAAGATTATTATGCAGTTCTATGCTCCAGGGTGGTTTTGGATAAAATCTCATCCTAATGCAACTGATGGTGCATATAACTTTTGCCATTTAATGTGCTTGCTTCGAAATTTAGATGAGCAACATCGATCAATCATAGAACTAGTATTAAAGAATAACGCTTACTTTGCCCACCCAGAAAATATACTCATATCGATGGTGACTGACAAGAGACTAGAAATTAGGGAGCAAGCTATTCAGAAAATCATCCTTTCAAGAACAGGATTTTCAGGTACCAGAAACATTGAGTTGCCTCGAACCCTCTGCCGAGCGGTGCCCCCCATAGTACTGTGAGGTATTGAAAAACTCATGATCTTCATTTGCCCCACAAACACCTTCAAATGGGAGACCCAAAATGGGTGCACACACATTTCTACATTACTGTACAGTCTTTACAGCCACACCTACACTTTTCCTCCTAAGTATATATATTGTAATGTATATGGTGGTAAATTTTGACTTGGTCCGCAATCGATATGGATCGTGACTTATTTTTGGTTGGATGGATACCGTAATGAAATTGACTGGATCCTTTGGATCTGATATATTTGCATGTCGGTTATAAATAGATATAGAGTGTAACATATTTGTGGATAGTAGTCTATTATGACTTGATCCTCTGGATCCAGAGATTCTATCTTTAGTTTTAAATCGATAATTAATTAGTTTTAAATTGATAATTATTTAGTTTGGTAAAAATTGGTCGTTGCCAATGTACAGGCAGTTTTTACATAAATTTCTTATGTTCTTGTGGTTCGGAACCCACGTAAAATTGTAGGTCCCCTCCGCCACCACGGAGGACATACACAATACACAATTACGAACAGAGTTTGGTAGACTAGCCATGAGTTGATCCTAGGGTCTTTATTGGTCTGAAACATTATAACATTATCACATTATAACCCTCAATTTCCAATCTACTGACTACACCGAGATGATCGATTGGCAAAAAGAGATCATTACTCTTCCACCGCTGCTAAACAATTTTAGCGACGATGAGCTACTACAGGCTCGATGTAAGCCACTGGAGATAGTTTCTTTTCCATGCCACAGTCAAAGTGTGGAAAGGGCAGTGAACCTAGTAACAAAGGGATGTCAGGAAAGAATAGGATTTGAAAACCGTCAAAGGTTTATCTTAAACTCATTAGAATCAAGGCGAAAACTGCCCAAGTTTGAATGGAAGGCCCAGTGGAATGAGTAAGAGCGTGAAATAAAATTTCCTAATGATATTGAAAATTTCTTCCCTTTTGATGTGATAAGGAACAATGAAAAAGTGAATTGAATTTTAGCACATTTATTATGCCTCTAATTTTTTCTTCTGAATATATTGTTGTACTTAATTAATTTTCCTAATAGTGTACATTATTAAATAAAATATTATACGTTAATAAAGATTTATGTCACCAAAAAACCTGAATATACAGTGAGTCTCGTATAAATGGAATATTCTTCAATATAGGTCAAAAAGTGAAAAATTGTGCTAGGGGTAGGAGGCTTTAAGCAGCGAAAATAATTTATGAAGGAGTTCCTATGTTCCATTCAAACCCCTCACAATATGTACCTTTTCAATATAAAATTTCGACCAGCCTAATATATATATATATATATATATCAACGCTATTGACTTCTCCTTAGGGAAACGGAGCTTACAGATGAAAAGAAGGACCAACACAACGGCAAACATTTTCGTTTATTTTTTTGTACTTCAGACGTTTCGACAAATCTTTTGTCATCATCAGTGAATTAAGTCTTAAAACCTTAAAACAAAAATAAAAATAATGATAAGTAATTACATCAATACAAAATTAAAATCATTAAAATTACATCACTACAAAAAATTAAAATCATTAAAATTAAATTAAATTATCTCAACTGTAAATACACAATGTTTACATCAACCTCCATACTTGGTAAAAACTAAGAGAAAACTATATGGTCAGTAAATTACAAGGTATGATATGTCTATGAAAATCGGTTGGTTAGTTAAAAGAGCTGTAATTTGTAAGATGAACTATTATTGTTAATGGAGGGTTTGTTTCTATAGATGTACAAAGATTCTAAAATTCGGATTTCTGTGAGGTTATTGTCGTTAGGCTTAAATTTTGATCTACCTCATTATAAACTAAATTTTTATAAATTTTTCTCTGGTTTTGAAAATCTCATTAATATTAAGAATTGTGAGATCCGACCAAATTTCTCGTTTCATAACTTGGTAAAACGAATGGAGAGCATCTCCTTTAAGAATTTTTATAATTTTAAACCCCATAAAGTGTTTTCTCCCCTTTTTAATAAGCAAAATTTTAAAATTCTTAATAATTTGGAAAAGGATAACTCTGTCATCATTACAAAACCGGATAAGGGTAAAGGAGTAGTGTTGATTGATTCAACAGTTTACATAAATAGAATGGAGACAATTTTGTCGGATACGTCAAAATTTAAAAGGGTAAAAGAGAATGTTCTGTTTAAATTACTAAAACTCGAAGATAAACTTAATAGGTTTGGACCTTTTCCAGTTTGTGTACCGTTTTTCATATAATTTATTTTTGAGAATATTTTTGTTAAAACTAACGAAAATATCACGACTTAACCTAACCAATTATCGTTGATCTATTAGTAAATAGTAAATACTATTCCAGAAACAAACAATGTTATAATTAATAATAGATCAACTGTACGCCCTTGATAAATAATTGGTTAGGTTAAGTCGTGATATTTTCGTTAGTTTTAACAAAAATATTCTCAAAAATAAATTACATGAAAAACGGTACACAAACTGGAAAAGGTCCATAGGTTTTGGCGTAAATTAAAAAAAAGTAATATTATTGATGACAATACATACAATTTTTTGTTTGCTTCTGGTTCTAATCCAGGAATTCTATACGGTTTACCTAAAGTCCATAAGACAAATTTCCCACTAAGACCTATTCTTTCGGTCTGCGGTACATTCAATTATAACTTAGCCAAATTCTTCGTTCCCTTGCTTTCAAAACTCACCTATAATGATTATTCCATTAACAACTCGTTTGATTTTGCTAAAGAGATAAAAGAGATCAATCATGCCGATTCTCTTCCTATGGCCAGTTTTGATGTCTCGTCATTGTTTACTAATGTCCCGTTAAAAGAAACATTAGATATCATACTAAACAAGTTATTCACTACTGATAATACTCTTATTAATGGCCTCACTCAGACTCAATTTAAAAACCTCCTCGAAATAGCGTGTTTTGATAATCTTTTCTTTTTTAATAGCAACCTTTACAGCCAAATTGATGGGGTAGCTATGGGTTCCCCGTTGAGCCCAACATTAGCAAATGCATTTCTTTGCCATTACGAAGAAATTTGGTTGAAAAGTTGTCCTAATGGTTTTAAATCAATATATTACAGAAGATGCGTGGATGACACTTTCTTAATATTTAAACATCCTTCACACGTAAAACTTTTTCTTCATTATCTTAATAAACAACATAGTAATATTAAGTACATATGTGAAAACGAAACAAATAATAGTTTACTTTTCTTGGATGTTCTAGTTAAACGGGCTCATAATAAGTTCCAGACCTCACTATTTCGAAAACAAACTTTTACTGGCTTGGGAACCAATTATTTAAGTTGTATGTTTTATAAATATAAGATTAGTGCTATAGTAACATTATTAACAAGAAGTTACTGTATTTGTTCAGATTACTTTTCATTAAACGAAGAATTTAAATTTTTAAGACAGTACTTTATTAATAATTACTACCCTTCTAATCTTTTTGATAACCAATTAAAGAAATTTTTAAATAACACTTTTAATACTAAACTCCCCATAACTACAGTACAAAAAGAAACCAGATATATTAAATTACCTTTTTATGGTTATTTATCATTGCGTATTCGAGGTGAATTGTCCAAACTGCTCAAGTCTAGTTATCCCCAAATAAATTTTAGATTCGCCTTCGTCAACCCACTTAAATTATCAAATTTTTTAAAGTTCAAAGACAAATTCCCCAAAACTGTATACCCTACTGTTGTTTACAAATACACGTGCGACAGCTGTAAGGCTGCGTATATTGGCAGTACTCAACTCCAACTGGAGGTACGCCTTTCTCAACATTTGGGCTTATCATTCCGTACCAACCGTCCCCTCAGTAGCCCACCACAATCCGCAATTAGAAACCATAGTAATGAAAACAACCATCCCCTTCACAAAACTTAGTTCGAAATTCTAACTAGATCCAATAACCTCACAGAACTCCGAATTTTAGAATCTTTGTACATCTATAGAAACAAACCCTCCATTAACAATAATAGTTCATCTTACAAATTACAGCTCTTTTAACTATCCAACCGATTTTTATAGACATATCATACCTTCTAATTTACTGACCATACAGTTTTCTCTTAATTTTTGCCAAGTATGGAGGTTGATGTAAACATTGTGTATTTACCAGTTGAAGTAATTTAATTTAATTTTAATGATTTTAATTTTTTGTAGTGATGTAATTTTAATGATTTTAATTTTGTATTGATGTAATTTTCATTATTTTTATTTTTGTTTTAAGGTTTTAAGACTTAATTTACTGATGATGACAAAAGATTTGTCGAAACGTCTGAAGTACAAAAATAAATGGAAATGTTTGCCGTTGTGTTGGTCCTTCTTTTCATATATATATATATATATATATATATATATATATATATATATATATATTATTTATCGATGCATTCATATATTCAAAACGGCTTTGTTTTAAAATTAAAAATTAGTGAACACGAGAAAAGGCAAAATAATTGATACCTCATACCAGAGCCCTGGAAACATAACCGCCTCATTTATATTTCATATTGCAACCGTGCTACTCGGGAAAAATATAACGCGCAGTTTTGAGATATTTAAGAACGTTAATTGAATTTACCATTATGACTATTCCTAGTTTATCAAATGGAATGTTTAAATAAATTCTGCATTTTCAGGTATTTTCAAAAAGAAAAATATTTGGTTGAAACAACACCAATATATGGTTTATTTAGTAATCAATCCAAAAACAACCGGTTATTTTAACCATGCAGTGACGGCTGGAAAGAAAAAGAATCAAGTCTTTGAATGGGATACCAAATGAGTTGTTTGTTTTTCTTTCATTTTTAGGTTTGGTGGGCGAATAATTATAAATTATTAATGAAAAATAAAATTGTTTTTGATACTCGCTGTAAAATAAAATTAATATTTATTTTATATGCAATTTTTTGTTTTATTTTTTCCGTTATCAATTATTTTTGTTTTCAACGCGTGAATATCACTTACATTATTCCGCATTATGAAATATAACCCCTTCCTCCCACCGACACCACCTCTCAAAGGCTTCCACACTATGATGAATATAAATAATTCGAACTGCAAAAGCAATCTATCTCGGGCAAACATCGCATATACTGTATGTATATATGTACGGTAAATGCGGACCCAATCTACGCACCTCAGGTTGAGGCATAACGGGACATATGAGTACCGATCCTCTATATTTACCTTCAAGCTGAGAATGAAAATAAAAATAAACTTTCTCAAGTAAATTAACTGTCGATATATTTGACACTTCGGTATGAATTATGATTTAGTTTCGTTATTTCCCAATACGAAGAGACAAAACTTTTCTAAAATATATATATATAATATATATATATATATTATATATATGTTATATATACAGGGTGTCCCAGGAAGAAATGTCAAGAATGCACCATTTCACTCTTTGGGTATTTCTAAGTAGAAAGTATTATATCGATATGGGTCTGATTCCCAACCGTTACCGAGATACAGGCCTCTACATTTGGGTAATTAAAACATAATAAAAAGGCGATCTTAGATACTATTTAATGACACTTGTGGTTTACAAAAAGTACAAACATACAATACACTATTGCACTTATTGCAGAATGGTTTCAAAGTGACCCCCTCCTTCTTCAATGCACGCGGCGAGCCTCCGATCCATCGAGTCTTGCCAAGGAAAACCCGGAAGTTCATTTCTGAGGTTTATGAACGCATCCTGTATAATCCAAATGTAGAGGCCTGTATCTCGGTAACGGTTGGGAATCAGGCACATGTCGATATAATACTTTCTACTTAGAAATACCCAAAGAGTCAAATGGTGCATTCTTGACATTTCCTCCTGGGACACTCTGTACATTATATATATTAGATGGATAATGGCAGACTGAAGAATATTTCTATTAATAGAAATATTCTTGAGTCTGCCATTATCCAACTTTCAAATAACTTCAACATAAGCAAAGGTCTTTTGCAACTCGATCCTGTTGTTTTGAATTCCTTCAGAAAAGATTTAGATAAGAAGGGTAGAACGCTAAATCTTTGGTAAACTTGTATGCCACTCTAATAACTTTTATTTTTCAATTTATTTTTATATACAAGATGGGTAGAGTGATAAAACCCGGGCAGATTTCCAGTATAAATTTGTATTTTTTTTTTTTTTTTTTATAACATTGGTTGGTAACAATTAATTTAATCTTGTGCTAAAAATCGGTAGTTTGATCTTGTGCTAAAAATCGATAGTGTTTCCTTACAAAGTTGTATGCCCCTCCCACAATCTTTTAATTTTTAATAATTTTTTTTTTAATTTCATTTCTCCGTTTATTGTATATGTGTATATATATATATATTTTTTTTTGTAACCTATATATAGGCTGTAACTCTCTCTACGTACTTTAGTGTTCCTCAGGATGTCATTAGACGAAAGCGCTTCAGCACCATTCTGTGTTTCCTTTCCTTCGTGGTTTTATTCATCATATAATATATAATATATATATAATATATATAATATATAATATATATAATATATAATATATATAATATATATAATATATAAATATATATATATATATATATATATATATATATATACAGGGTCTGTCAAAAAAAACTATGCCAAATTCAAACCTTTATTAAAACAAAACCATTTATCTAATTAAGTTGAATTTTTTACACAATAAATAATAGGTAATCACCTATTATCCTTTAAATTTTCATGACGATACCTTCAGAATTATTAATTTTATTAATAATTAATTAAAAAATGAGATTCTCCTACTTAATATGAAAATTTTTTTTTACGATATACTGTAGATAATTTTTAGTTTAATAAAATTAAAAGAATTGTTCAATATGATTCCGTTGCATTTCTATCACTTTGTCCATGCACTCTTTTAAATGGTTTAAATTGCAGATCAGATTTAATAATCCTTCTTACGCTTGATTCTGATTTCTAGTTCTTTTGATATTTGAGCAGGTGTCATGTGGCTACCAGTCGATCCTCTTGACTAAGGATACGTTCCTCCACTTTCTGAATATTTCATCTACTCTAACTGATTTTGGTCGCCCCACTACCAACCTTCCTTTCAATGCTTCCTGTTTCATCGATAGTTCTCAATAAGTAATCTAACCTGATCTAGTCCATCCTTTATAATCGAATCCAGAAAGTAATTTCCTTGCACTATAACCTTTTTCAACTCTATAATGCTTATAATTATTATCTTCATGTGAGAATGGCATATTTAGAAGTATTCACGAAAATTTTAAATCTAAACAAATTCTGAAAAAGAGAAAAAGAAGATATTACATAATGAGAAAAACTGAAATTTTCGCAATCTGTAGAAATAACCGCATAACTCCTAAAATATTTAAAATAAAGTTATAAAATTATCACAGATTATTTATGAGCCTTTTATTTATTTAGTGCAAAAAAATATTTGAAATCTCTTACTAAATTGTGCATTTTATAGAGATTTCATATTGGCTTAGTTTTTTTTGACAGACCCTGTATATATATATATATATA
>JAJOZX010006219.1:0-269561 GCA_023014485.1 Bathynomus jamesi | reverse complement strand
CAAGGAACTTGTAGTCGTCACGAGGTTGGCTTGCCTGAAGAGCGTTAGGTAAGTAGTGAGCATCTCTTCTCATCTCTTGGAGTGAGGGTTCTCGAACAAGCTGTCCGATGCTGAGACAAATGCTTCGTGGGAGAGATGGCCATTCCTTTTGAAATCGCTTCAAAAGGCCGTTTCAGGACTTCCTGTGAGCCAAATATTGAGGCAAAGACATCAGCAAGTACGACTTCAAGTATATGATGTCGACAACCGATCCAAACTAGCTCGTGACCCAATGCTTCTTCATCCTGACACAGGCTCCGCGATGTAAACCCGTTTGACGCAGTTGTATCGAAGACGAGACCTCTCACATGCTGTTCCACGTTCCATAATTTCATAGTTTGAAAGCATGCCTGGGCCTGTGCTTCTCCAGTTCCTTGTTTCATCTTTGGACACCAAGCAGCTTCTCCTGTCCATGAATGTTATAAGGATTGCTATCCGATGCACATTCGTTTCTTCCTTCAATGCCGGGAGAAGCTTTCCGTCCCAATGGAGAAGGACAGGGTCTTCTAGAGAGAATGATTCTAGGTCTTCTCGAGCTGCCTGTTCTCGCCCACTTTCTCTGTAACGATGAATAGAGCTCCGAGAGCACGTCATCCCAGACAGATCATGCCCCGCGGCCTGTAATACAGCTCCAGTTACGAAAACAGCATTCCGGTCAGAAAGATTGGTGCGATCCATTGCTCCAATGACTTCTGGAGATTGAAAATGTTCGTAACCTTGTTCTTGGGACGCTTTGGTGCCGGAGCTTCAGACGAAGAAGGAATCGGAACCGATGGTCTATAGTCGTCGTCGTCTTGCGAAAAAAGGAGAAGAAGAAGAAAGAAAGATCATTGATGACACTCCTGCTTCTTCCAAATCTTTCTGTGTTGCTTCATGCCTGCCTTCCTCTTGGCTTCCTTCTCCATTCTGGATCGCTTTCTGTCCTCTTGTGTAGTCGTTTCCTTATCAATGCAGCCATGCTGCAGAATTGACGTCCTTGCGCTGCATGGACAGGAATTTCGGTCCTCAGCGTTGACGATTGTGCTCATGGCATCACTGGTTGCGATGTCAAACAGTTCCTGGATGTCCGCTTTGAAGATGTCTTCATTCATTCTATCGCTGGCACGTTGCCTGGTCCTGTGCTTCTTGAGTGTTTTGTAGCGGTCTAAAAGCTTTGAAAGCTACGGAACAGGAGTCGATCCGTTGAGTTGGGATCCGCGCTCGGGTCCAGACTTCAACCACCTGTGGCATGCCTGGTTCAGACTGTCGGAGGTGGTTTGCTTTTGATTGATGTGGTGGTATTGCCCCAAGAGGAGGGCGTCAAGGCATGTAGGGAGCCTTGACGTGGATAAAGTTCCAGTTGCCATCCCTAGAAGCCAAACTTTTGGAATTGATCGAGTTTGAGCCATCGGACCTACGGAAGAAAAAGTACATTATATAATATATATTCAGAGTGGGGCGACCTCTAAATATTCACCAATCACGCTGCAATTTTGCACAGACCATGTGGACACTAAATGGACAAAAACACACTTGTGAGACTATCTAAGACAATTTTGAAATTTCCCCCTATGGATTTGGACCACCCAAATAATATATATATATTAATATATATATATATATATAATATATATAATATATATATATATATATATAATATATATATATAAATGTAATATAATATATATATATATAATATATATATATATAATCCCCCTCGATTAGGTACTCCGGCTTGCCGGGCCGAGGGGGCTCGTACACCTCGTGGGTTGTTGAGGTTTCCTCAACTCCTCGCGGGGTGTGGGCGAAGAGTTACCTAGTTGCTTTTTTTTTTTTTTTCCCCCCTTCTTTTCTTTTGCTCCCCCTTTTTTTCCGTCTCTCCCGGAATTTCTTTTGTCTTGACTCGGTCCTGTGCCTCTGTCAATCGTAGTATCCCCCCCCCTCTGTTTGTATTTGCAGTCTTGGGGTCATCGGGTGCACCCGCCGGGGGGCATCGCTCCGTGGCTGAGCCGTGCTCCGGGGATGGTACGGGCGCCCGGACCGCTGCTGCGTCTGGATTGGGTCTTTGCTTGGCCCTTAACGGACAAATCTCCGTAGTGCCAATCTGCTGTTTTTAAAACGACAGTCGGGTTGGGGGGCGGGCTACCCGGGACGTTGGGCCTGCGCCTTGAAGGATACAGCGGCGGATGGTGCATCGCCTTGGGTCCGAGGCTGCCTTTTTTGTAAAGCTATTGTTTATGGGTTCTATTTCTAAACTTCACTCCCCTCCTGTTGACGACTCTGGCCCGCCCTTGGATTTGGATAAGACTACTACTTCTGGTCGTTCAGCGGCCTCTGCCTCCGCTGGATTGACCTTCAAGCCGTATGGCCCCCTCTCGTCCTCTGCGGCGTCTGGCTCTCGTGGCCGGACTCGTGGTGGCCGTAGGGCGGGGTCTTCGAAGCCCTTGTTTTCTCGCCCACTCTCGGTTACCGTTACACAGGGACCTGTCCCTGCTGTCAATTTTGTCCGGTGGACGGGTTCCTTGTTCTCCGCCCTTCCGCTGGCTCCCTTCCGGGCAACTCGAACGGGGTGTTTCAGCGCCTTAAGACGATAGGGGTTCCCTGTCGTTATGATACGCCCTCTGAAGGATGGGTCTCTTCTTTTGAAGTCCCGTTCTTCGGGGGTGACTGGGTCCCTTCTACAGTTGCAGGATGTTTGGGTTGCAGAGTTTCTGGACTCCCCATCCGCAATTGAATAGCTGTCAGGGCACTATTTTCGCTTCCGTCTGCTGTCAATCCCGGTTGGCGAGTTGCAGGAGGATCTTGCCCCCCAGGGGGTAACGAGGGTCTTCCGCTTTCGTCGCGCCGGGATGGTGCTCTTACCCCGTCCGCTCGTCTGCTCTGACCTTTGACTCCTTGTGCCTCCGGCCCAGGTGTTCTGGGGCATTGGGTGATCGCCGGTCGTGTGAGTTTTCGGTGCGACCATATGTGCCTGACCCGGTTCGCTGCTTTGGCTGCAACCGGTTCGGCCATGTTAGCTCTGCGTGCCGCCGTGAGGGTAAGCTATGTGTCCGCTGCGGTGGGCCTGCGCACTCTACCCCGTGCACGAAGCCCCAGCGGTGCTCGAACTGCTCGGGGGCCAACCCTTCCTCCTCTCGGGACTGCCCCGTTTTCAAGTTTGAATTCGAGGTGCGGTCCTTAAGGACTACCGAATTCCTTAGTGCGCGGGAGGCGCGGCGGGGGTTGTCCTACGCTGCGGCTCTTGACCCTGGCGGGTCCTCGGGCCCCTCCCGTGCTACCCAGGCGTCTACAGGAGTGGTGCCCCCCCCCTGGAAGTTCCGGGGGTTGGTGGTGGTCCTGGCGCCGCGGGTCCTTCTTGTTCCTCTGCCTCACTTTCAGACATCCCATCTGATTCCCTGCGTACAAGTGCCCCTTCTCCCTCTTCGGCCTTGGGGTCTGGATCCTTGCCTACTCGTCTCTCGGGTGGGAAGGTTGATGCCCCGAAGGCAAGGAGGAAGCGTCGCCGTGGTCGGAGTCGGAGTCCTCCGGACCCGATCGTGACCGCTGCTCGCCCTGCTTCCCCTTCTTCACCGGAGGGGAAGCGGCGCGCCGCTCCTGATCCGCTCGGGACTCCCCCCACTATACAGAGGGCTAGTGAGGAGTCACCTCCCGGTGCCCCGACCAGTGTCCGGGTGTCGGTCGAGGTGCACCCCCTTATGACACCCTCGATTCCTGACTCTGTTCCCATGATAGACCAGGTCGAGAGGAGCCTGGCCCTTCTTCATGGAGTCTCTCTCCCTTCGGCTCCTGCTGAGAGTGGTCGGGTCTCGCTCCTGGATCTACCTCTCCCACCTGTGATCGACCTTTCCTCCCTCCCCCCCGTCAGTGCTTGTCTGGTTTGACGAGCCCTCGAACAACTGGTTCCTCCCAGTCCCCCTCTGGTGGGGAGTTGGGGGTTTCGGCTGGGCCCGTCTCGTCGTCTCTCCCCCCGCCAGGGGAGCCCCCCTCTGACCTCCCTGTTCTACTCTCCACTTCTCGTTCTACTACGGGTGAAGCAGCTGCGGGGTCGGTGGCCCCCCCCCCAGTTCGGGATGGGTCGGGGAAGCCGATTCCGTCCCTGGTTACGGACCGTTGAGTTTGCTGCTCAGCTTGGTCCGTGGCTATTTCGCTGTTTTCTCTGCCTCTTCTAATGCCGCTTCCCCTTACAGTTCCATTTTGCATTGGAACTGTAGGGGGCTTTAGCTAACTGGGAGAACCTTGCCTCCCTGCTGGAGAGCGAGCGGCCTTCCTGTGTTTGTCTCCAGGAGACTATCCTGGCTGCGCGGGGACTCCCTCGTCTCTCTGGCTATGTTGGTTTCCTTGCACCCGGATGAGCACACACGCCGGCGGTGGCGGCGATTTACGTGCATCATTCGTTACCATCGCGTGGTGTGCCTCTTCGCACTTCCTTGCAGGCTGTGGCTGTGCGGCTCTTTTTAGATCGCCAGTACACTGCCTGCTCGATTTATATTCCTCCTCATGACCCTCCTTCTCGCGACGCGGTTCGCGAGTTAGTGCTGCAACTGCCTCGACCGTTTCTCCTCCTCGGGGACTTTAACAGTCGCGACCCGGCTTGGGGAGATGTTCGGTCGACTAATGTTGCTGGTATGTTACTCTCCTTAATGGAGGAACTTTCCTTTGTGTGCCTCAATTCCGGTGAACCTACTTACTTCCACGAACCCACGGGTTCGTTTACCTGTATTGATCTCTCCTTGGTGTCCCTCGATGCCTTACTCGATTTTTCGTGGAAGGTGTTGGGGAACTCTTATGGCAGTGATCATTACCCAGTCTGTCTTCAGCCGGTCGGACCGCAGCCGGGCGTCTCGTCTCGACCGAGGTGGTGCCTTGCGCGGGCTGATGGCCATCCTTCAGAGCGTTCCGTCATTGTCCGTCATTGGTATTGAGTTTTGGCTCTGTGGATGAGAGCTTGGAGTTCTTCGAGCGGGTGGTGATTGGCGTCGCGGAGGACTGTATTCCTCGATCTTCCGGTAACCCGCGGACTCGTAGCGTCCCGTGGTGGACTCCAGCATGTCACCAGGCGGTGTGCGAGAGGAAGAGGGCAACGCGCCGCTTCCACCGCACCCGGCGCGCGGACCACTTGATTGAGATGCGGCGGGCGAAGGCTTTCGCCCGCCGGACTCTCAACTTGGCCCGTTGGGCCTCTTGGCCTGCTTTTGTGTCTGGCTTCTCCTCATCTACCCCTTCTGCTGCTGTGTGGCGGAAGGTACGTAGTATCGAGGGGAAGCCGGTCCCTGCTAGTCGCCCTGTCCTTCGGGACGGGGACGGCTTCCTTTCGGATCCTGCTGCTGTGGCTGATCGGCTGGCCGGTGCTTTTGCTGCGGTTTCCCGTTCGCCTTCAGCTGCGGATCGCCCTTTATCGGAGGTCGCGTTCCCGCCCCCTGGGAACGAGCCCTAAACCGTCTCTTTACGATGCGGGAACTTCGGGCTGCCTTGGCAACCCGTCGTTCTTCCGCCCCTGGCCCTGATGACATTCCGTATGACTTTATTTGGAATCTGCACCCGATGGCCCTGCACTTCTTGCTGGATCTTTTCAACCGGGTGTGGGTTGAGGGGTCGTTCCCTTCCCGTTGGAGGGAGGCGATTGTGGTCCCGATACCTAAGCCGGGGAAGGATCCGGCGGAGGTGGCGAGCTATCGGCCTATTGCTTTGACGAGCTGCTTATGCAAGCTCCTGGAAAGGATGGTGGCCGTCCGACTTTCCTTTACACTGGAGTCGCTTGGGTTATACCCCCCGACCCAGTATGGCTTTCGTCGATTTCGGGGTACTCTGGATCCCCTTCTCCTCCTTGGCCATGATGTACGGGAGGCATTTTCCCGCCGGAATCTTGTTCTGGCCGTCTTTTTCGAACGTCCAAAAGGCCTATGACACGACCCGTCGGGGAGTTGTCATGGACCGTTTGAAGTCTCTTGGTTTTGTGGGCTTTTTGCCCGTTTCTTCGCAACTTCCTCTGCCGTCGCACTTTCCGCGTCCGTAATGGGGCGGCCCTATCTGACCTGTATGTTCAGGAGGAGGGGGTGCCCCAGGGGTGTGTTTTAAGCGTCTCCTGCTTCAATCTGGTTATGTCTGCGCTACCGGGAGCTCTTCCGCCCTCGGTGCGCTGTTCCATCTACGCAGATGATCTGGCTGTCTATGCCGCGGGGATGAGTCCCCCCCTCGTGGAGAGGCAAGTCCAACTCGCGGTCAATCGGGTTGAACACTGGGCGTCGTCGGTGGGCCTTACGCTGTCTTCCCGAAGACTTCGTGTGTGGCCTTCCTTCCGTCGAGGAGACGGGGATCCGGCGCCATCCCGGCCTTTAACCTTACACTCGGGGGTCAGCCTCTGGCCCTCGTTCCATCAGTACGCTTCTTGGGTATGGTTTTCGACAGCCGTTTGAGCTGGGTTCCCCACCTTCGCCGGCTGCGCGAGTCCGCGAGACGTACCCTGGATTTGCTGGGACATCTGTCGCATACTACATGGGGCGCGGATAGGCGGACACTCCTCCGTTTGTACGTGTCCCTGGTTCAGTCGAAATTAGACTATGGGAGTGTGGTGTATGGCTCCGCCTCCAGCACGGCCCTTCGGATACTGGATCCGGTCCTCTCTAGAGGACTGCGCATGTCATTTGGCACCTTCCGCTCCTATCCGGTTGATAGTCTGCAGGTTGAGTGCGACATCCCTCCCTTGGAGGATCGGAGGTCGTTCCTCATTGCTAAGCACTATCTCCGGATCCTCCGTCTTCCCACCTCTCCTCTGTTCCAGGTGGTTGAGAGGGCGTTCTGCCGGGATGGGGGTTGGTATTTCACCGACACGGTGACCTCCCTCCTCGATGGTATGGGCACTCCTCCTCCATCCGTTATACCGGTCTCTTTCATGGGTGTTGCACCTTGGGAGAGCACCCCTGTTGCGTGCTGTAGGGCGTTGCGCCCCGTTCGCAAGGCCGATTCTGACTCTGCCTTACTTCGGTCTCTGTTCCTTCAGCATGCAGCGTGTCACTCTGCATGTGTTGCGGTCTTCACAGATGGCTCGAGGTCGTCGGGGGGCGTTGGGGCCGCGGCTGTTCACCAGTCGTTTGCCCTTGCTCCCCGATGTACCCGTCTCCCTGATGAGGCTTTCCGTTTTCACGGCGGAGCTCTATGCCATTCTGAGCGCTCTGGAGGTGGTGCGGGAGCATCCGGATGGGTCGTTTGTCATCTATTCGGATTCCCGCAGTGCCCTGGATGGCCTGGAGTGTTTTGATCCAGTCCACCCACTGGTCCGACGAATCCAGCTACTGTGCCATATCCTTGTCACTTCTGGTGGCAAGGTGGTATTTTGCTGGGTTCCTGCACATGTTAACGTGGCTGGAAATGAGGCTGCCGATCGAGATGCCCGTTCCGCGTGCCGACTACAGGCTTCACCCGTATCCCTCCCCTTTTCCGATTATATCCCTGGCTTCCGTAGGTTTTTGCGCTCCCGGTGGTAGAGTCACTGGGATGGCGCTGCAAATAACAAACTCTGCAAGATTAAACCCAAATTGGGATGTTGGGCCTCTTCCTTCCATCGGTCGCGCCATAAGGAGGTGGCTTTGGCCCGCCTCCGTATTGGCCACACCCACCTGACCCATGGCTATTTGATGGCCGGGGATCGGGTGCCCCGATGTCCCGATTGTAACATCTTACTCACAATTGCCCACCTGCTGGTGGAGTGTCCGCTTTAATCTGCGCTGCGCGCAGAGTATTTTCCCTTTTTGGAGAGCGTCGGGCATTGTGATAGGCTTGGCGCTATTCTATCGGAAGGTCCCTACTTTTCGGTAACCGGGTTGTTCTCCTTCCTACTTCGCTCCCGACTTCTTTACCGGTTGTAACTCTGATAATTTTTTTTTTTTTTTTTTCCCCTTCCTCCCCGTCTATTGTTCACTTCCGTTCGCTGTTTCATAGTCTTCGTCCTGTGTTCGCTCTGCTATCCACCTTTCTTTTGGTGGCCATGAGCGGTCATACTTTCAAACAAAAAAAATATATATATATATAAATAAATAAATAAATAAATAAATAAAATAAAGGTCATCCCCAAAGTAATGTTTTTTAGATCGGAATTTGAAGGACAAAAAAAACGACTGATACTTTTTAATCTAGTATATATTTTCCATCGGAATCAATGACACTCTGCCAACGTCCTACAAGCTTTTCAATGCTATGTTTTTTTAAATTCACGCGGTTTTGAGGCAAAAAACGCACAAAGACTGGTGTGCAGGTCATCTAAAGAAGCATACTGTTTCTCGTCAAGATCGTTTTGCAGACTCCTGAAGAGACGATAATCTGAAGGCACAAGGTCTGGAGGATGTGGAAGTTTTCCCACCCAAGCTCCTCAATTTTTGTAGAAGTGATCCGAGCGGTATGAGGACGTGCGTTGTTGTGGTAGAACACGATTCCTTTCCGATTAACCAAAGAAGGTCTCTTTTCTTTTAGTGCAGTGTTCAATCGATCCAGTTGTTGACAGTAGACTTGAGCGGCGATTGTTTGGTTGTGTGGTAAGGTTTCAAAGTGTATTACACCACCTTTATCCCACCAAACACTAAGCAACACCTTCCAAGGGTGAAAATTTGGTTTTGGCTGTGGTGTCGCTGGTTCTCCGGCACAAACCCACTGTCGACGGCGCTTAAAATTCTGATACAGTATCCACTTTTCATCATCAGTCACTAAACGGTGCAAAAACGGATCTTAGAGTTCACGGGAATGAAGAGCTGTGCTAATGTTTACCCGCACCCTCAGATTGTCGACCGACAATTCATGTGGCACCCATTTCCCTAACTTAGGCACTTTCCCGAGTTGTTGCAAATATCGATGGATGGTGGACGGGGATGAATTGAGTTTCTGGGCCAATTCTTCGACAGTTGTTGAACAGTCTTCTTCAAGTGCGGCTAACAGCAGGTCATCATCAAACTCAGCAGGGCTTCCAGAGCGTGCTGCATCTGTCAAACAGCAGTCACCATTCCTAAAGTTTTGAAACCATCTTTGACATTTCCTCACATGCAGAATATCGTTGCCATAAACGTCCTGAATGTTTCGCGTTGCTTCAGTAGCACTATTCCCTTTTTTGAACTCGTAAAGCATTATATCCCTGATATGCTCTTCTGATACCGCCATGTTTATGAGGGGCTCACATAAAGCAAAACACACGTCTTCACTGGTCAAGGTCTGTAAAGTATGTAGCGAAACACGATAGATCTCCTCTTAGATATAATCTTCGGAAAATTTATGCTTAAACCGAGTAGGGCTAGTTTAAACTTAATCTATCGTAAAAATCGACATTACTTATGGGATGACCTTATATATATATATATATATATATATATATATATATACAGGGCGTCCCAAAAAATGTATACACACTTTAAATACTTATAAAGGCAGTGTTTATTAAAATACATTTCATTTTCAAAATGTAATAGAATCTACAGACATTATTTAATTGTTTTGTCAACGCCTGTTTTCAAACTGACGTCCGTTCTGGTCCAGGCACTGCTGATAACGCGAAGCAATGGAATCGCAAACA
Source organism: Bathynomus jamesi (assembly GCA_023014485.1). Lineage (NCBI taxonomy): Eukaryota > Metazoa > Arthropoda > Malacostraca > Isopoda > Cirolanidae > Bathynomus > Bathynomus jamesi. The sequence continues at coordinate 259,993 of JAJOZX010006219.1, read as the reverse complement.
TCACGAAACATTTCGTTTGGTATTTGTGTGCATTCTCGTTCAATGGCTGCTCTCAATTCAGCGACTGTTGCAGGTTTTATAGCGTAGACTTTGTCTTTTAAGTATCCCCATAAAAAAAGTCTAGTGGTGTGAGGTCTGGTGAACGCGGAGGGTATTCTACGAAACCCCTTCGTCCAATCCACATCCACATCCACATCGTGCCAAGTACCACTCGCAATACTCCACTCTTCGGTCCGGATCATCTTCATTAATAGCATGGACTAATCTTGGAATGTAACTTTTCCATTGACAGCGCTTCAAAATGCGTTGGACAGACGATTCTGAAATTCCTACCTCACGACTCGCTTGCCGCACAGATTTTCTTGGACTTTGGTGATACGTTTCCAGTACTCTTTCTTGCTTTGTGGGGCTTGTCGATGTCCGTGGTCTTCCGGAACGCTTCTTGTGGACATTCTGAACAGTTCCATCGGCTTCAAACTTATCTCTAATTCGAGTGATGGTAAGTCGCGTTGGTGGATCTGTTTGAAACTCCCTCCTAAACTGTCTTTGCACTTCAACTGCGTTTTCACACTTCCAGTAGCATTTTAGAATGAATTTCCTTTGTTCAAAGCTTAGTCTGACTGCCATTATTAATTCTAATGGGTTTAACTTGGAAAGAAAGAAACATCAATTGAGCTATCAGCTGTTAAAGTGTGTATACATTTTTTGGGACGCCCTATATATATATATATATATATATATATATATATATAACTGGTTTATGTATAGAAAATAGGGCCTAACTTAATCTAGTCTGGCACAGTCAAACCGAAAACAATCGAAACCTTATATTTCGTCTCTTCCTTTTACTTCCACACACACACACACACACACACACACACACTACTTGTCTACAACGACCAATCTACACTGTTAACTATTTCCCGACCAACCATGGTTCATTCAACCATGCGACGATGATTCCATCAACACTTTTTTTTCTGCTAATAAGCTTACATGATCAATGCAAACAGTGGATTTATCATTGGTTGGTCGGCAAATATTCAACCATTTTATGATTAGGTTGTTACGCCCGATTACAGTATTATTTAGCAATAGCACCTCTTTTTTAGCATAAATTAAAGCATTTTTTTTCCAAAATAAAATGTACAGTAAACTGTAAATGGACCGTAATGAGAGTTTATTCCTTTTTCATTATGGAAGAGACAGTAACTGACAAGGAGCACCATCATGTTGATAGACGACGGTACTAACAATCCTATCCCCGTCATCTATCAACATGATGGTGATCCTTGTCACTATGCCAAAATTGTTCAGGATTATCTAAATGGACGTTTTCCAAATCGCTGGATCGGACGCGGAAGCAACAGACCTTGGCCAGCGAGATCACCAGATTTAACCCCTTTAGATTTCTTTGCATAGGGCTTTATCAAATCGCACGTCTATCAGACGAAGATTACGAGTCTTGAAAACTTATGTACACGTATACGAACTGCTGCAGATAACATAACTCCGCAAATGCTCCAGAATGTGTTTAGAAATGCTGCGGAACGATTTGAGCTGTGCAGGGATACTGATGGGCGTCACGTCGAATCCTACTCTTAATTATTTAATAAATGTTAACACTTTATCATTTTATGATTGAATTCCATATAATTTCCAAGTGCTTCACAAAAATAGATCCTGACTTTATGTACACCCTGTATATATATATATATATATATATATATATATATATATATATATATACTGGATATGGAGACGATCATTAGACACGGGAGAAATACCGGGCATCCTGAAGAGCGCGAACATAGTCCCAATATATAAAGGAGGAGATCGATCCCAGGCCAAAAACTATAGGCCAGTGTCGCTTACAGCTCATCTCACTAAAATATTTGAAAGAATAGTTAGACAGAAAATCTATGACTTTTTGGAAACTCAGAAAAAATTCAATGATAACCAACACGGGTTTCGATCAGGCAGATCATGCCTATCACAACTAATGGAACACTACAACATTATTGATTCACTTGAAAGCAATGAAAACTATGATGTACTATACACAGACTTTGCTAAAGCGTTCGACAAGTGTGACCACGGAATCATAATACATAAACTGAAATATATGGGAATAACAGGAAAAGTAGGGAAATGGATATATAATTTCCTTAGTGAGCGGAGGCAAGTCGTTACAGTACAAGGAGTATCTTCATCAGAATCAGAGGTCCTCAGCTCAGTACCACAAGGAACAGTATTAGCTCCACTACTCTTCATAATCATGCTAACTGACATAGATGAGGACGTTACCAGACAGCACAGTAACATCCTTTGCGGATGACACAAAGATCAGTAGAAAAATAAGAAACCCAGAAGACATAGGATCTCTACAAACCGACATAAACAAAATCTACAAGTGGACTGAAGACAACAATATGAAGTTTAACACCGAGAAATTTCAGCTATTACGCTACGGAAAAAGAGAAGACCTAAAGTGCATGGAATATTATACCCCAAATGGACAGGAAATTCAGAGAAATTCCAGAGCAAAAGATTTAGGGGTTGTAATGACAGATGATGCGAAATTTGAAACACAAAATAAGATAGCAGTAAACAGAGCAAAGAGAATAACGGGTCAGATATTGAGAACCTTTAAACGAAGGGATAGGAATGTAATGATTCCTCTACTGAAAACCCTGATCATACCCAAATTAGAATACTGCTCGGTCCTAACTTCCCCATATAAAAAAGAAGACATTAGACAGCAGGATGGGATCCAAAGAAGCTTCACAGCCAAGATCAATGGGTGCAAAGAACTAAATTACTGGGAAAGGTTACGAGAACTAGACCTATATTCACTGGAAAGGAGAAGAGAGAGATACACCATTATTTACACTTGGAAAATAATGGAGAAACTAGTCCCTAATCTTACTCTGAATCCCATAACTCCCCAAACAATGATGGAAAGTAGAAGCGGTAGACTGTGTCGTATTCCCAAATTGAAGGCGAGACGGGGAACATCCTTAACCCTGAAAGAAAATAGTTTTGTAGTGAGGACCAAAACTGTTTAATCAGTTGCCGAAAGACCTAAGAAACACGAAGGGAGTTGCAGTGGAAATCTTCAAAAGAAGACTAGACGCCTGGCTCAGAACAATCCCCGATGAGCCGGGCGTACCTGGCTATGTGAGGTGGAGAGCGCAAGAATCCAACTCACTACTTCACCAGGCCAACTCGAGAGGAGGGGCGACAAGCTTGACCTTCGCGAAATGAGAAATCATCGCGCGGAACCTTTGTAAGGTTAAGGTTATATATATATATATATATATATTATAGGGACGTAGGCAGGGGGAGGGTTGAGGGGGCTAAAGCTCTCATCGAAATGTTGAAGTCTGGAAAAAAGTTAAGGGTTCCAGAACATCTAAAAAAATCATAACGCTTGGAGGAGGACCAAGTGAGGTGTGGTGAACTGACCAAATCTTCAAAGAAATTGACCTTCAAAAGTATATTAATAAAACATTCAATAAAAAATCACTTAATAACTAAACATTATAAATGAACTTATAAAACATCATTTGGAAAAAAAGTTCAGCCTCCACCGAAATTTTTTCTGGCTACGCCAGTGTATATATACTGTACGATTGTCGAAAGTCGCGCGAAGAAATAAAATCTATGGAAAAAAGAAATTTTCAAAATTCAGCAATTTGCCGAGTTTGATTGGAAACATAAGCTTACATCAGTGGTCCGAGAGCACTTCACTTTTTACGACTGTGCCGAATGCACTGACACTGACTGACATTCCAGTAGCAAATTTTTCATGGGTCATACTATGAAATTTCGCCTTTTTTTCCTTTTTAATATTTCTTTCAGCCATTTTATTTCTTTTGTTCTTTTGCGGACATCTTTTCACAACAGTACAATGGTAAGGACTGCCCCCAATTATAGGAAAAGTAGGACTCCAACACGAGAAGGCAAATAAAATTGACGAAAAGAAATTACAAACAGTGGTTTATCACTATTTCTTCTTCTTCTCATTTCTCAGACTTGGATTAGGACAGTCTGAGTTGCGCTGCAGAGTATAATATTTTTCTCAATTGATGCGTTTGGGGCGGTAATTAACCAGTGAAACTGGTTTGCTAGTTGGTCTATCATCGAACCTTCTTCCTTAACATAAAGACCGTTGAAAACTTTAAAAACTAATCTACTTAGCGATTGAATGTCGCTCCAACCTTACCTAATCTAAAAACCTTAATTAATTTAACCCAAACTGTAAAGACATTTCATTTGTGGCTCGCTCACAAGATTGACGCACGGATTGACGATCTTAAGCCCATATCACACGCCCGTTTGTTGCCGTTTTTCACCGCTGAATCGAGCTCTGCTTAAAACCGATTGTAGCCGTTTACATATTTAGGGCACATTTAGACCCGCTGGGCAGGAAAGGGTTTAAAGTTAACAAGTCCTTTCGCAAAAGAAACCTTCCGTAAAAACGATTTCCTCCTATAAATATTCTATACGCTTCCACAATTCTCATTAAATTATGCCACATTTCAAACCTATTCTTCCGATGTGGCGTAAACACGATCAACTAAACATTCAAGCGTGCAATACTTAAAACCACAGGTGTCACATACCACATAAGTGGCCAACATCCTATAATTACATGCAAGAAAACAACACACAGTGAGTGGTACACAGAATCAGTGACTGTTCAACCCGTTTGGGAGCTTCCATACATGTTTTAAACTATTCAACAACGAATAACTTCTATCTAGTTGCGTAAGAGCGTCAGTATTAGTCCACATATTGGAACGTTTCTCGCAAAGGCAAATTAGTAAAATGAATTTAACAGAGGCAATGGTACACGTACAATATACAATAGTAATTGTTTCAGATTAACAGAAGCCTGTTGTGTCTCCATTATGGTAAAGATAGCAGTGATATTATTCTGTTGTTTAGATGTAACTAAACTTACTGAAGGAAAGCTGTATCCTTCCTTCATAAGTACGTATCCACTAAGGGTTTTAGAGTCCCCACTACCAACAGGCCAATGGCAGAAGTCTCTTCCTCATTTGGAGCTATTAATTATGAGTGACTTCGTCTGCCATTACCTTATTATAGTGGAGGACTCTCAAACCCTTGTTAAGCATACACCTTTGTTGATAAGATACCACTTTCTTTCAGTTATTCCTCACCAAGAGAGTCATATCAGTTATACTTATACCAATATTCAATATATCATTATTATTAATTATAAATAACCAATCATCAAGGACGTATAGTTGACCTACCGATTGATTAGGTTACGTTGTGATATTTTCGTTAATTAGCCTTATAAAGCTAACTAAAGAAGGCTGGGGGCCCTCATCTTTAGGTGATCCAATTTTTCTTTGCTTATGTTCTAAAATATTACCTCATTCATGGATAATAATAAATAGGATGAGATTTTCATATTTTTAATTCTTTTTCAAAGTAATAACATAACAATATATAAAAATATATCTTAATCACCCTTTTTCCTATTTAATTTGCAGAGTTGCTTCGTGGCCAAAAGCTCGCTGAACCAATTCATAATTGGTTGGAAAATGTAATCAACAAAATATTGGGTGCGGAATGTACACTGATTCCAAATTCCAATTCGTTTGTTATTATTTAATGGTAAGATTATGAATTATTGACAACTTTTTAAAATTATGTATTTTTCCAATGAGTTTACAGGTTGGGCGAACTTTTTCCCACAAATAAAGGAAATTATTTCGAATAAACTCGTATCATGGAGACCTCACACGACCTTTGTCCTGTATTTAAATTAAGCAGAATAAAAGCAATAAATATGTATTAAATTATAAAACGTGTAAAAAACTGGATTTAGAAACGTTTGATCCTATTCTAAAGATTTTTCAAAGCCACCCTTTGAGTTGTTTCGCAGTGAAAATTTTCGCTTTGAGAGCTTTCCTGGCGAAGTCTCTCGTAGCTTGTTCGATAGCACCATCAGTACTTCTCCTCAGAGCTGAAATAAAGAATTTTTTTTAAGACAAATAATGTGTTCTTATATTTCCTATATATGGAGAATTCATATCAGAAAAGGATAGTATTTTTCCTTAAAAACCACACCATAATTCTTAATTTACCCTCTCCCTGCAAATTCATGAAAACCAGTTAGACCCCTCACAGCTAGGTTTGTAAAACCTGATCTGTAAAGTGTGGTTTACAGCCTTGGATGGTCGAACACAAGTATTCAATTAAGAGTAACAAAGAAATCAACACAATATTCAGACGTGTATGCATGTTCAACCAATCCAATCGACTGGAATTGCGTCTCACTGGTCTAAGAATCTTCTAATCTCTACTTCACATAATAACTGAATACGCTGTTATGAAACCCCTTCCTAACATCAATCAATTACTTGATTTGTACCCCGTTCATGAAGTTTTCAAACAATATTATAGTGAATTGCAACCGTCAAATCCTAAGCAAACTGCTCAAGAAATGTGTCTACACTGTCTACTGAAATTATTACTACTATATTTTTACTGTATTATTATTATTATTAATAGTAATAGTAGCATTAGCGTTAATATTATGTTACTGTTCAATTTCCAGTGGTTTCATTGTATTGTATTACCATTAAACCACCCCAGGTGATGGGGTTGGCAGTGTGTGTGTGTGTGTGTGTGTGTTTAGCGGTGTAACCTTCTTCATAACAGTTTTACGTTTGATCCGAATCATGAATTGCTACATCTTCCGATGCAGAGGATAGTCAATCATCCAAATTACTCTCCAGACCCAGTATCGCTTCGGGTGGGCAGGATGGAGAACTCACTTAATGAAAGTAAATCCAACTTAAAAGGCCAAACACCAAAAATTACTGAACTCGTTGAAGTCGAAATAGTATATGAAAAGAGCTGCGCATGCGCAGAGCAAACGCAGCCTACTCGCTATCCTGTACTCGTATGGACTCTGTGCGACAACAAACTGTCGCATTAACCCAATATCAAGTTGTAAGGTGGCATATACATACATCTAAGCAGAAGTATTATTTTTAATTATGGACAAGCAACTATGCGCTTAAGGTTTGATTCATTTCGAGAAGGAAATTTCTTGACGAAAGAAAATGTCTCAAAAACCGCGCCTTGTCACAACAGTACTTCGGATCAAGTAAAGAGACAGCTCACAGATGACATTGATAACTTAATTGCGTAAGTTCAAATCTTCTATTGCAGTTGTGTTATTACAATAAAAAAATTCTTTTTTAAATTGGCACTCAATTCCTTGCATTATTCAACAGAGAAATAATTTTTGAAGTAATATGATAAATGTTTTGCGAGCGCGCGAACACACACAACTTATATATAATTAAATACTTTCCTTAAATTTAATACTTACAGTTCCCGGAAATTGGTGGAAAAAGACTAGGGCACCAAAATTTTCCGGCAAAATGGAGCTCCCAATCTCGAAAAGTTGGTGTCACTGAATAATTACATTCAACTCTAAGGAAAGTCGTTTGTTGCGTTTGGATGAGACTGGAAAAAATATTAACGTGTATATATATATATATATAATTATAAACTGGTTTATTTATAGAAAATAGGGCCTAACTTAATCTAGTCTGGCACAGTCAAACCTAAACCAATCGAAACCTTATATTTCGTCTATTCCTTTTACTTCCATACACACACTCAAAATCAGTGTTGGGCACTAAAGCGTTAATCCGATAACAGTTAATTAACGAAGTTAACTTTTTTTAACGGACTATTAACGGAAGTTAATTTCCATTTATCGTTATCGGACCAGTTAACTTCCGATAACTCGATATTTAGTCTGTTAAAGTCCGTTAACACGTTAACTGCGAGGAGTCATTCACGGAAGATCACCGCTCCGCGAATGAATTCAAACCGCCATAACATCAGTCTGCTCTTCTCTCTCGGCAAGGACATCCTGAGGCCCAAGAGGTCAAGACTGGCAGTTGGGCCTAACTTTGAGAAGTTGGTCTTTCTGAAGGGCAACCAGCACATTGTGTCATAGTCTTTAATAAATGTGCCTAAAATTTAATTTTACCTTTCAGTTCCCGCCATAATAATTCTCTGGTAAATTAAAATTTAGTTAATGGTTAGTGGTTACAAGGGTTTCAAAACATGTAATCAGTACATTTTTTATTAAAAATAAAAAAAAAGTTATTAAGCAAAAAAGTTGCAAAACTTGATAAAAATAGTTAAATACCTATTTATTGTTGGATTTTGCATAAATAAACATTTTCTATGGGTTTTAAAGCTTTTTTCCTTGATTTTTTTAAATGTTAGTAAAGAAATAGTTATCGTTAACGGATTATCGTTAACTTCCGTTAACTTTGTAGTAAAATTATCGGATTATCGTTATCGGAGTTAAAAATTGGGGTTAACGGATTATCGTTATCGAAGTTAACTTTTTGGTTAACGGTGCCCACCACTGCTCAAAATCTACTTTTCGACAACGGCCAATCTACATTGTTAACTATTTCCCGAGCAACCATGGTTCATTCAACCATGCGACGATGATTAAGCTTACATGATCAATGCAAACATTGGATTTATCATTGGTTGGTCGGCAAATACTCAACCATTTTATGATTAGGTTGTTACACCCGATTACAGTATTATTTAGCAACAGCACCTCTTTTTTAGCATAAATTAAAGCATTTTTTCCAAAATAATAAAATGTCCAGAAAACTGTAAATGAACCGTAATGAGAGTTTATTCCTTTTTCATGATGGAAGAGACAGTAACTGTTTGAGGGTGATGTAAAAAAAAAGGGGGAAAATTATTATTAAAAAAAACACTTTTTTTTTTACCCTTCAAACACATCAGGAAAGAGGTCCTTGATATCGAATGGGGCGGACGACACTTCCACAAAATTTGTTTCCAGGACTACCAACACAGCCAGCAAGAAAATGGAAAGGTTTTTCGTCTGTAGGATATAGAAAAAGAATGCCTTTATTATACAAGAGGGAATGCTTTCATTGCGTATACAAAATATCTGGCAATTCGGCATAATGACTGAGGAAAAACGGGTATCACTAATTTCATGATGTTATTTCTCGAAAACAACATTCTTTATAAAGTAATTTTCCCCACGTATATAAGGACTTTTGTGACACGCTGTATTATAGAATCAAAAGACTATAAAGGATATTCTATATGGTCGTCGTAATTTACGCAATAAACATGATTCTGTAAGTTATAAGCAGTGATATGTTAGCGTCATATAAGCGGTAACATTTTCTTAAGCACCCTGTATACTCGTATTTATAACTGGTGAAAATCACAAACACTGGATACGGATTTGGATATTACGTGGACTATAGTAGACTGCCAGAGCCGTAGCAAGCCTTGATGGCGCCCTGATCAGAACCTGAATTTCTACTATCTTCGTTTTATTTGAGAAATAAAAACAAAAATAAGAAGTGAAAAATTTCAAATGCAATTTTGGCGCCCCTCTCTCTTTGGCGTCCAGGGCGGCTGCCCCTTCTGCCATCCCCTTAGCTACGCCCCTGGACTATGCTAACACACAGCATGGCTGTTCTTCGTGCTGATGAACTACGTACGGAGACCTTGTCAGTCCGGTTGACCCCCGTTAACTTGGCATTGCTGGTGAAAGTGGCCCATACCCTGAAATGGGCGTATGGGCAAAATGTGTAAAATTCGAAACTTTTGATCTTACTTCACCTTGAACTGTGATTACGATTGTGTTGAACATTGTGTGTGTGTATATATATATATATAAAATGTTTTTAAATATGAAATATATTTACATAATTTAAGTGTAATTTTTCGTAAATAAACACTGTATTGGAAACATATAACTCACCATCTTTTACGGGAGTATAATTCCGTTGGGATTATTTCAGATAAAAATTAGCTGACTTCAGTGTCCAAACGTATCACACACAGTTCACAGTCAATATGAATGAATATTTCTAGGATGATGCATTTTTATAGGCACCTTTAAATTGCTTCAAGCAAGGTTTATTCCTTTACAAAAGTTTCCATGTTGCATTGACGTCATCCACTACATAAAATTATACGAGCTAAAGTTTTTGTTTTGTTTTCATCATAACATAATTGTATTGTAGTCTGTTAAAAGTAATCCTAAACTAAAATTATTTCATAAACTTATTTCAAGAAATGGAAAGCAAAGTCACTGCACTCATAAATCTCAGCAAATTATTATGTAATTAATTTTTATGGTGATATTTGGCAGTAATTTGAGTTTGTTGACGTCATAATATACTCGTATGGAGAAAGGATTTTTTTTTTTTAAATTCTCTCTTCATGACGAGAGTGATATGACGACTTACACATTTAATTAGGATAAAATTTTCTTGGTAAAAGGTTAATTCATTTCATATTTTTATGTGTAGTGGAGAGGGCAAGAGAGCAACTCGCTCTTACATCTAAGTACACGTTGAAAGACGAAAAATAGGGATTTCGATTACAGTATAAATTTATATTTCAACAAAAGCAGTACAGTTATTAACGTAAATAAAACAAAATGAGGAAAAGCTTAAACAATTTATCCATTTACCACCAATTGTAACGTAGTGATCGCCCCCTAATCCCAATGGTTGATATCGTTTCCCCACAATTTTGTTTTGACATAATACAGTTTGTGAAATTGGAGAAAGAATAATGGAGTTAATTAAGAAGCACAGAAATATTTATCTTCAATATGACTTTCTTTTATTTTCAGATGCATTGAAAAATCATTGTCGAAAAAGGGTCTTAAGATTTCATCAATTTGGTCGAATGCAACATTATTTTACTGACAATAAAAAATCCAAAACTATAAACAAGTTATTTCTTTTTCAACCTTATCGGAATATCGTTCTATCTTCACACCACACACACACACACACGTTAGCGGCAATAGGCGAAATGCGGCATTAAGCTTAAATCTTAGGCATTAAGCTGAAAAGTAAAACTGCATATAATCATAAGTATAATACCTATTTATATATCTATAATAATAATAAATATAGCCTAACCTAACCTAAACATTGAAAGCGACTTTTGTAGCTAATGCTATAATACGAGTAAATGCATTCTTAACTTCCAGCTTACTGCCTAGGCATTTTCTTAATGCCTGATTTCGCTTATTGCCTCTAACATATACATTAGGTCGGGTCGAAATTTTATATTGAAAAGGTACATATTGTGAGGGGTTTGAATGGAACACAGGAACCCCCTTATAAATTATTTTCGCTATTTAAAGCCTCCTACCCCCTGACACAATTTTTCACTTTTTGACCTGTGTTGAAGAATATTCCATTTATACGAGACTTACTCTACATTCAGGTTTTTTGATGACATAAATCTTTATTAACGTATAATATTTTATTTAATAATGTATTGTACAATATTAGGAAAATTAATTAAGTACAACAATATATTCAGAAGAGAAAATTAGAGGCATAATAAATGTGCTAAAATTCAATTCACTTTTTCATTGTTCCTTATCACATCAAAAGGGAAGAAATTTTCAATATCATTAGGAAATTTTATTTCAGATGTTTCTTACTCATTCCATTGGGCCTTCCATTCAAACTTGGGCAGTTTTCGCTTTGATTCTAATGAGTTTAAGATAAACTTTTGACGGTTGTCATATCCTATTCTTTCCTGACATGCCTTTGGTACTAGGTTCACTGCCCTTTCCACACTTTGACTGTGGCATGGAAAAAAAGCTATCTCCAATGTCTTACGTCGAGCCTGAAGTAACTCATCGTCGCTGAAACTGTTTAGCAGCAGTGGAGGAGTAATGATCTCTTTTTGGCAATCGATCATCTCGGTGTAGTCAGTAGATTGGAAATTCAGGGTTCGAGGCAACTCAAAGTTTCTGGTACCTGAAAATCCTGTTCTTGAAAGGATGATTTTCTGAATAGCTTGCTCCCTAATTTCTAGTCTCTTGTCAGTTACCATCGATATGAGTATATTTTCTGGGTGGGCAAAGTAGGCTTTATTCTTTAATACTGGTTCTATGATTCATCTATGTTGTTCATCTAAATTTCGAAGCAAGCACATTAAATGCCAAAAGTTATATACACCATTAGTTGCATTAGGATGAGATTTTATCCAAAACCACCCTGAAGCATAGAACTGCATAATAATCTTGACTATATCTTGAAGGTTTTTATCGGGATTTGGCGTTGAGATATATAATCGAAGGACCCTGTTGGCTAGAGTTAGCCAGCAAGCATGGTGAAGGGTACCTGGGGATCGAGTGGACAGATCTTGAGAAGTGTCTCCAGTTTGCACTGCCAGACACATATCATAGAGATATCTTTGATCACTGCTTAGCTCCTTCACAACATTTGCTGGAATTTCTTTAATGTTTCCCTTTACGCGAGAATATTTGACTACTACCAATTTTGTTAAATCTGTTTTCAGTTTATTCCAAATTGAACCCGTTGTTTTACCATCAATGGCTTTGTAGACGTGCATAAAAGGCAGCTCATTCAAATACAAGAGGCACACCAACCACTGCACTGGTTTGTTAAGATGAATTTCAACCAGTTTTATGGCTCCACCAATTTTTCCTGTATTTCCAGGAGTACCATCACACAGTAAAGCTTTGATAGTATCTGTGCTGTTCGAGTCTGTAATAATAGTTATCAACTCTTCTGCTATGCAGCGAGCAGTTCCATTATTTGGTGTGACATGCAGAGCTGTGCCTAGCGGCGCTAGTTAATTATTAGCGCATCCATTAGCGGCGCTAGTTAATTATTAGCGCATCCATTAGCGGCGCTATTTTATAAAATAGTTAGCGGAACAGATAGCGCCGTTACATTTTTAGACAATGTTAGGCGCTAACCGCTAATATAAATTAAAATGAATAGAGTCTTAGAATGGTATTCTCTATATTACGTTGCTTTTTGTGCATAATGCTGAACGCAGAATGTATAATAATAAACAGTTTCCTGAACTGAGTATGTAAAGGAGGACAGTGTCTTTCCAATAAATAAGTTTAATTATAAATATCAAATTACGCAATTTTCTTGAATACCCAATAATCACTTTAAAGATATAATTTTGTTCCCATTTGACACTATAAAAGATAACAACAAATAGCGAACACACATAAATAGATACAAATGCATTATTATTATTAAAAAATAGTACTTAGCTATACATTTCATAAAAATTAGCGCCAAAATTAGCGTTAGCGTTAACGCCACTAATTTTAAAAACTGTTAGCATTAGCGGCGCTATATTTATCAGCTAGCACGCACAGCTCTGGTGACATGGTCTAACATAGATGCTTCCAGGTTCTTTCACAATAACAGTGTTCTTCTTTTATCTTTCCACTTTTAGTTAATGTGTTATCTTTCCTTCCATCAAATCAGATTTTCGGATTTAGACCTGAAGGTATTTGTTTCACCCATGCGAGTTCTTTCTCTTTCTAATTTCTTTCTGTCAAGCATGTTGGTGTGGTTAAGGATCCCCACATCTTTTAAAGCTGCAATGACTATTGCAGCTGCAGCTCTACAACTTACACGATGACGACCTGCTGTTAATGCTAGGTTTTTATAGGAGTGCCCATTCTGAATATTATCAGTCAATTCTAAATCGGCCTCATAATCTACATCCATGTCTTCTTCGGTATTTTCTATAAATTCCGATGGTAAAACATTGGTGGCTTCAGTCATTTCTTCTTGTGCTTTTAGTTGACGGTTTTGTGCTTTTTGGGCTTTTGCTAAAGATCTCTTCTTTGTTGAACTAGCTATGCGATCAATTGGTCCTAACTGATTTTTTTCTTTGTTTTTGATCCACAAGAGACTCCCATTCTGCCATTGGTATTTTATCATTATACCTGCAAGATTTCCTATCAATTCCCTTATCATAGCATTCACAAGAAGATATATCAAACATTTCATCATACTGAGCTACTTTTAAGGCAAAACTTTCATTTCTTCGATGTAACGGCACCTTGTTCAATTTTGAGGCTTCTTCTATTAGTCGACTAACTTTAAGATAGATACTTTTGGCGTTAATCGTAGGAAAAGAAAATTTCATCCAAATGTCTTCAATATCTTTTACAACAACCCTGTAACAATCATTAGCAGTTGCTGATCCTTTTGAGTTAGCTTCTTCACGACGGCGCACAAAAATGTAGTGTCTCACAACATCTGCTTTTGAAGGAGTCATGGCTGCTGGGAATTCCGTAGGATATCCAAAGGCTGTACAGTATTTCAGGACTTGCTTCTAGTAGTCATAGTATATATTCAGAAGTAAAATCAAATTATATGTAATTTATAATAATTCAAATTATAATTAAAGCAAACGCAAATTATTTCTATTTATCTGAAACACAAAAATATCAAGCATTAAACAAACAACTTATCATGTAACATATAACAACATTAAACATATGCAAATATAAAGGTAAAAAAAGGAGGAGGGGCATGTGATAGGGGTAGTAGGGTAGCACATGCTTGATTTTTTAATATTTTGTTAAAGTGATAAAAAAAACCTCACATAGTGTACTTTTTAAGAAATAACATTTTTCCCCATTTAAATGTATGCAAATATGAGGATAAAAAAGTTGGGGGGGGGGGATGTGCTAGGGGTAGCACATGCTTGATATTTAATATTTTGTTAAGATGATAAAATGAAACTTCTCACATAGTGTACTTTTTAAGAAATAAAAATTTTCCCATTTTCGACCCGGCCTAATATACATGTTACAGTCAGTCTAAAATCAGGCAATTTGTAAATTGACTGAAATTTTAGGCAATGTGTCAAATTGATGATACACATCTAACCTAACTGGGATATAATGCCCGGTTAGGTCAACTGTATGCCCTTGACAATTGGTTAGGTTAATTGAATGCCCGGTTAGGTCAACTGTACGTCCTTGACGATTGGTTAGGTTAATTGAATGCCCGGTTAGGTCAACTGTACGTCCTTGACGATTGGTTAGGTTAAGTTGTGATATTTTCTTTAAAACTAACGAAAATATCACAACTTAACCTAACCAATTGTCAAAGGCATGCAGTTGACCTAACCGGGCATTATATCCCATAGAATGAATTGTTTGTTTTATTGTCCTTTAAATTTTTTGTTTTAATGTAATTGAACTAATATTTGTCTTCATGATTCCCCCCTTTTACAGACCGCCTTGACCTCACATTCGTCCTCAAAGATAAAGTCAAGTCATTTCAGGTCAGGTCAACAAATTGAAGTCAGGTCAACACAAATTCAGCGAAAATTCTTTTGTAGACTAAAGATATCTTTGTCGTCTGCACGCTACAGTAACACCAAAAGAATGATCAGGAATAAAGAGTCGCAGGTATAATATCCCTTTTTTTATTGGTTTATAATTATAATGCAATAAACATATTTATGATTGCGAGCGATAAATACATAATTAATTAATATAAGGCACTTCTCTATCTTGTATTAATAATAATAAAAATATAAACAATACTAATGGTGATATTATATTAGTAATAATATTAATACTTTTCAATGTTTTATTAAAGCAGAACATCTTGCGTCAATCCCCAAAAATAGAAACATAGACTATATTTCCACTTTATTCATTGAGTTTGTGGTCACCCTGTAGCCTCTACACGAAGGAAATGATGGACAAGGCAAGTCATCAAATTGCTCATAATAATTTGCTTGGGTTTTCCCTAAATTAAATGGTGACGTTTCACAGAAAACGAGTTGCCAGAGAGCATTTTAAATTGTTATTTATTGTCGTTGCAAATATATACACAATTACGTATATCACCCCTGTTTTGGGAAGATATTTGAAACGAAGTTAGTGGGAAACTTTTTAAAATATTTGTTGAAGAAGTAAGGCTAAAACAAACTATAAATGGTAAGATTGTGACATTTTCTCTAGTTTTAATTTGACTTATTATATTATTTCTTAAAAAATACTGAATCAAAATGAGGTAAGCTTACTTTTAATGAGAGACCTAGCCTATATCCTCATTTCTTTCTAAATAAAGTATGAAAAAGATAAGAATAAAATTAGTACGAAAACAAAAGTTTTGTCGAAAAATTTGGATCACTAACATATTGCTTCCAAAAGCATTCGGGAAGCAATATGTTAGTGATTAACACTGGGAAGCAATATGTTAAAGAGAGAAAGGTTGGTTGGTTAGAAAGAGGTTGGTAATCTATGCTAACTAACGAAAATATCACGACCTAACCTAACCAATCGTCAAGGGCGTACAGTTGACCTAACGATTGGTTAGGTTAGGTCGTGATATTTTCGTTAGTTAGCCTTATAAGGCTAACTAAAGAAGGCTGAGGGCCCTGATCTTCAGGTGATCCAAATATTTTACATTCACAAAAAAGTAGCAAAGCATAATAAATTGAATTGTCCATAAATTTACATTTTCTCGACTAGCTAATCTCTAAATATTACAAACTATTGTAATGTAACTATAATTCGTTGTGTTATGTCTATTTTTGGGAAGCAATATGTTAAAGTGATTAACACTGGGAAGCAATGTTAAAGTGATCCAAAATTCTGCATTCCAAGGAAATTTCAACGTCTCGAGAATTTGTCCCGCTGGTCTAAATAAAGTCTTGTCTTGGGAAACGCCCTCTATGTATAGCCTAAATGCATTCTATCGTATCACTTAAACAGTGTGAGGAAATGTTAGAGAATCAATTTGGAGTTTTGCATGCTTCAGGATTTAGCGATTAAATTAATCTGTAAATTCTAATATATATATATATACAGGGTGGCGTAAAAGTAACGCATTATAGGAATTTTCAGTGTTGACTATATTTTTTTCTTTTAGGTAGGGGATGGCTGCGAAATTAACAATAGACGAGAAGGTGAGCTTGGTTTTAATGCATGGAATACCAGGTACTACAAATAGCTGAATCGGTACAGAATTTAAATTCTGTACCGATTCATCGATTTGTGGTACCTGGTATTCCATACATTAAAACCAAGCTCACCCTCTCGTCTATTGTTAATTTCGCAGCCATCCCCTACCTAAAAGAAAAAAAAATAATATATTATAGTCAACACTGAAAATTCCTATGATGCGCGACTTTTGCGCCATCCTGTGTGTATATATGTGTGTGTGTGTGTGTGTGTGTGTGTGTGTGTGTGTGTGTGTGTGTGTGTTGTTCATAAAATAACAAAACATAATAAAACGATTTTCTTAAAGGATACAATTGAAAGGAAATTTTAGGGGGTTTCCTGGATGGTGTAATGGTTTTAAGAGAAGTGCTTGATGACTAAAGTTAGATGACTAGGAATTACCTGACTCGTTTCCAGTTGGATTGAAGATTGGTTAACAGTGTTTCCCAACCGGGGTCCATATGGCTCCCTGGGGGCCATGGCACATTTGAAGGGGGCCACAAGAAAATGTTATTTTGTAAAATAGAATTAAATCTGCATATTACCTACTGAAAATAATGCTTATGGGGGCCACAGGAAAAAATAAGGTTCCTAAGGGGGCCATAAGCCAAAACCGGTTGGGAACCACTGGACCGTTAAGATATAGAAGGTAGAGTGGTAATAAATGGAGTGGCTTCGGAGTGGAACCCCCGTCACCAGCGGGGTTCCACAGGGTTTCGTTCTGGGTCGTTTACTTTTCATCATCTACATTAACTATATAAAAGTTGGGCTTCTGAGTACAATTTCTAAATTTGCAGACGATACCAAATTAGGAAATAGTGTAAGTAATGAGGAGGGCGTAAGAACACTTCAAAATGATAGGTTGATAAGTTGGGCGAATGAGTCTGCTACTTGGCAGATGTCATTCAACTTCGACAAATGCAAGGTCATCCACATAGGTTACAAGAACACGAAGACCGATTACTCTCTGTTGGAGAACTTGACTGAGACTATCTAGAGAAAGAGTTAGGAGTCTATATTGGTATGATTTCAAACCGTCAAAACACTATACAGAAATAAAAAAGAGGACCTTAAAAATACTAGGTTATATTAAAAGACCGTTCCAATTTATCATCGAAACAAGGAAATTGTAATGTCTCTTTACAATTCACTAGTTAAACGTTAACTCGCGTATTGTGTGCAGCTTTAGTCTCCGCCCCTTAAGAAGGATATAGAAACGTTGGAAAGGGTACAAACAAAGCCACAAAATTAATCCCTTCAATGAGACTTCAAAACTACCAACGTAGATTAGTGCTTAGATCTGTTTTCGTTAGAGACCAGGAGGTTGCGCGGTCAGCTTAGTCAAGTTTTCAAGATGCTCACTGGAATAGACAGGGTAGACTACAGGAAATTATTCTCATTTAATACAAAACCGAGAAGAAATAATGGTTTTAAATTGGAACTTAATATAAAACATTTAGTACCTTCGTCTGTGGTAATTTCTTCTATAAAATAATTAATATCTGGAACCAACTTCCCTGGGAGTTTGTTTCAAGCCAGTGTAAACATGTTTAAAAATAGGCTCGACAAAGTTCTAAATACATTCAGGGTTTAAGACTGTCCTCACATACAGTATAATATAATTTAAGAAAATAGCATTATAACGTAACCCTGCCGGAGTTTGTTTGAACATTTCCTCCTACACTTAATTCTCCCCTACTTTAGAGAGACGTCTCTGGTTGATTGTGCCCCCACATAGTATGATCAATCATCAAGCAACTCATTTTTCATCACTTTCCTCAAACTATCCCCTTACCGCAGTACCAGACTTTCTACACATTCTCATTCCTATTCTGTCGAACTATCTAATGCAAGCGTTAATCGGTATTTTCAGTCTTTTAACTACTCAACCGGTCAACTCTGGAACAATCATCCTCAATCCATTTTTCCTCCTGTCTATGACCTCCCATCTTTCAAACGCAGAATGTCTAGGCATCTCGAAAACCACGGACCTTGATTTTGGCCCCTCCTTCCTCCGTAAAAACACACACCTCTAAGTGGGAGACTCTAGAATTGTCTCTAGCAACAACGGGTTGCTAGGGACACTTTTATTCTCCGTAAGGAACAAGTATACGGGGATAGATATACAGACCTTCCACTGATATTCCTCGCCGGAGAGATATTTTCTCTACTCTTGTGGTGGCACAACACCGCGAAGCACGAACGAATCAACTTATCACTTTTATCACTTGTTCCATTAACACCTTTCACGGCGGGAGACCCAAGTTGAAACTCGCAACATTCAAAGAGTTGGTAGCAGGGCTGCCGAGAGGGCGAGGAAGCCGGGATAAATCCCCGGGACCCGGGAAAAGCAGTTAATCGAATTAAATGGAACGCTAAAAATAGGTACGTAGAGCAAAAGTGTTATAGATATTATTAATCGATAATAATCGATAATTGAACAAATATTTTCCTACACAATAAATAAATTTGAGAATAAGTTATTTTATAATTCATGCACCTTATCTCACTCCTCCCCCAAATTTCACGGTGGGAGAGGACTCTGCCGGAAATTCTATACAATCATGTGTGTGTGTGTGTGTACCACGCCTATACACACATATTATGACATATATACACCTTGCATTGTAGTATATCAATATTAATCTGCATATGAAAGTATTAAATTCTTGTTTTTTTTACTGCATTCATGATTTAAAACACTATTATATTCATTCATATTTCTATTTATACTTAATTTATTTCAACAATTTATATACCAAATTATTTTTTATTACATACCATATCCATTTATATATATATATATATATATATGAATAGAAACGACATAAGTATTAAGGAACGTTTCTGCACACGAGGAGGAAGATAACGAAATAATGAAAAATGAGGCGAACCGCCTGGGAATCGAACCCAGGGCTTCCAATTGCCGGTCGGACGCTCTACCATTATGCTACGGACCTCACTCAATCACAAATCGAAATTCTCCCAAATAGGGCAGAAACCAATGCCCACAGAGAGCACCCTCGCAAATCGTGAATATGCGCAAATAACTGCAATGACCGCGCAGTATATAAATGAATAGAAACGACATAAGTATTAAGGAACGTTTCTGCACACGAGGAGGAGAGATAACGAAATAATGAAAAATGAGGCGAACCGCCTGGGAATCGAACCCAGGGCCTTCCAATTGCCGGTCGGACGCTCTACCATTATGCTACGGACCTCACTCAATCACAAATCGAAATTCTCCCAAATAGGGCAGAAACCAATGCCCACAGAGAGCACCCTCGCAAATCGTGAATATGCGCAAATAACTGCAATGACCGCGCAGTATATAAATGAATAGAAACGACATAAGTATTAAGGAACGTTTCTGCACACGAGGAGGAGAGATAACGAAATAATGAAAAATGAGGCGAACCGCCTGGAATCGAACCCAGGGCCTTCCAATTGCCGGTCGGACGCTCTACCATTATGCTACGGACCTCACTCAATCACAAAACGAAATTCTCCCAAATAGGGCAGAAACCAATGCCCACAGAGAGCACCCTCGCAAATCGTGAATATGCGCAAATAACTGCAATGACCGCGCAGTATATAAATGAATAGAAACGACATAAGTATTAAGGAACGTTTCTGCACACGAGGAGGAGAGATAACGAAATAATGAAAAATGGGCATTGGTTTCTGCCCTATTTGGGAGAATTTCGATTTGTGATTGAGTGAGGTCCGTAGCATAATGGTAGAGCGTCCGACCGGCAATTGGAAGGCCCTGGGTTTCGATTCCCAGGCGGTTCGCCTCATTTTTCATTATTTCGTTATCTCTCCTCCTCGTGTGCAGAAACGTTCCTTAATACTTATGTCGTTTCTATTCATTTATATCTGCGCGGTCATTGCAGTTTATTTGCGCATATTCACGATTTGCGAGGGTGCTCTCTGTGGGCATTGGTTTCTGCCCTATTTGGGAGAATTTCGATTTGTGATTGAGTGAGGTCCGTAGCATAATGGTAGAGCGTCCGACCGGCAATTGGAAGGCCCTGGGTTCGATTCCCAGGCGGTTCGCCTCATTTTTCATTATTTCGTTATCTCTCCTCCTCGTGTGCAGAAACGTTCCTTAATACTTATGTCGTTTCTATTCATTTATATACTGCGGTCATTGCAGTTATTTGCGCATATTCACGATTTGCGAGGGTGCTCTCTGTGGGCATTGGTTTCTGCCTATTTGGGAGAATTTCGATTTGTGATTGAGTGAGGTCCGTAGCATAATGGTAGAGCGTCCGACCGGCAATTGGAAGGCCCTGGGTTCGATTCCCAGGCGGTTCGCCTCATTTTTCATTATTTCGTTATCTCTCCTCCTCGTGTGCAGAAACGTTCCTTAATACTTATGTCGTTTCTATTCATTTATATACTGCGCGGTCATTGCAGTTATTTTTGCATATATATATATTATATATATATATATATATATATATAGGCCCACCGAGAGGGTGGGAATACGTGGAAAAAAAAACCGAGCTCGGACCTCTAGGGGGGCCCGGAAAGAAGGGAAATAAAATCTAAAAATATTAGTAAAGCAATTGATTAAATAAAAGAGGAAATATAACACTGGGGAACAAATTTCAACTTTTTGTCTATTGAATTAGATTTGACAGTTAGTTCTAGGTAATTTGGGTGCGCTGAGCACGAATTTTTACTCGGTTTTGCTCTATCAGGTCCTGATTTTGCTCACACCCCTCCTCTTTCGTCGTATTCATAAAAAGGTTTTTTTCTCAATACTCGCTAAGTCTTTTTGCAGTTACACATTATGCAACTAGTTTTTATCTAGGTATTTGTACCTATTGTTATGGTATTGTTTATTATGTATATTTTTATATGTAACACCCTAAAACTATTTTTAATTTTGTCATTTTTAACCCATTTTAATATTAGTAAATTAAGCTAAAAATATCATAGAATTCTAAAATTTTCTCGAGCGTTCCTGTTCTCTGTAGAGTATTCTAGAGGGACAACTAAATATATAAAAGCGACTCGTTTCCAGAGTTAATCAGTCAATTCAATCAGTCAGTCAGTCAGTCAGTCAGTCAGTCAGTCAGTTGAGTTAGTTAATTAAGTTTGGGCATTAACATAATTTTGAATTGGCATATGATTTAGTGAGTAATTTTGTCATCGTGATTTAATATAGTTGATTTAATTAGACGTAATTTATATTGTACCTACTCATCCGTGTTTCTAGTTTAATTTCATAGATTGTAAGTACCTATTTCATAATAAGTACCTATTTAAACTAATTTTTGTGTTTATATTTCAGATTTTCTTAAATTTATATGAATTAAGGGCTTTAAATACCTTTACAAATTGGCAGAACATTCAAGCAATATGTCATCAAGCACTAGAAAGTTCAAATGCAAAAACAACCCTGATTCCTTCTGTTATATATGTGGAAATTTTACACTTCCACATCAACGAGCAAATATAACTGACTTCGTAAAAAGAGCTTACTTAGCTTATTTTGGCATAAAACTGGGGGACCAAGATAAATCGTGGGCTCCACATAAAGCCTGCACTATATGCATTGAAAGACTGCGACATTGGACGAAGGGTTCGGATTCAAAAATACCTTTTGGAGTTCCGATGGTAAGTTTATGATTTCATAAAACTACGTAATTTAATCACTAGTATACTGTAACTTACCTAAATGTAATTGTAACTTAGGTACATAAACAAAAATTTACAGAAAATGTTTATAAGAATCTCAAATATTGCATAAGGTTGAAACACATAGAAATGTTAAATGTTTGGGTGATAACTTTTGATAAAATTCATAAAAACAAGTCTCTCGTCGCTTTTTTTAACGCTTTACAATTTTTTTTCCATATCAGGTGTGGCGAGAGCCTACTAACCACGAGACCGATTGCTACCTTTGCTTTGTCAAGACTTCGGGCTTCACTAAGAAAAATAAACATTGTATCGAGTACCCAAATTTCGACACCGCGATACGACCTGTGCTACATTCAAATGAGATCCCCATTCCAAAATTTAAGGGTCTGCCAACTCAAGAATTAGTTGAAGATGTTCCTGAAAATATTGTTATACACTTTGAGGAGTCAGACACCGATTTTGACCCAGCGTATTTGAAAGTCAAAACGATCCGCAAAAGTTTAACCAGGCCGAGTTGAATGATCTTGTAAGGGATCTAAATTTGCCAAAAAAGGCTGCGGAAATTTTAGCTTCAAGACTTAAAGAGAAAAACTTGCTTACTTCAAACACATACATTTCATTTTACAGAAAAAGAGAAGAAGAACTTGTTAAATATTTTAGAACAGAGGATAGTTTAGTATATTGCTGCGACATAGTTGGTTTGTTAAAGAAGATGGGGGTTGAGTCTTACGATGCAAATGATTGGCGCTTGTTTTTAGACAGTTCGAAAAGAAGTCTTAAGTGTGTGTTGTTGCATAATGGCAATCTATACGGCTCGATACCGATTGGGCACTCAACAAAATTAAAAGAAAAGTATGAACATATAGAAAAGGTTTTAAATCTTATCAAATATAGGGCACGAGTGGATCATATGTGTTGACTTAAAAATGGTTAATTTTCTGCTAGGACAACAAGGAGGGTATACTAAATATCCCTGCTTCCTTTGCTTATGGGACAGCAGAGCCAAGGAAGAACATTATTTCAAACAAATCTGGCCAGCACGAACATCACTTACTGTCGGAGAAAAAAACGTAATTAATCCACCTTTAGTGAGCAGAGATAAAATCATATTTCCTCCTCTGCATATAAAACTAGGCCTCATTAAACAATATGTAAAAGCTTTAGATACGAACGGCGAGTGTTTCAAATACATAACTTCAAAATTTCCAAGTTTAAGTTATGAAAAAATCAAGGCGGGAATTTTCGACGGTCCACAAATAAGAACAATGATTAAAGACAGCAATTTTTCCTAATGTCATGAATGAACGCGAAAAAAATGGCTGGTTCTCATTCGTGGACTTGATAGAAAACTTTTTAGGCAATTATAGGGCAGATAACTACGAAGAAATCGTAAAAAAACTTTTAAGGGACTACAAAGAGTTAGGTTGCAATATGAGCATAAAAATGCATTTTTTGAATAGCCATCTTGACCAATTTCCAAGTAATTTAGGTGATGTAAGTGACGAACAAGGGGAGAGATTCCACCAAGATATAAAAATTATGGAGGAACGGTACCAAGGCCGCTGGGATTCCCACATGATGGCTGATTACTGCTGGTGCTTGAAAAGAGACCTGCCATCAACAAGCAAATACGCTAGAAAGTCTTACAAAAGAAAATTTTTGCCACAGTGAAAGCTTCATATCTGTTTGTTTTTTTTATTTTAAGTCATTTCTATCGTTATAATGTAATTTTACTGTAGTTTGAACTGCTTGTATTCATGAAACTTGAAAAAAAAATTTAACACATGACTTAATTTTTTAGTCCTAATTTGAAAAATCTGGAAAATGGCACATTGGCTGTCGACAAGAATCAGGACCTGATAGAGCCAAACCGAGTTGAAATTCGTATTCAGCGCACCCAAATTACCTAGAATCAAGTGTCAGATATCATTCAATAAAATACGTGTTGCCCAGTGTAATTAATGAACATACATTTTACAGAGATGATCATTGTCAAACTGAAACAGATAAAATATTATCTGCGGTCCACCAATGCCCAAATTGAAAGCCAGTTAGCCCATACTTTAAATTTCATCAGAATCATTTACCACTTTGCTAGAGAGAAGGCAAAGAAAGTACACTTCTAATTATGAAAATCTTGCAGTAAACAATTGTCTTGCCTGCATGGACTGGTACTGCATTTGTAAATTGTATGGTGATACAATTAATATAATTGATTCGAAAAATAAAATGGTCATTTTTCTTCTGAGTTGTTTATTCATACTGTATGTTTTGAAGTGACTTGGACATATAATTAGTTTGCTCGTTATGTACACAAAAAACATTCATAATAAAATACTGAGTAAACAGGGGGCACATATACCAATCCTTCCCCGGGGCCCGTGGCAGCTCTCGGCGGACCTGGTTGGTACACACACACGACAAACATCCAGTTACAGAAAACACGCTCATACACTTGCATGCCTTGTTAATATGTCTAAGAGTACAGTAGAAAAATATTTTGTAGAATCACAATTTTATAACGAACCCAAATCACTAAAAAAATGCATGGCATGGATTAGGTGAGGTAGAGTTGCATTTCTGCTGACACGATTTCTTTCTTTCTCTTGGGTGGCTGGGTGCACGTGACAGGTGAGGGCATGATATGGAAAATCTGATTAGAGAAGCATCTCATCACTTTGCGGCGTGATAGCTCTGCGCGTACAAGCCGTACATGGGTATGGACATAGAGAATTTAACCTTTACCTCTCTGTTAATCCTTTTGGGGCTAGCTTGAAGTGGGTCATGGCCCATGGGGTCTTTGTTGGACCGATACTTTGGTAAATAAAGTTGTAAATAAAGTTGTAAATATTTTGTATAAGATCAAAACCATATGTTCGACATTTTTGTGACGATACCAAGTGATTGATGTGTGATCAGCACAAGTATATTATTCGTAAGTTTATACAGCGGTGCTATCTAGTGTACGATCCCTCTGTGTACATGGCGTAATTGTAGAGCTAGCTGATATATTCTCCTCTTTCCTGTGAAATTTTCTTGGCTACTTTTCCAGGGTTAAGGTATTTTTTCAACCTCTTTTCGTACCTGCCTCTGGCGGGGAGGGTGAGGAGAGAGCCGTATGCTTTTATATCCAGTTTTCTACTACTGCTAAAATAATTTAAAAATACACTAGTTTAATAAAAGGAATTTCCCCGAGTGGACTGAAATGTCTTTGAGGCTTCCTCTGTCATTGTAACTCTCTCTCTCTCTCTCTCTCTCTCAGGCATGAGGTAATTGTAACTTGTAATCGTAACTGTAATTAAATTTTTTCCTATAATCGACAAGTAATTGTAATTGACTACCTAAAATGTTATAATGTTACAGACCAACAAAGACCCTAGGATCCACTCATGGTTAGTCTACCTGCAAAAACTGCCTGTACATTGGCAACGACCAATTTTTGCATAACTAATTAATTATCAATTTAAAACTAATTAATTATCGATTTAAAACTAAAGATAGAATCTCTGGATCCAGAGGATCAAGTCATAATAGACTACTATCCACAAATATGTTACACTCTATATCTATTTATAACCAACATGCAAATATATCAGATCCAAAGAATCCAGTCAATTTCATTACGGTATCCATCAATACTAGTACCTTGCCAACGAAAAATAAGTCACGGTCCATGTCGATTGCGGACCAAGTCAAAATTTACATATACATTACAATATATATACTTAGGAGGAAAAGTGTAGGTGTGGCTGTAAAGACTGTACAGTAATGTAGAATGTGTGTGCACCCATTTTAGGCCTCCCATTTCAAGGTGTTTGTGGGGCAAGTGAAGATCAGGAGTTTTTCAATACTTCACAGTACTATGGGGGGCACCGCTAGGCAGAGGAATCTCTTTAAATGGTGTGTGTAAGGACAGAGAGTATCCCCTAACCCAAGATGCTGCCTCCCTATATCCCACAACACTTGTGTTGAGCTGTGGGATCGATCACCACAAAGCCTTACTTTTACTACCTTAAACTATACCCAATCTATCAACATATTTGTCTAATCGATTTTTAAACATGTTTATAGAAATGCTACTAATTACTTCTACCAGCAAACTATTCCAGCTATTTACTATTCTATGCGTAAAAAAGTTTTTGACAACTGCTGTCTCGAACCTTCTACTTGTCAACTTACACCCGTTATTTCTAGTCCTATTATATTGAGATATTTCGAAAAAGCTATCTCTATCTACGTTATCGAACCCATTCATAATTTTGAAAACCTGGATTAGATCACCCCTTAGCCTCCTAGTCTCGAGTGTTGTCAATTTTAACTCCTTAAGCCTATCCTCGTACGACTTTGACCTAAGCGACGGAATCACCTTAGTTACTCGTCTTTGAACTCTTTCGATTTTGTCTATATCTTTGTGCATATACGGATTCCAAAATTGGATCGCGTACTCCAAATGGGGTCTAACTAATGATTTATAAAGAGGAACTATAATATCGCGCGATTTGTACTCAAAATTTCGAGCTATAAAACCTAACACTTTGTTCGCCTTATTGACCGCTGCTGTACTGTTTCGCTACTTTTAAGTCACCAGTGACTATAACTCTAAATCTTTTTCCTGCTCTAAGCTTGTTAAATCTTTCCCTGACATACTATACGCAAAATTACCGTTACGCGAACCTATATGCAAAATTTTGCACTTATCAACGTTAAATCTCATTTGCCATGTGACTGACCAATCAACGATTTTATTCAGATCTTCCTGGATTTTACCTCTATCTTCGTCATTAATCGCCCTACCACCCAGCTTCGTGTCATCCGCAAACTTTGAAACTGTGCTGACTAGGCCGACATCTAAATCGTTATATATAAGAAAAAGCAAGGGGCCGAATACAGAACCCTGAGGAACGCCACTCGCTACATTAGCCCAACACGACTCCGCTCCATCAACGACCACCCTGTTTCCTACCTCGCAACCACTCTTCTAGCCAATTTATTACTACACCCCTGATTCCATGAGCCTTAGTTTTTTCAATGAGTCTTTTGTGCGGCACGGTGTCAAACGCTTTTTGAAAATCTAAATACACTACATCAACCGCCCTATGTTATCGTAAACGTCAACCACGCTTTGGAAAAATTCTAAAAGATTAGTTAAGCAAGATTTGTTTCGCCTAAAACCATGCTGCGTATTTCTAACTAGTTTATGCACTTCTAAGTGTTCGACTATACAATCCCTAATTATTGATTCCAGTAGCTTACCTACAACAGACGTTAAACTGATTGGCCTATAATTTCCCGCCGCACCTTTATCGCCTTTCTTAAAGATAGGTGTTACGTTTGCTAACTTGAAATTATCTGGTACGCACCCCTCAGAAATAGACGCATTAAAAATCTTTGTTAGCGGAACAACAACGCTATCTTTTAATTCTTTTAGTTGTATGGGATATATAGAATCCGGCCCCGGTGATTTACGCGCTTTCATTTTATCAATATAGTGCATTACCTCCCCTTCACTAACCACGATATTATCCAAAATATTACCATTATCAAAAGGTATTATGTCTATGACCGTAGGGATATTCGTTAGATCTTCTATAGTAAAAACTGACGTAAAAAATTCGTTTAGCAAGGTAGTCATTTCCTTGTAGCCACTCGCTACATTAGCCCAACACGACTCCGCTCCATCAACGACCACCCTGTTTCCTACCTCGCAACCACTCTTCTAGCCAATTTATTACTACACCCCTGATTCCATGAGCCTTAGTTTTTTCAATGAGTCTTTTGTGCGGCACGGTGTCAAACGCTTTTTGAAAATCTAAATACACTACATCAACCGCCCTATGTCTATCGTAAACGTCAACCACGCTTTGGAAAAATTCTAAAAGATTAGTTAAGCAAGATTTGTTTCGCCTAAAACCATGCTGCGTATTTCTAACTAGTTTATGCACTTCTAAGTGTTCGACTATACAATCCCTAATTATTGATTCCAGTAGCTTACCTACAACAGACGTTAAACTGATTGGCCTATAATTTCCCGCCGCACCTTTATCGCCTTTCTTAAAGATAGGTGTTACGTTTGCTAACTTGAAATTATCTGGTACGCACCCCTCAGAAATAGACGCATTAAAAATCTTTGTTAGCGGAACAACAACGCTATCTTTTAATTCTTTTAGTTGTATGGGATATATAGAATCCGGCCCCGGTGATTTACGCGCTTTCATTTTATCAATATAGTGCATTACCTCCCCTTCACTAACCACGATATTATCCAAAATATTACCATTATCAAAAGGTATTATGTCTATGACCGTAGGGATATTCGTTAGATCTTCTATAGTAAAAACTGACGTAAAAAATTCGTTTAGCAAGGTAGCCATTTCCTTGTTTTCAGAAACTAGATCCGTTTACATTTTTCAAAGGCCCCAAGACACTTTTTATTGGATTTCTATTATTGACGTATTGAAAGAATCGCTTGGGGTTTTCTTTACCGTCACGAGATATGGAGATTTCAAATTCGCGCTTGGACTTTTTTATTACACTTTTCGCTTCACGCCTTAGATATATGTAGTTGTTTCGTAACAGATTATCTTTATCGCACTTATATAGCCTATAAGCCCTATCTCTACTCTTTATAATGTCTCCTACTCTAGAAGTAAACCACAAGGGCTTGTTGTTTACTTTCGCACGCTTAATTTTGTACGGTACACATTTCTCATTTATAGTCCTAAATACCGTGTCGATTTCGTACTCATAATTGTAATTAATTACATTAGGAAACCAAGGTAATTGATACAATTACAGTCAATTACTTTTAGTTACATGAATATTCAAGTTAATGGGTTATACTTTTAGTTTAAATTACTTGCTTATCATGTCTCGGAGAGCTTTCTTTTGAAATAAAATGTTATTCTTTTTATTTGAAATAAAATGCACCATTTATTCCAAATGTTCCTAACTAAAGTGCCAGTTTTTGCTTAGTATTGTGATAAAATAAATGTCAGTTCTTTTGTTTTGTATTAATATTTTTGGAGTGCCTTATCTTTGGTCAATAGCAAGAACTGCTTGATGAAAAATACAATTTCATGCAATGTTAAAAATGAAAAAAAAGGGTACATCTCATTAACCTAATATCTATTTTTCACTCAAGATGGCCAAAACTGAAAATTGAATTAAACTACTAGGTAGAAAAGCATGACATAAATCAAATAGTGTGTATTTATGAAAAAAAATGCAATTCTTTGTAAATGTAACTAATTGTAATTAATTAATTTACTAAGTAATTGTAATTAAGTATTTCACCATAATTGTATTTGTAATTAATTACATTGACCAAATAACTGCCCCATGCCTGCTATCTACATATATTTTGGAAGTCCTGTTTTACTTCCTTGAATGAAAGACATAGGTGTAGCAATTTCATAAATTTAACTCTCCAAACGCCGCCCAATTACTATGGAAACAAATATATGCGTTTTAAAGGAAACTGTACATGGGTATTCTAAAATTAGAGTAAACTTTTATATGTCTCAATCAGTAGTGGGACGTTGTGAACAATGGTTCAAGTTGAAGGAAGACACTTTGAACATCTAAAATAAACAATTATTGTTGTTTCTTATTGTTGCTCTATTTGAAATAAAATTGTTAAATAGCGCTATTTTAGAACACAAACGTTTACTAGGTAATTTTAGAACACCCTGTAGTGTATATTTAAAATCGACCAACATTTATTATACTATTATTGTAACCAACCAATCAATGTTTTTTAACTTAAACAATAACTGCCATAGTGTAGGCAGCTTCTTAAAATAAACTTTTAAATAAATTATTTCCTTCGTATCCGTTTCCATGGTAACTGGGTGACTTTTTTGGAGAACTTAAATATATGAAATTGATGTGTGTGTGTGTCTCATTCACGAAAGAATAAGGCTTTTGTAGCCGAATAATATAGTATCTATATTTTTTTTTATTTTGTTGGAGTACTCAGTGGGCATCAGACATTTTTATTTATTTATTTACAAATATAGATTTATGCGCCTAGGTGGTGTAGTAGTCAGCGTCGCTGACTAGAATCCATCGGCCCCGGGTTCGAGACACGGTGACGGCAGCCGGCGCGCAGTAAAACCCAGCTGTTCATCCTTCCACACAATAAAAGAAAGTTGTTGCTAGATAAATGGGTACCCTGGGTGGCCTAGTGGTTAAGACGCTGGGCTGCTGGTGGGGCGTGGTTCGGATTCCACGTTAAATTGTAAGTCTAAGATGGAGTGAAAAGCTTGACCTTCGTCGGAATGAACAATTCGGGCGGAAGCTAACCAAAGGTGTATACAGGGTTTACATAGATATTAAATACAGATGTTGTATACAGCTGTAAACTGCCTTTAGCAAGCTCGCACCCTTTACAGGCCAAAATCTACGAGTTAGATTATAATATATATATATATATATATATATATATATATATATATATATATGCCCGGTTAGGTCAACTGAATGCCCGATTAGATTAATTGAATGTCCGGTTAGGTTAATTGTACGCCCTTCACGATTGATTAGGTTGTCGTGATATTTTCGTTAAAGCTAACGAAAATATCACATAACTTAACCAATCGTCAAGGGCGTAGTGTTGACCTAACCGGGGATTCAACACCCAGGTGCACATTCCACAACCTCGGGACCTAATCAACATGTGTGTGTGAAGTTTCATGTTTGTAACTGCTTCCATTTTGGACCTATGGCTGGAAAACACACACACACGTCCTTTTATTATAATATAATAATAATAATAAATATATAATATATATACAGGGTGTCCCAAAAGGTATGGCCTAAAAATAAACTTTTACAATTCTTTTATTTGAAATGATAGAGTTAAAGAACAATGATAAAAACAGGCATGCTTTAAGTTTTATTTAATATAGTTAGTAAACCTCCACATGATATCCACCGTTCACAACTAGTCTAATTCAACGTTCAAATTCTAAATTTCAGACAGGGAAATTACTCACGGATTTCAAAATTCATCATTTAAACAGTTTACGGCACTTAACTTCCGGCATCAACTACAGTACGAGGCTATTTAATGTGTTAGGCTAAGGAGCTAGGGTAAGTTAAGCTAAGCACCTTTTTATGACATACGGTATGCGTAAAGTGACCATATTTTTAGGAGCAAAGAGCGGGACATTTTTCTATTTTTGGAGTTATAAACTAAAATGACTATTTTCAGGACACCTCTAATATACAGGGTGTCCGAGAATTATCTGCACAATTTTTGACTTATTAAAAGTCAACCATGAAGTGTAGAAATTCCATTGTTGTCCCATTTTACAGAGAATCTCATTAAGTTTTTTCTGATACCAAGTTTTGACAAGTTTTTTAGAAATTCCAGTGTGTCCGAAAATTATCTGTACAATTTTATCTTTTAATAAAATTCTTGATAACACGTAAAATTCTTAAACAAGATTATTTAGAATCTGTATTTTCAAGTTTCTTTTATTAAAGTAACGTTGTTACAAACATTCGATATGTGCACCATCAGTGATTCGCAAAACATCCAATCGATAATCCAAATGTTGCCATGTACGCTGCAGCATATCCACATCAATTCGCTCAATAGCAGCTGTGATTCTTGCTTTTAAATCATCAATGTCTGTCACCCGCGTACAAAAAAGAAAAAACTTAATGAGATTCTCTGTAAAATGGGACAACACTGGAATTTCTACACTTCATGGTTGACTTTTAATAACAGCCAAACATTGTACAGATAATTCTCGGACACCCGATAGATTAGATAGATATACACACACTTCACTGCTTTTATTTTTCTCTTCAGTATATAACTATGAAAAAAATTAACTCAACTGAGAATGGCTTAGTTATATCTATGACATACCAATACACAATATTATCGTACTTGCTTTTCAATTCCCGTACTTTTCAGCAGATGAAATCTGAAGTAACTCCGGAGTTGATTTCAACATAGTGTAGAACTCCATACAGGTTTGATTGAAGTTTATTTTAGTTAAAAGTAAAGCTTTCAGTTGTGCTTTCTCAGATGTCCACATCTTATTCATTTGAGAGAAAGCACGTTCAGTCGAAGCATTAGTTCCTGGAAGACAGAGTATGAACTGAACTAATGCTGACATTCGTTGATGATTGACATCTCTGGCCTTGAAATGAGTGAATACTTCCACCCAGCGCTGATCTGTTGATAATTTAGATGCATTCCACTTTGCTACTGTAGTGAATACTCTTATTTTAGTTTAAAGATAAATGTTAATTTTACCGTCTTGAATTTCGGAATAGCTATAAATTCATTTTAAATTAGTTACCCCTCATAATTCAATTGTGAACCACATTAATACTAATTTTATGTATACTATATTATTTTATTGTATGTAAACATAATTAATTATATATCACAATTGTCAGTTAATTATTTATATTCAAATATTTATTTTAATCTAATACCATGTCCATTTTACAAATAAACAATAGAAATCCAACGGTTATATTTTCCACCTTTGGTACTGTCGCAGTTTCGCCTAACGGACTCAATACGGCTAGTGAGATAATCACTGGTTGGCACTTAACTAGCGGCAGTGCTTATGGCTACATCATCCAGGTTAACCTATACCGGATAGATGCGCTACGGTCCCAAGCCGTAGCTTGCTAGGCCGACGACGACGACGTAACCCAACAATTGGTGACTCCGGAGTTGGATTCCCCCCTTCACCCGAACGACTAGGACTAGACTGTAACGTCGTTCGTGCCCATCACCCCTTCACCCGAGCGACTAGGATCAGACTGTAATGTCGCTCGTGCCCTCTGCCCCGCACCCCTGCCCGTGCGCTCTGTGCCTGCGCTCGTCTCAACCTCCACTCCTTCGTTGGTAACTTGTCGTCTTGCTTGTACGTCAGCAAGCATAGGAGAAGATGCCTGACGACGCTGGTGCCATCTCCCACTTGAGCGTAAATCTCCCCGTCTTCTGGCCGGGTGATCCATTTATTTGGTTCCACCAAGTGGAATCACAATTCAACTTGGGAAGGATCACCGCTAGCAGGACGAAATACGATCATGTTTTGTCCTCTCTACCAGCGAGCATCATCTCTGAAGTCCGTGACGTCATCGTGTCTACTTCCACGAGTGAGAACCCATACAACGATCTGAAGTCTGCCATCCTGTGCCGCACCACTGTCTCCGAGCGTGAGAAACTACATCAGTTAATCTCAAAAGAAGAACTTGGAGACCGTAAGCCCACTCAAATGCTGAGGGCTATGCAGTGCGCTCTAGGCGAACGCGCACAAACCTTCGATAAGGACATCTTTAGACAGTTGTTCTTGCAGAAACTTCCTCCATCAGCTCAGCGTGTCTTGGCCACTATGGATCCTGCTACTCCAGTTGATAAACTAGCAGAAACTGCCGACAAAGTAGTGGAGATTGACACAGCTCCGGTCAACAACGTGAACACACAATCGGAACTGGAGTTGAAAGTGGAAGAGTTAAGTCAACAACTCAACCACGTTTGTTCTCTGCTACAAAATCAACGGCAAAGAAGCCATTCTCGGTCAAGATTTACGAAGAGGCAACGTTCGAGTTCCGGGAAGATCTGCTTCTACCACTCGAAATTTGGAAAGGCTAGGAAGTGCATCTCCCCTTGCAATTTTTCGTCGGAAAACCCCAGCAGCGAGTCCTAATGGCGTCTAGTACTCGCACTGCCAACCTGTTATTCATAAAGGACAGGAACTCTGGTGTCAATTTCTTGGTTGATACCGGAGTGTCAGTCAGTGTATTCCCTCAAAAATCTGGTCATACGCACTCGGAATCTCCGCCTCTATACGCTGCTAACGGTTCACGCATACCCACGTACGGTACTCAGTCGCGTGAACTAAACTTGGGCCTTCACCGATCCTTCAAGTGGATTTTCATCTGTGCTCAAGTGCAGCATCCCATAATCGGCGCTGACTTCCTCCAGCATTTCAAACTCCTGGTGGATCTTGACAAGCGACGCTTATGCGACCAGGCCACACTGCTTTCTGTTCTTGCCAAACAGGTTGCCCTTCCGGACGCCTCGAACTCTGCACTTTCCCTCGTTCCCCCTAATTCCATGTACCAGTGCCTTTTCCAGCGATATCCAGGAATTCTTCAACCGATGCAGATGGGTGATACCATTAAGCACACCATTACCCATCACATTACAACAAAAGGTCCCCCTGTGTTTGCAAAACCCAGACGTCTTGCCCCGGACAAACTGAAAGCTGCCAAATCGGAATTCCAGCTTATGATAGATCTTGGGATAATAAGACCTTCCAAAAGCAGTTGGTCCTCTCCCCTACACCTGGTCCAGAAGAAGTCAGGAGACTGGAGACCATGTGGGGATTACCGGTTTTTGAATTCGACAACCATCCCGGACCGATATCCGGTACCAAATGTCCAAGACTTTACTTCTCTTCTCCACGGCAAATCTATCTTCAGTAAAATAGATCTCGTTAAGGCTTTCCACCACATTCCCGTAGAGCCTTCGGATATTCCCAAGACTGCAGTTTGTACACCATTTGGGTTATTCGAATTTGTGAAAATGCCGTTCGGGCTACGGAATGCTGCGCAAACCTTTCAGAGGTTTATAGATGAGGTCACCAGAGGCTTAGACTTTGTTTATGCCTACATCGATGATTTGCTTGTGGCCAGTTCAACGGAAGAGGAACATAAGGAACATCTTTCACTCCTCTTTCAACGCTTAGAACAATACGGTGTTACTATTAATGCATCTAAGTGTGTGTTTGCACAGCCAACCTTGGAATTTCTTGGTCACACGATTTCGCAGCACGGAATTACCCCCCTTCAGGACAAGTGTGAAGTGATAAAAAATTACCCTATGCCAAATAATCAGCGTGAGTTACGTCGGTTTCTAGGTTTGGTAAATTATTACCACAAGTTCATTAAAAACTGTGCCAGTGTTCTTGCTCCTCTACACGCTATGATCACACACAAACGCAAGGTAACGAAATTGGTATGGTGTAGCGATAGTTTACAGGCGTTCGACAATGCCAAGAATGCTATCAATAGTGCATTGTCTCTGTCATTTCCTATCAGTGATGCCCCCCTAACTCTGACGGTCGATGCATCAGATGTTGCGATCGGTGGTGTTGGAACAAACCATTAACGGTCAACAAGCACCCATCGCGTTTTACTCGAAAAAGCTGCAGCCAGCCCAAACGCGTTATAGTGCTTTCGGACGTGAACTTCTTGCTATTTACTTAAACGTGAAGCATTTTCAACATTTCCTTGAAGGCCGAGAGTTTTGTGTTTTTACCGACCACAAACCTTTGATCACTGTCTTCAATAAAAACAGCTGTAACCACTCTCCCAGAGTCATCAGGCAACTCGATTATATCTCGCAATTTACCACAGATATCCGCCACATCAAAGGTGTCTTGAACACTCCAGCGGATGCACTTTCAAGAATAGAGATTACTTCTGTTACCCTCAGCTCTACACTGTGGAATGCTATTGCACAGGATCAAGATAAGGATACGGAACTACAAGAACTGCTCAGAGAAGACTCCACTCACTCACTTTCCCTCAAGAAAATGAGTATGCCAGGATTGTCTGTGCCCCTCTATTGCGACGTATCAACAGCTGCTATTCGCCCTTATGTCCCTCCATGTCACAGAAAAGCAGTCTTCATGGATCTTCATAAGCCCTCCCATCCTGGTATCCGTGCTTCGCAACACCTGGTTACCTCTCGCTTTGTTTGGCCCTCGATGCGGAAGGATGTCAAACATTGGACCAAAACGTGCCTTGCCTGCCAGCGTGCCAAAGTCCAAAGGCACACCAGGTCCCCCTTTGACGCATTTCCGCCCCCATCCCAGCGATTTGAGGTAATTCATGTAGACATTGTTGGCCCTCTTCCAGTGATTCAAGGCCAACGTTATCTGCTCACCTGTCTCGACCGCTTTTCCAG
Source organism: Bathynomus jamesi (assembly GCA_023014485.1). Taxonomy (NCBI): domain Eukaryota; kingdom Metazoa; phylum Arthropoda; class Malacostraca; order Isopoda; family Cirolanidae; genus Bathynomus; species Bathynomus jamesi. Next base: position 223,523 of record JAJOZX010006219.1, on the reverse strand, counting down.
ATGGCCTGAAGCCATCCCACTTCCTGATATCCAAGCGGACACTGTTGCAAGAGCCTTTCTTCATGGATGGGTATCAAGATTTGGATTGCCGACAAAAGTCATCACTGACCAAGGTCGCCAATTTGAGTCTTCGCTTTGGAAGAAGTTTACCAGCTTGTTGGGTACAGTACATGCGCATACCTGTGCGTATCATCCGCAAGCTAACGGCCTCGTCGAACGCTTCCATCGCCAGCTGAAGTCATCCCTTATGTGTCACGAAGACTCCCATTGGATGGATAAGCTTCCACTCGTGTTGCTTGGTATTCGCTCTGCATTTAAGAGTGATCTGAAGACTACAGCGGCTGAACTAGTCTATGGAACAACACTGCGGCTACCAGGTGGCTACTTCACTGCAGGGGATAAGTCATGTGATCCTACGGAATTCGCTCAAACACTTTCCTCTCACATGCAGTCCCTTCAGCCTGTTCCCCCTCGATTGACTAGCCAACAGAACATCTTTGTTTCCCCAGCCCTCCAGTCTTGCACCCACGTTTTCGTTCGTGTACCTCTCCCAAAACGGCCTCTCCAATGTCCATATGACGGGCCCTATGAAGTTCTCCGACGTACGCGCAAATCATTCCTCATCCAGCGCGGTTCCAAGGTCGACAAGGTTTCTATCGATCGTCTTAAGCCTGCGTTTTTGGAATCAACCTTAAGTGAGGTACATGTAGCTACCAAAAAGGTCCAGAGGAAATCAGTGTCGTTCGGAACTCTTTGAACTTCCTCTCTGGTGGGGGAGTGTGTAGTGAATACTCTTATTTTAGTTTAAAGATAAATGTTAATTTTACCGTCTTGAATTTCGGAATAGCTATAAATTCATTTTAAATTAGTTACCCCTCATAATTCAATTGTGAACCACATTAATACTAATTTTATGTATACTATATTATTTTATTGTATGTAAACATAATTAATTATATATCACAATTGTCAGTTAATTATTTATATTCAAATATTTATTTTAATCTAATACCATGTCCATTTTACAAATAAACAAATCCAACGGTTATATTTTCCACCTTTGGTACTGTCGCAGTTTCGCCTAACGGACTCAATACGGCTAGTGAGATAATCACTGGTTGGCACTTAACTAGCGGCAGTGCTTATGGCTACATCATCCAGGTTAACCTATACCGGATAGATGCGCTACGGTCCCAAGCCGTAGCTTGCCTAGGCCGACGACGTAACCCAACACTACTTTCTCATCACTAATGTACTTTGCAAAACACGTGAACTCATCAAATAATTGTTTTTCAGCAGCAAAATCCATTGTTTTCTCAACAACTAACCACTTTGGAACTTGTTTTAATAAAGCCCACTGCATACACTCAACGTTTGGCAAGTGACCCGACCACTGATCCAAGTACTTAACACATGTGTCATAAAACTCAACTAATATTTTCTTCACAGATAAGGAATCATTAGAATCAATCAACCCATCTTGTTCAAGACTCCTGACTGAGAGTGGCACACACATATTATCCTTCTTTGATTGCAAATTATCCTTCAGATCAGAAATTGCACTCATCACTTCCACAACTGATATATGTTCACCCTCAATCTTTAAAACCACTTGGTGAAAGGTGGCTGCTTGACAGTGCACAAAGTTGAGCCAGATCTCTGATTGTGGGTTTTCAAAAAAGTTTTCAGTATCACTGGACACTTGCTTTGGCTCAGAAAGTATGATCTTAGACCAGGAAACAACTTGCGTATTCTTTCAACTGCACGCATTAACGCCAACCACCTTGTTTTACTATATCCCAGTAACTGTTTATAATCAATGTCCACAAAATCACAAAACTCTTTCAGCTCTTCTACTCGAACAGTATAGATGTAGAAATATGAATATATTTTTACCACCACTGTTTCCACATCAATTGGCAGACAGTCACTGGCAGACTGAACAGCATTATGTACAATATGTGCAAAACAACCAATCCCAATTAGTTCTCTACAATGTAGTCATTCAGCTTCCTGAAAATGTTATTCACTCCTTTTCTTGCAGCACCACCAAAATTACAGTTGTGTTATCACCACAGAAAGCAACTAATTTACTGCCCAGGTCATGCTCTCCAATAATATCAGATAAATATTTCACCACTATATCTGAGGTTTCTCCAGGCTGAGATTTAAAGTCAATAAGCTTCACTTGAACACCTTCATATGACTGAAAGCAGCAATTAAAACATGAAACAACTTGATGTTTCCATGGTTATGCAATGAGCATCCTTTAATTGTTTTTTAATTCTGTTTCAGCATATGGTGCAAATACATTTGAAACAGTCGCTTCGCACTTTGTTCTGGCACATGAAAATTTTGGTTCAAAGCATGTTTTCAAAATTTTTGTTGCACAGTCAGTAGATCTGAAGCTTTGATTTTCCCCGACTGTATGGTAAGCCCACAAACCCTCAGCAGCAGCTACTTCTAAATCCTCATTACTAGGCGTCACACTTTTAATTAAAATAATCACTCGCTATCTTACTAGATGAAGCACCGATATCAACCGATTTGTGTCTTTTTGAGCCAAGATGCTTAGTAATATCATTAATCCCACCATGTCCAATGCTGAAGTCACTTCTACATTTCTCACACCGTACATCACTTTCTGTTGTTGTTTTTGTAATAAATGGATATTTAGACTGTAGATGTGCGTTAAAAGTACACTTCCTTTTAGTTTTAGACATTTTGTGTTGTCAAACTAGGCCTACCACCTTACGTACGATACAATTGATAACTTTCCTTATCCTTCAAACGAAAAAGTTTAACCTAGCTGCAAAAGAAAAAAAAAGGATGCAAGGATAAAAATCAATTAAGGTTATTAATTAAGCAAACAAAAACATAAAAGCGTTACACTACAACACAACTTTAGACAGAGGCCGCTAATGAAACACTGAAACGCTAGTCGGGAATCACGGCACTGCCGCACGGCGACATGTATCGTACCAGTTCAGTTTGCAAGTTAGTATTTAGACTTGGAATTCGGAATGTGTCAATTCTATTAATTCATAAAAGATATCTAATGTCTAATGCAGTGGTTCCCAACCTGGGGTCTGCGAAGGTAGTACTGGGGGTCCGTGAGCTTTCAATATTTCGAGAGGCTCCAATGGAAATCGTACATTTACCCACGATAAGGGCGCTTAGGCTAAAATTTCAAGTTTCCTTGCTCTTGGCTGGAATTATTAATACTTTTTTTAATAGGCTGTATTTTAATTGCATACTCTCTTATATGTCCTTTATTTGATAGTGAAAAATTAAAAAACGAGTTAATTATTAGTTAATAAAAACAGTTTGTTTGGTAGACGGAATCTTTCAAAAACATGGGGTCCGTGAGAAAAAAATAAAAAGGGTCCTTTGTGGTGAAAAGGTTGGGAACCACTGGTCTAATGTAACAGTCATTTTAATAAAGCGGGACATTTATGAAAATTTGCTCCAAATGCGGAACATTTTCGCGACATTTTGAAAAGAGGGACACGTCATAAATTCGGGACTCTGGTCACCTTACACCAGTGCTCTTCAACCTTTTTATGCTTACCGCCCACTTTTGTAACTTTTGAATCTCCGTATCGCCCACCAAAATTAAAAATGCAAAAACTCAAACTAAAAGTTATATACCCTGCATAAAACAATAAAATTAATTGCAGTTACCTTTAGATTAATGAGATCCTTGAGCCACTAGTGGGCGGTACCGCCCAGGTTGAAGAGCACTGCCTTAGACCATATGCGCATCACTTACACCAGATTTCATGTTCAGCTTTTTTAGAATTTGAACGTAGAATTAGACTAGTTGTTGTGAACGGTGGATATCATGTGGAGGTTTACTAACTATATTAAATAAAACTTAAAGCATTCATGCCTGTTTTTATCATTGTTCTTTAACTCTATCATTTCTAATAAAAAAAATTGTAAGAGTTTATTTTTAGTCCATACCTTTTGGGACACCCTGTAATATATATTATGTATATAAATATATAATCTATACTATAATAAGAGAGCTGTCCATCTGTCTGTCCGTCACACTTTCAGAAATTGTGAGAAAAAAAATTGAGAAAAAAATTCAGAAATTGTAAAAAAAATTCAGAAATTTATTACGGGCGGCAATGTGAAGCTCAAGATTTTCATGACTTCTTTTCTGTAGTTTAGTAATGGGGAAGGGTGGGGTGGGGGTATGGGGATGGGTGGGGTAATGGGGGATGGTGGGGGTAATGGGGAGGGGGTTAGCCCCCAAGTTGTATGAATGGGGGTGAGGAGGTTTTGGGAGATACCAGATTCAGAAATGTTGACACAATGTGAAGCTCAACATTTTCACGGCTGGGTTCTTTTTTTGTAGTTTAGCCTGTCTAACCGTCAGCGAAGCGGCGGGAACTGTACTAGTATATAATAATATAATACGAGTATATGATATATATAGATAGAGTGTAATTATCATATATAATAGATACTAGCAGAGATACCCGACGTTGCCCGGGATGTAAGGGTGTGTCAAAATAAGGTAAAAAGATGAACAAAACTAAATGAACACAAAACACAAAGTTTTGGTAATTGTTTTTTATTCCTTGAAAACATCAGACATTTTGTAGCACTTCAGTGTAAACAATGTTACGTGTTTTCCATTGGGTGTCAAAACATAAAGATTGCGAGGTGTTCTAATTTTTTTGGGCCATTGTCACCCATAGCAAAAGTCACACTCAAATGTCAAAATGCAAAAACTTATTCCTTAAACTTATATTTTAAAAAGTTTTCGAAAATAATGATTTTAAGCTTTTTTGTGTTAAAATGAAAAAACTTATTCCTTAACCTTATATTTTAAAAAGTTCTCGAAAATTTTGAAACTTTTATGCACACCATTAGATTCCCCGTGAAAAGTTATATCTGAGTCACTACCTTAAACACTATTTGGTGCAGCCATATTCAAAAGATAGTTACATTAGAGCAGTACTTAAATCCCGTGACTTTATGCCGTCATTCAAAACTAAACAAGATTTTAATGTATCATTTACTAAATAAAACTGTCTAGTCTACCTACCTACCTACTGTACCTACCCATTTACTAAATAAAACTGTCTAGTCTACCTACCTACCTACTGTACCTACCCATTTACTAAATAAAACTGTCTAGTCTACCTACCTACCTACCTACTGTACCTACCCATTTACTAAATAAAACTGTCTAGTCTACCTACCTACCTACTGTACCTACCCATTTACTAAATAAAACTGTCTAGTCTACCTACCTACCTACTGTACCTACCCATTTACTAAATAAAACTGTCTAGTCTACCTACCTACTGTCTAGTCTACCTACCTACTGTACCTACCTACTGTCTAGTCTACCTACCTACTGTACCTACCTACCTAACACTATTTGGTGCATCCATATTCATTTCAATAGAGAACAAACAGACAAACAAACAAACTTCCTCTTTTATATATATAGAAGATTACAAGATTTTTATAATTGACTTAAAAAACTAAATGAATCTTGTAACAGAGGAGGACATACTCTGTTTTATTTTGAACATTTAAATTTTAAATTTAAATGCAAATCTGTTTTAGAGTTTATAAAACCTTCAAATTTTTATGAAAGGACTTACAGTAAAATTGAAGGAAATTACAGACTACAACCTATACTGTACTTATATTAGAAGCTTAATACAAAGAATAATTAAACCAGTATGAATGTCAGGTGAAAAGTGAGATATATTTTAATGATGTTAATGATGACAAGAGCAAATTAATAATAATTGGGCAACCCTGTCGCCAATCGCCACAAGTGGTGAATTGGCCTTGTGAGTGTGGCGAATTTGAGTTTGCCTCGTTTTGGCCCTAACAATAAAATGCAACAAGCCCTTTTCTCGACAGTGTACTGGTTGCAATTTAACATTTTCTATTCCATTCTCAGACTGACTCATTGACGCAATGCTACCAGCTGATACTCTCCGCCACTATTTGATTCAGTCAGGGCCCGACCGTGACTGTAGGCGTGGTTGCTTTCCGTTTCGAGTGTTATTTTTACATTTTCCTCCGCCCCAGTCGTTAACAAAGTATTTTCTGTATTGTTATAATTAATTTCAACATTTTCATCGTAATGATGGATAAGTGGATTATTTGAAAACGAGGTGAACCAGCGGATGATAATGCCGAGCTAAGTAATGTAGAGAAACTCATTGATTTGGAAGTTAGTGTTAAAAGGGGAAAGACGGGCGAATGAAAAAATGTGACACGAGAATTTCAAAAAAGCTGAGCTCTGGAATTTATAGTGATGCGAGTAAATGAAAAGCCGGTGTGCCTTCTATGCAAAAAAGTTTTCAGTGAAAATAAGGCAGACAGTTTGAAGAAACCACATTGAGTTCAAATATTCAGCCAACATTTTTGAGACTTCTCAAACAAAATCATTGGGAAATTTCGCATTAAATTTTCTAATTTTTTTTATCATTTATGTATAAAGCAGTTGTGAGTAGTCAAAATGTACGCGTTTTGAATAAACCTGTTAAAACAGTTTTTCATTTTATAATTCGATTTATCAACCTATTTTCTCAACTTATGCACGGTGTGGCGAATTTTACTTTCATTCGCCACACCTGTGGCTAAATTGAAGAAATGGTTGCCCACCCCTGGGCTAACGTCATTCTCTTGACTTGACATTTAATCGACAAGTTTTTAAACCGACTTAGGTTAGATTAAGATAGTTTAGGATAGATCAGGTTAGGTTAACCCTCTATGGACGACTGATAAGATTTCAAATAAACGCATACATAACATGGCCCTATTAAAAATTCCGCCCATAGAGGGTTGTTACGTAAGTTATGTTAAATTAGGACATTGAGTTGTTAGGTTTTTAGAGTGTTGACAATGTCCCATCCGCGAAATGGATATAGGCCCATGTGTCATTATTATTCTACTAAATGCAAATTGAGTTGTGACATCCACTAAGATCAGTCATGTAAAATAAAATAATGCCCTAGTGTCGATCATTGTGGTACACCACGACTCTTATATGTCTGACCTTGATCAGTAGGTTCACGGTCATACCTGATGCGTGAGTTTAAATCCTGATTTATGGGTTAGGACTTAGTAAACTTCATAGTGTCATTGAGTGTATATGTGTACACACGCAGAGCTGGGCACTTGCGGTTTTTTTGCGGTACTGCGGTACTGCGGTACTACCGCACTACCAAACCGGTACCGCATAACGCAGTACCGCAAAGGATCGCTGAAAGTACAGCAGTACCGCTACCGCATTTTTTGCGGTACTGCGTTATGCGGTACCGGTTTGGTAGTACCGCAGTACCGCAAAAAAAACCGCAAGTGCCCAGCTCTGTACACACGTATATTAATCAACAATTTGGTGGGGAAATACAGCTTTTCAAGGAAATTAAGCGCATTTCTCTTTCTCTGGGAAAAACGTGACGTAAGAGAATTATTATACGTAGTTTCTCGTGAAAGGTGTCCATCTCGCACCTTTTCATAATTCTTTATAGGTATTCATTTGAATTAAGTGTTGCCTTTTGACGATCGAAGGATTTTCCTCAGAAAAGAATGATGTTAACATCGCTTTTAGTTTAAGGATATGACACTACATGTTCGTTTCTTCCTTTTCATGATTGTTATAAAGGTTGCAGAGATATTAGGCACTATTCCTTTAACTCTCTCTCTCCAGTAATTTTTTTTGTAAGGTCCAGGGTTTTTGAGATGCCTGGACACCGTTTGAAAGATTGGAGGTCATAAACAGGGGAAAAAATGAATTGAGGAAGAGTTCCAGAGTTGACCGGCTGAGTAGATGAAAGATTTTAAATACTGATTAACTTTTGAGTTAGAGAGTTGGACAGAAAAGGAAGGAGAATGTGCCGAAAGTCTGGTACTGCGTACTCTTCTTAATTAGAGGAGGAAGCATGCAATTAGAGTGTGGAGAAGAGAAGTATCCATTATAATAGCGATAGTAGAGAGAGTGAGGCAACACTGCGGCGAACGAGAGGGATTGAAGAGAGTCAGTATGAAGCGGAGAATTGATGAGACGAAAAGCCTTTGATTCCACCCGGTCAAGTAAAACTGTGTGGATTTAACCACTCCACACGTGAGAAGCGTACTCCATACAGGGGGTGGACAAGATCCCCTGTACAGAGAGAGCAACTGAATGGGAGTGAAGAAACTGTGGAGCTGGTACAGCACACCTAACCCCTTAGAAGCTGTTTTAGAAATAGAATAAATGTGATCTTCCCAGGAAAGATCACAAGAAAATGAAACACCAAGAATGTTAAAAGAGAAAGGATTGAGTATATATATATATATATATATATCGCCGCCTATTAACAGCATCTTAACTGTATTCAGTGTCTGGATACACAGACCTGTTAGGTGTTTAGTTTATCCTGATTTTGGTAAGGGAAAATGATTGTACATATATTTATAATATATATATTTTTCTCAACCACAGGCAAAGTTTTTCATATTCCTTTTGGTATCTCTGGTAATTTTAGAAGTGAATAGTATGGACATTTCCTCTACCCCCAAATGATGATCAGGGTATTTATCCTACAATATTTAACATCGTCTCAGGGTAAGACAAAATTCAGTGCTTGAACACGCAACAGCAAAATGACAGAATACAAACTGTAAATTTGTTCACTTTTGTGTGCCGTTGAGAGAGAGAGAAAATGTACAATTATGTATGTGTGCGTATGGTGGTGAGTAAAAAGAGTAAATAGGTTAGGTAAATAGTTTTTTTTATTTCTTTTAGTGGACCAGGCACCGACGTGTAAATCCATTTTATCGCTGCATATCGGGATTCCCTCTATATGTCTCCGAAAGATCGGGGGGGGGTCATACATTTATTGTCTTTATGAGCATGTTATTTTTTATTGGGTATAAGTAAGAGTATTTCTTAATTCATAAGTGGAATCTGCGCAATTTCGGGAATAAATTCATCGGAAAAACTAAAATTAAGTAAAAAGAAAATGATTTATGGAACTTTTTTGAAATTTAATTTTTATCGGCGAATTTTTTTCCGACATTTACTAGCTCTGAAAAGAAGTGATAACATTCTACTTCAGAGTACTTACTCATCGAGCAATGAAGGTTAACCAAACTTGTTTTAAATTTCACTCAATTAACTCTTATAGAGAAAGTTGACAAAAGTAAAGACACTACGAGGATTGTCCTTAAACTTGTTAAAAAATATAATCCGCTGAAATCAAGTTGTCAAGGTAAAGTAACTATCAAGGATAACTTGGTATTTATTTCACAATGCCACGAGGCAGAGATTTCAGGGAACTGACAGATTTCACGAGATGTCGAGTTATTGAACTTTGGAAAGCGGAGCAAAGTTAACCCTTTCATGCCGTAGGGGCGCAAATGAGACCAACTTTTATGAGATTTCAGTCATTCTGGAGATATAACGCGAGTTCCTTTTTTGGCATGAAAAGTAAACGAAAATTAGGCATGAAAGGGTTAAAGAGAAATTTCACGAAGGCATTGTTTAACTGTATTCACACTTAGCAAAGTCATTGTGAAGTCCAAGAATACCCAGAAAACAACAGTTGCTGATCGTCCTAACCGTTTAAGTCCGTCTGAAAGGACGCTTCGTGCGTCCGGAAACGTGCAGAAATGAACCCTCTCCAAATCGCTACTGAGCTATCTGTTCAAGTTGAGGTTAGCTCTAGGACCATCAGGCGATAGCTTCACATGGGCTACTATTGCAAAGCAGCTAGAAGGAAACCCATGTTCACCCCCACGCAACATTACCCGTTGGAAGCAGTGGGCAGCATCGATGGTCAAACATGATTCTGAATTTTGGAACACCGTAATTTTCTCGGATGAGTCTCGGTTTGCTTTCTTTTTAGATAGTTGGCATGTGTGGGTATGGAGACATCCATCCCACGAATTTTCTGAGGCATCTGCAAGCTACGGTAAAACATGGGGATTTTCTGTAATGGTTTGGGGTGCAATTTGGACCAATGGACGGACGGAGATAATGGTTTGCACAGGAACTATTAGTTCAGCCCAATATTTAAGGGTCCTGGGAGAGGCGCTGATACCCATTTATTCCAATGAAAATGTATCTCCACCCCCAGAGAGTATTTATGGAATATGGTGCCTTAGCTCATACCGCCCGTGTTACGAAGAGGTAGCATGGTCAGGTCAATCCCCAGATATGATTCCAATAGTATATGTATGTTACATGCTAGGTAAGTCATAAAGGAAGCGACAATCAAAGCCTACATCCAGCAAAAAACTCGCTCAAGCGATAAAAAAAGAATGAGCTGAAATATCTCAAGAAAAAACGAGCAAGTTTCATTAAGGAAATTCCAAAATGTGTGTGCTTTTTATAATGTAAAGGAAAAAGCCACACGATTTCTAAACATTTAGTTTCAGGTGAAAAAACTGGAAAAACCAAAGGTGTCTATTTACTTTTGTCAACCCTCTGTATATTTTAGCTAATGCACAATTTTCTTTATCTACCAAATGCGGGGCCACGTCGCAACACGTCTTCTCGTCAGTGTGAGGTTAAGCGATGCTGGGTCTGTTCAATAATTGAATGGGTAACCACACCTTCAGTGTACAGATGGTGTAATCCTTACATGGCTCGGATTCTACATTAACTCCTTGGTTAATGAGCCCAAGAGGCTCTCCTGAGACTGAATAAAATTAGTAAACCGACATTGAAATTATAATATATTATATATATATATATATATATATATATATATATATATTTTTTTTTTTTTTCTTTCTCTGATTTACCGCCGATTCGTACCTAAAAGGAGCGGTACATATCTCGGCGAGGCGGTGAGTAGGTGATGTTACTGTGTTGGGGGTGGTAGACTAGGGGAGTGAGTAAGGGTCAGTCGCTGGATAGTGGGTAGGAGGGGTACGGTTTTAAATGCGATGGAGCAGCTGGGAGTGAGTAAGGAAGAAGAGAATCGCTTCCGTTGAAAAGTGGGGGCCGTCGGCGAGTATGGATCGTAGCCGGTCGGGTATGGGATCTTCGGTCGAGAGGGGGAAACACCTGCGACGAAGAGCAGACAACTTTGTGCATTCCACCAGGAGGTGTATGACAGTGATAGGGGTATGGCAAAGTGGGACTGGCGATTTCGCCATAAGGTGTCCGTGGGTGATGCGGGTGTGGCCTAGGCGGAGACGGGCTAGGATTACTTCCTTATGGCGGGACCAGTGGAATGAGGAGGCCCAGTATCCTATTCGTGGCTTGATCGTGTGGAGTTTATTTTGTGTGGCCTGGTCCCATTCCCGCTGCCATATGGAGCGGAAAGTCGGGAAGAAGTCGGAGAAAGGGAGGGGTCGGGAGGAGGCCGGCAGTGAGCAGGCCGTCTTTGCTGTGCGATCCGCGGCCTCATTACCCTGGATGCCGACATGAGCCGGGACCCAGCAGAAGGCGGTTGTCTTGTGTTGGAAGGTCGTTAGACAGTGGAAGGTTTGCTGGATGGTACAGACGAGCGGGTGGGGGTTAAATCTTTCCAGGGAGAGGAGTGCACTTTGGGAATCCGAATAAATGACGAAGGAGCTGGCAGAGTGGGTGCGCACAATATCGAGGGCCTCCGTAATGGCGAAAAGTTCCGCCGAAAAAACGGAGGCCTCGCGGGGCAGGCCGACGCCCCGGGAAAGCGGCTGGGACAGAATCACCGCTGAGGAGGCCACACCGGCTTCCGAGCGGGAACCATCCGTGTAAATGGCGACTGCGTCCGGGTGTTGGGTTGCGTGTTCGCGGAAGAGTGACCTGTATATCATGGCGCTCGTGGTAGTCTTCGGTAGGGTACACAGATCTTTGCAAAACTTGATAGGGGTGAGGATCCAAGGGGGGTAGATGCTGAATGAAATGGGGATAACTGAGGGGGGGCATGTTGAAAAGATCAAGGAAAGAGCGGACCGCTTCAGTGAAGTGCCAGCTCCGTCCCTGAGGTGGTAGTTCTGAAACCACCGTGCCCAGAAGCGAAGAAGGTAGCCTCTGTGCACGGAGGTATGTCCTCATGAGGAGAAGACCCCGTCGGAGGGCGAGAGGGAGATGATCGCATTCCACATGGAGGCTGGAGGCTGGGGAGGAGCGGAAGGCACCGGTGGCGAGGCGGAGGCCTCTATTAAGTACCGGGTCCAGGATACGGAGGCGGGCGGTGGAGGCTGAACCGTAAACTGCACTACCATAGTCCAGCTTCGACTGCACTATGGAAGTGTAAAGGCGAAGAAGAGCGTCGATCTGCACCCCATGTGGTGTGAGAGAGGTGATCCAGGAGAGCGAGGGGGCGTCGAAGGGATTGCTTTAGGTACTTGAGATGGGGAACCCAATTGAGCCGTCGGTCTAGGGTCATGCCCAGAAAACGCGTGGAGGGTACCACCTCAAGAGGCCTGCCGTATAATGTGACAGAGGGTAGAGGAAGGGCTGTGGGTCTTCTTCTACTGAAGACCATACACTTGGACTTAGGGATGGAGAGGCGGAAACCCACCGACGTCGCCCACCTTTCCACCCGGTAGATGGCGAGCTGCATCTGTCGTTGAACAACAGACGGTTCTCGCCCTGCGAAGTAGATTGCAAGGTCATCCGCGTAAATGGAAGAGCGGATGGTGGGTGGAAGGCATTGTGAGACCGTGTTCATCACGACGGAGAAGCAGAGAACACTGAGGATGCTTCCCTGTGGGACCCCGTCCTCCTGCACAAAGGTGTCAGAGAGGACTGAGCCCACCCGGACTTTAAAAGTCCGGGAAGAGAGGAAGCCTCTGATGAAGGTCGGCATGGCTCCGACGAGGCCCAGATGTCGGAGCTGACCGAGGATCATTGCTCGACGGGTGGTGTCATAGGCCTTCTGGATGTCAAAAAAAATTGACAGTACGAACTGTCCATTGTCGAAGGCATCCTGTATGTCTCGGCTGAGAAGCAGGAGGGGATCAGTAGTGGAGCGGAATTGTCTGAAGCCGGACTGGGTAGACGGGAAGGAATTGTTATGTTCAAGGACGAACGATAATCGCGTGGCAACCATTTTCTCGAGGATCTTGCAGGCACAACACGTCAGGGCGATTGGTCTGTAGTTTGTGGGGTCCAGGGAATCTTTGCCGGGTTTGGGGATAGGGATGACGTGGGCCTCCTTCCACCTAGAGGGGAAGGCGCCCTCTATCCATATGCGATTGTATAGATCCAGCAGGAAAATTTGTAAGGTAGAGTGGATGTGCTGGAGCATGCCGTACGGAATACCGTCCGGACCGGGACAAGGGGATCGTCGAGAGGCCAGTGCCGCCTGTAGTTCACGCATGGTAAACAATCGGTTGTAGGTGCTGTCTATGGACGGTGGAGAGGGGCTATCGTCAGGGGCGGGTACGGAATTGGCTGTAGAGGAAGAAACGGCGGCGAAGGTAGAAGCAAGGTGGTCTGCCACCGACTTGGGTTCACATAGGAGTCCGTCGTTAGTCCGGAGGACCGGGGGTCGGGAGGGGACATGTCGCCTCTCGACACCCCGCACCTTCTTCCAGATGGTAGCCGAAGGTGTGTTGGCGGTGATGCCGGACACAAAGGCACGCCAAGAGGTTCGGCGCGCTGTCTTCATTGTGCGGCGGGCGATGGCCCTGACCCGCTGCATCTCCGTGCGATGGATGGGGAGTCGCGTCCGGTAGAAGCGCCGAGTTGCCTTCTTCTTGGCGCGCACGGCCTCCGCGCACTCCGGGGTCCACCAAGGCACCCGTCGGGCGCGGGGGTAGGCGGAGGATTGTGGTACGCTAGTGCTTGCGGCCGCTAGAACGACGGACTCGAAGTAAGCGATGCACTCGTCGATGGATGGGAAGTGGGCAGTTGTAAGGGTGGTATAGGTGTTGTCGCGGAAGCGGGCCCAATTCGCGTTGGTAGTAACCCACCTTACCGGTACCCGAACAGTCTGGTCGGGTCGATTAAGGGTGAGTTGTATGGGGAGATGGTCACTTCCATGGTCCTCTCGGAGGACTTGCCACGTGAAGTCTAGGAGGGCATCAGTTGAAACGAGGGACAGGTCTATACAGGATGGAGTGCAGGTGGTGGCATGGTAAAAAGTAGGAGCCATTGTTGAGGCACTCGAAGGAGAGTTCGGTCATGACGGATATCAGGGTTGGGGCCATATAGGTGGTGCGTGTGTCGCCCCACAAGGGGTGGCGACTATTGAAATCGCCCAGCAGTAGGAAGGGCCTAGGGAGTTGTTCCACGACTTCCACCAGGTCGTCGCGGGAGACTTGAGCGTGGGGGGGAGGTAGATGGAGCAGACGGTGTACTGTCTATCCAGGGAGAGCCGGACGGCAGTCACCTGTAGTGGGGACCGGATGGAGAGTTGTAGAAGGGGACTGCGTGGTGTACGAGGATGGCAGCTCCCCTTCGAGTGCAGGTAGGAGGCGGGGTGGCGGTGCAAAAATAACCAGTAGGGCAGGGCATGGGCCTGGTCCCCAGGATTAGCTCCTGGAGACAGACACACACCGGACGGGAAGTGGCAAGCAGGAGGTAAGGCCTTCATAATTTGCGAATATTCCTCGACAGTTCCAGTGGACTATTGTGGTTTTCGGGGGATCCATTAGTTGATGAAGGGGGATGGGTAAAGGTGTAGGTGCTAGGAGGTTGGAGTATGAAGGGAGATCCGGAGTTCGCGAAATTGAAGGCTTGGTCGGGAGCATGGCTGGCTATCTACCGTTCACCAGGGAAGGAATCGGTCGGCCTGTCGAACCCCGCGGAGGTGGCGGGATCGAGTCGGCCGAGCGAGACCGGAGGCGTGGATCACGGCAGGCAGAGGAACATCGTGGGCTGAGAGGGTCGGATGTACTGTGACGGGCTTCCATGGTCGGACCAGGAGGGGGCACGGTAGCCCCAAAAGTGGCGCTACCCCGCCTGTCCGGGGTCTCATGGCGGACTCGAGGTGGTGATAAGGGGTACCAAAAGGACCGGGCGGGTGGGAGGGAGGGCGTACACAGGGTAGCTGACAAGGAGGGGGCCGGGGATGTTGGGGGATGAGACACGATGGGGGTGGAAGGTGGTGAATCAGAGTGGTCTCGTGGAGGGGTGGAGAAAATGGCACCAGGAGGCAAGGGCAGATCCATGACTCGTGGGCGCGGGCGCGGCCGAGCTTCCCTCGGTCACACCGTGCAGCTTCGCCGTCTTCTTGGTCCGAGGGGAAGAGGGAGAGATGTTGGAAGGCCGGAGGGTCCGGTGACACGCTCCGGCGTCTCCGCCTCGACGGCTGGGTCCGGTGACACGCTCCGGCGTCTCCGCCTCGACGGCTTGCTCCGGGTGGCAGGATCGGGAGTGTGCAGGGGGTACTGGGAAGGCGGGGTTTGAGGTGGATGGGACCTGGGTGTCCTGGTCCCAGACACCTGGGGAATTCGTGGCAGGTCAGGTGCGGGAAGAGGAGGAATGGCGGGGGGGACAGGAAACCGTCGGGTCCTGCGAGGGTTTTCTTTGAGGGGAACAGGGAGCAGTGGCTTGGGGGGGTTTCGGCGGCAGGCCAGGGCGGCGTGCCGAGATGATAGAGCCGAGAGCAGCGGCATAGGACACACCCGGCCTCACCTCCCGACTCCGCACCCTGTCGCGTGCCTCACGGGGGCTAAGGAAGTCCGTCACCTGTAGGCCTCGGACCTCCTCCTCAAACTTGAAGAAAAGGCATTCTCGGGATGAAGAGGGGTGTGCGCCTTCACAGTTGGAGCACCTGTCAGGGTGAGCGAGTCGTCCACAGTGAACACACAATTGATGCGGCTGTCGACAAGCGGAGCTAACTTGTCCGAATTTATTGCATTTGAAGCAACGGGTCGGGTCTGGGACGTATGGGCGGATAGAAAACTCGCATGAGGCGCGGTCTCCCATACCCCATACAATGTGGCCGGGGGGGATTAGTGTGTTGAAAGTAAGGAGCAGACATGGGTGGGGGAGGGGGTGCCCCCCTGTCGGGATGTGAAACGATAGATCTTAGTGACTCCTTGGGGTGCGAGGTCCTCCAGGAGCTCGTTCACTGCGACCGACAATAGGCGGGTGGCGTAAATAGTGCCCCGACTCTGGTTCAGGCGAGGGTGTGGGGAAACGGACACCGAGCATCCAAGGACCTCAGTGACGGAGAGTAGGGCTTTCGTCTCTGCGGCTGAGCGTGATTTTGCGAGGAGGGAGCCATCCCTCTGTGGGCGTACGTCATAGCGGCTGGAGTTGCTGTGGGTTCGGATCGCCCGGAACGTCCGTTCAGAGTTGTTCGGGAGGGACCCAGATGTAGGCCGAATCACCAGGAATTTGTGGATACTTGGGAGGGAGAGGGAGGCTGTAGAGTCGAAATGGACTGGGATATTCAACGGTCGATAGGACGGCCGCGAATGCCGGCTCCCCCGTCCGCCGCGAGGCGGGCTCACGGCGGGTGAGGGGGGCATATGGGGAGAGCAAGAAGCCGGGTTGTGGGGGCAAGTCCTCGGTGGAACTTGACTTGCCCGAAGGTGGCTGAAGTGGGCTGGGGCGAGACCCCTGCTCCAGAGAGTGTAGGTCCAAGGGCGTAGTCGAGGGACGGACTGGGGTCGGCAACGAAAAAGGAGTGCAAGCGTTCCGCTTCCACAAGGGGGTCAACCCTATTAGGTTGTGGTCTTCCAGTGGTAAAGGACTCGAGGGCCTGGTTGCCCACCACCCGAGTGTTGAGAGAAGTAGTAGTCCGGGAATGAGAAGTAGTAGTCGTAGGCCGAGAAGTGTCCATAGCAAAACAAAAAAGAACTTCATCCCCCGCGCGCATCCAGCCACCACCGACTCCAACAAGGGAAAGGCGAAGTGTGGGCACACTTGGTCCCACCGCCGATAGATGTCACGCAGGGGAGATACACCCGCACCCGGTCCCTGTGCCTGAAAGGCGGCCACTCTCATCCAACGCGCGGTGAAAAGTGGCAGGGACAGGGTTTGGGTTTGGTTGGAAAGGGACAAGGGTGCAGGGCAACCACCTCCCACATCCAAGGGCCAAGGAGAGGGTCAAAATCAAGGTCCAAAGAACGACGCCAAAATACAGGGAGAAGCCAGAAAAAATGGGTTAAAGGAGAAAGAAAAAGAAGCAGGAGATCAGCCGGGTCCCCAAACGGGCCCAATGGTCCACGAGGGCAGAGAAAGCCCTTACACCGAAGAAAGGTGTATTCCCACATTCGCCACAGAGGGACGCGCCCTATCGCTCTGGACAAAGCAAAGGATATATATATATATATATATATATATATATATATATATATATATATACACACAAACTCAGAATGGTTCCCTGAGAACATTATATGTTAAACACAGACCGTGCATGGAACAAGGAACTCTTCTGGGATAATTAAATCCACTATAGTCCGGATAAGTAATGGTAAATGACAAATACCAGTTTTTTCTTTTTCATGATTTTAGCCCGACGTGGGCAACGGGTCTCTCGCAAAGAGATCCCATAAATATAGCTTCCCTCACCAGCTATCTGCAAAGCAGACAGGATCCAGCTTTGGGACATGGATCTAGGGTTTAAAGCAAGCCTAGATCCCTACATTCAGAACCTCTATATAAGTAAAAGACTCGTTGCATTCACGTCGTGTTGAATAAATTAAAGAAAAAGGGGGTAACTATTGTATTTTTAGCCAAAAAAAAACAAAACTTGAACCTCAACCGGGACATTGAGCGTCCACTTTTCAAGGCACGAAACACGTCCGTTTAGTATACACAAACTCAGAATGGTTCCCACGTCGGGCTAAAATCATGAAAAAGAAAAACTATGGTATTTGTCATTTACCATTACTTATCCGGACTATAGTGGATTTAATTATCCCAGAAGAGTTCCTTGTTCCATGCACGGTCTGTGTTTAACATATATATATATATATATTTATTTAACCGATTTCTTTTCAGCCATTTTTGAACGGGACAAATTGAATTACTTGGACATAGCTGCCACTATTCAGTTAAGCCAAGTTTCCAAGGTTGGGAATTCAATTTTCTAGGAAAATTTTGGTGTCCCGGACTCGCTTCTTACTCAGGTACCTGTAAGTATTTACATACAAATTTTATACACACACACACACATACATATATATATATTTTATATATATATATATTTATTTATATATATATATATATTAGGACGCTTGGCTATTGGTCGGGAAGTTCTCAGATCGAGTCCGGGCAAGGACTTTGCAATTTCAGACTTCCTTGGTGGGTTGTAGTTCGGAGTTCAAGCTGTAGGCCCAAGGCGGGGCAAAACGCTTGAATTTCGTCAGAATGAACAATTTGAGAAAAACATATATATATATATATATATATATATTTATATTTTAGATTCATGAAAATAGCCTCCTCTAGCAGCAATTACAGAAGAACAAATTCGAGGCATGCGCTCAACAAGAGAAAGAAGATAGTCTGGTGAAAGCTGCTGCCAGCACTCTTATAAGTTCCCAAAGCTTCTGAGCACTGGATGGCTGCTTGGCTCACTCGTCGATCCAGTTCTTCCCACACTAGCTCGATGGGGTTCAGATCCGGGGACTGCTGGCTATTCCATAACTGTGAGCTGACGTTGCCGTTCTTTCTGCTTCAGGTAATTTTGACAGCTTGAAAGTATGCTTAGGATCGTTTGTCTTGCTGCATTATGAACTGTTGGCCAACTAGTCGTAGTCCAGATGGGATGGCATGGCGCTGTAGAATGCTGTGATAGCCACGTTTGTTCAGTATTCCAGTGACTTTATGGAGATCTCCAACTTGGTCTGGGGATGTTTTGCAGGGGAGCATCACACTTTATCCACAGTGCTTCACTGTTGGCACAACACACTGCTGTGTCATTCTTTCATCCGCTCTGCGCCGCACAAATACTCTGCGTTTGGGTCCAAAAACTTCGAACTTTGATTCGTCAGTGCAAAGAACAAATTTCCACTGCTCAACATTTTTGGTTTTTTAGCCCAGGCTAGCCTTTTCTTTTTGTTCTGGAGTCTCAGCATTGGTTTCTTTGCTGCAGTTCGTCCTTTTAACCCTGCCTCTCTTAGTCTTCTCTGAACAGTTGATGTTGAAACTGTTGTACTTCTGGAGTTGTTCAGCTGGGCTTTGATTTCAGGTGCTGTGAAGCGTCTGTGTGCAGACTGGTGACTGATATACTTGTCCTCCGAGTCTGTTGTGGTTCTTTGTCGCCCTGACCTTTTTCTGTCCTTTTTTGACCAGTTTATCCGTACCGTTTAATGGCACAAGCAACCGCATTCAGAGAAACTTAATTTTTTGCAATTGCCTCAGTGATTGGCCCTCATTTCTCAGTTACAATCGACTGTTTTTTCTGTTGTTAACTGAGCTTTGGCACCCATTTTTGCTTTCAGAAACAGAAATATACCTTAAACTACACAGTTAGCTACTCTGCAAGGATTTTATATGTAAATACCTGCAATGCATGTTAATAACTGCACACATGTATTAACACTCCTGAAGAAACACACTACCCCAGTAGAGACTTTTAAACTGTTTTTGGACCTTTGTGCAAAACTAATGGCATTAATTTTAGGTTGCATGCTAGACGTAAATTAACACATTTTGAGGGCTATTTTGAAGAAGCTTCGGTGTTACAACACACTGCATAGGGCAGATGCACTGAAGCATACAATACGAAAGCCAGGTAAGTAAATTCATCTTCAGTACCTGTTAGTTTACATTTGAAGTTTGTCATGAGCTAAGCAGCAAAACATTGGAAATTAGTATCAACTAATCAACAAATATGGCGATAACTTTAAAAGACAATACACATACGGAAGGAAGAAGCAAATTTGGGGCTTTTAACTTAAATC
The DNA here is from genome assembly GCA_023014485.1 of Bathynomus jamesi. NCBI lineage: Eukaryota > Metazoa > Arthropoda > Malacostraca > Isopoda > Cirolanidae > Bathynomus > Bathynomus jamesi. The sequence goes on along the minus strand of JAJOZX010006219.1, from coordinate 203,744 downwards.
CAAGACCATAAATTGGGAAGCAATCAGATCGCATATGGCCCAAATAGAGTGGAGAACAATTTTAGAGAATAAAACTGAGGAAATGCTAACAACCTTGGAAGAAAAGTGAGAATTTTGGAAAAATATGCTCCGAAAGTACAGCCAAAAGGAAAGAGACCTGGCTAGAGAGGCAAAAGAAGAATATTCCGCAAAAGAGAGTAGCGACGAAGTTAGATAATTGAGGAGACAACAATGCCAGGAAAGTAATACAAGACAAACTGGAGTGTGTCGATAGGGAAATGCAAACTCTGATAAAGGGCCAGACAGAGAAGGAAGAGGAAAAGGCGGTAGAAGCAATAAAGGAAAGTCCAAAATACTTCTACAGCTATGCGAAAAGGAAAACAAAAACGCACGCTACTATCGGGCCCTTAAGGAAAGGAAGGAAATAAACTAACAGACGACCTAAAAGAAATGTGAAACAGAGCCCAGTATGAATCGATCTTCAGTACCCCAAAAAATGATAGAGCGATACCCGACATAGATGCATTCTTCGAAAAGAAACTGCAAGGAGAATGTATAACAGACTGATTTTACCCCAGAAGATGTAACGAAAACTATATGACAAATGAAATCACATTCAGCTGCACGTCCGGACAAATGGAACGCGCTATTAATTAAAAACTGTAAAAATGAAATAGCTACACCCTTATACTGAATATAGAGAAGATCCCTGGACACTGGGGAAATGACGAGCATCTTGAAAAGAGCAGTCCCTATATATAAAGGTGAGGATAGATCTCGAGCAAAGAACTATAGACCAGTGTCACTGACGTCCCACCTCACCAAACTATTTGAAAGAATAGTCAGAAAATATGACTTCTTGGAGATACTGGAAAGATTCAACGAAAATCAGCACCGATTCCGATCATGAATATCATGCCTGTCAACTTATAGAACATTATATAACTATCCTAGATACACTTGAAGGCAATGAAAACTGTCATACACACGGATTTTGCTAAAGCTTTCGACAAATGCGATCATGGTATAATAGCACTTAAAATGAAACATATGGGAATAACAGGCAAAGTGGGAAAATGGATCTACAACTTCCTCAGAGAACGCCTCTCCTTCATTATCATGTTAACAGATATACAGTGGAGTAAACAGCAACAGTATGGTAACATCCTTTGCAGACGATACAAAGATCAGCAGAAAAATTAGCGATGCAAATGAAGCGGAGACCTTGCAGAGGGACATGAACAAAATATACACATGGTCAGAAGACAATAATATGACATTTAACAGCGAGAAATTTCAGCTCTCGAGATATGGTAGAAATGAGGAACTTAGACTGCATATTATGCTCCAGATAGACAGGAAATTCAGAGAAGCACGAAAGCGGTCGACTTGGGGGTTGTGGAAAATTAAGCAGCCTAAAAGGGGGGGGGGGTATCTTTACGGCTACCCGCGTCCACCCTTACCTCAGGTTCAAAAAGGTATTAAATTAAACTTAGGGCTCACAAAACTTGGACGCTGTTAAATGTTTAAGCATATTCACTTAAAGGAAAATAATTCTTAAGGAAAGCTTAAACTCTTTATGTAATAGATTTAACTTTTGTTTAATTTAGACTGAAGTTGAGTAGGTTTAGTTCAGTTTAGTTTAGACAAATAAGTTAGTCTTTACAAGCCTAACAATAAAGAATTGATTTAGGTTACAACGTTATGCAATTGCTTTTCACAATATACACCGCTAGTCAGATTAGGCTCGTGAATAGCAATTAACTCGTTTCAAGCTGATAACCCCAGTCAACCTGTCGAAGGTTCAACTTGACGAACGTTAATGAAATTCCAAGTCAATCTAAATAACTACCCCTGGATGGTTCTCCTCGTGTAAGACAATCCACAATGGCGTTCTCAAACACTTGGGTCAACGATTAACACCCGGGTATAAAATATACGTGTAACAACGAATGAATAAAGAGCTTAAAAGGAATTCTAGACCTTAACAGAATTCGCCTTATTAGAATCATTAGTGAATGATGATAAATCTTGGCATTAGATTATAAACCGAAGTTAATTGAGATAATAACCGGCTAACATCACGGAGTCAAACCGAATACGGACCACTCGTATGAGATCTTGGAACAAACTAAGATGGCGACTGAGTCGGACTGACGCTCCTTTCGACGGCATCAAGATGTGTCAGAGCGCTTCCAAAAAGAGAAGTATCACATTATCGCCCAAAATTTCCAGAAGCTGGAAGGAATTGAGACTCAGTTCTCTGGCGGACGTACGATTTTTTGTTCTCTTTTTAGCGATTGGTCGCTATCTGAAACGTTTTATATGCAGCCAATCAACGCTGTTTTTATGAAATAATACAATATATATATATTATGGATATATATACTGTATAACTGTACATACTTTTAATAGAATAAATAATTACCATGATCGAACATGAATTAATTATTCATTCTCGATGATTTTGTGATTACGTTCCAATAGTTTTTAATTGATTTCTAATATACTTCGATCACTTATGCCGTCAGAAATATATTTCAAGAATCTCTGAACCCAGTCTAAATATTTTAGACAGGGGTAATAATGACCGATGATGCCAAATTCGAGACACAAAATCAGATAGCAATAAACAAAGCAAAAAAAAAAAAAGAGTCGCGGGACAGGTACTAAGAACGTTCAGAAGGAGGGACAAGACAGTAATGATTCCCCTGCTGAGAACACTGATCATACCAAAACTTGAATACTGCTCAGTTTTGATGTCCCCGTATAAAACGGAAGAAATTAATAAACTAGAAGAAACGCGGACACATTTCACAGCCAAGATTGAAGGCTGCAAAGAACTCAACTACTGGGAAAGACTATGTAAATTAAATCTGTACTTACTGGGAAGAAGAGAGGTACACCACAAATCTACATATGGAAAATGATCGAAAAACTGGTACCAAACCTAAAACTAAATCCAATTACCATCCAAACAACGCTGGAAAATAAGAAAGGCAGAATGTTTGGTGTTCCCAAATTAAAGGCCAGACAAGGGACCTCCTCAACACTGAAAGAAAATAGCTTGGTTGTCAGGGGGCCAAGACTTTTTAACCACCTTCTAAAGGACCCCAGAAACGTTACAGGGGTCAAAGTTGAAGTCTTCAAGCAAAGACTAGATGCCTGGCTCAGGACGGTGCCAGATGAGCCGGGTATACCTGGCTATGTGCGGTGGAGAGCGCAAAAGAGGAACTCGCTCCCCCACCAAACAGGACTAGAGGCGGGGCCACCAGCCTGACCTTCGTGTGAAGAAAAACCGACTCACAGAACCAAACGAGGTTTATATATATATATATATATATATATATATATATATATATATATACACCTTTCAACCGTTTCGTGCGATGATTCCTCATTTCACGAGTCAAGCTTGTTGCCCCTCCTCTCTCTCTCTCTCTCTCCATATATATATATATATATATACATATATATATATATATATACAGGGTGTCCGAGAATTATCTGTACAATTTTTGGCTGTTATTAAAAGTCAACCATGAAGTGTAGAAATTCCAGTGTTGTCCCATTTTACAGAGAATCTCATTAAGTTTTTTCTGATACCAAGTTTTGACAAGTTTTTTAGAAATTCCAGTGTGTCCGAACATTATCTGTACAATTTCATCTTTTAATAAAATTCTTGATAACACACATAAAATTCTTAAAGAAGATTATTTAGAATCTGTATTTTCAAAAGTTTCTTTTATTAAAGTAACGTTGTTACAAACATTCGATATGTGCACCATTAGTGATTCGCAAAACATCCAATCGATACTCCAAATGTTGCCATGTACGCTGCAGCATATCCACATCAATTCGCTCAATAGCAGCTGTGATTCTTGCTTTTAAATCATCAATGTCTGTCACCCGCGTACATTTCTAAAAAACTTGTCAAAACGTGGTATCAGAAAAAACTTAATGAGATTCTCTGTAAAATGGGACAACACTGGAATTTCTACACTTCATGGTTGACTTTTAATAACAGCCAAAAATTGTACAGATAATTCTCGGACACCCTGTATATATATATATATATATGTATATAGTCATCCGTCATTCAAGTCCTTTGTCCAGAGGTGCCAAATTAGCATTTTTTATACAGGAAGGAGTGGCCAAGGGCGACTGCCCGCAAAAACGTTCCCCTCCCTGTGAGGAAGAGGCGAGTCAAAATCAAGGTCCAGGGTTTTTGAGATGCATGGACACTCTGCGTTTGAAAGATTGGAAGTCATAGACAGGGGGAAAGGTGGAATGAGGAAGATTGTTCCAGAGTTCACTGGTTGAGTACATAAAAGATTGAATATACCGATTAACCCTTGCGCTAGAGAATTGGACAGAAAAGGAATGACAGTGTGTCGGAAGTCTGATACTGCGTGCTCTCCGTAAAGGAAGAGACACGCAGTTCAGAAGATCAGTGTCCATCATAATAGCAATAGTAAAGAGAGTGAGGCAACATTGCAACGAAGACAGAGGGATTGAAGACAGTCAGTAAGAGGCGGGGAATTGATGAGACGAAAAGCCTTTGCTTCTACCCAATCAAGTACGGCTGTGGGGGTTGAGCCACCCCACACGTGAGAAGTGTACTCCATACAGGGGCGGACAAGACCCCTGTACAGAGATAGCGACTTAGTGGGAGTGAAGAAACTGTGGAGCCGGTACAGCACACCTAATCTCTTAAAAGCTGTTTTGAGAAGAGAGTACATGTGATCTTTCCAGGAAAGATCATGAGAAAAGGAAACACCAAGAATGTTAAGAGAAGAGGAAGGAGTGAGTTGTTTTATTGTTGAAGGTAAGGGGATAGTCGCGTGGAAAATTGTGAAGAGTAGACAGATGAATTAACTGAGGTTTTGAGGCGTTGAAAGCCACAAGGTTTTCTCTGCCTAGTCAGAGATAGTAGAAAGATCAGAGCCCAGATGCACCATAGCCGTCCTACGCGAAGCATGCGATGACTGTTGAAAGGGACGCTTTGGGAAGCGGGTGAAGTGAAGAATGGAATCTTCAGCATAGAAGTGGATAGGACAGGAAATGCGATTTAGCAGATCATTGATAAATAAAAGGAAAAGAGTGGGTGACAGGACGACTCTGAGGAACACCACTGTTAATAGGTTTAGGAGAACAACAGTAGCTATCTACAACCGCAGCTATAGATCGGCCAGAAAAGAAATTAGAGAGGAAGGCACAAATAAAAGGATAGGAACCGAAGGAAGGCAGAATGGAAATTAAAGATTTGTACCAGACTCTAACAAAAGCTTTTGATATGTTCAGCGTCATAGCAAAGGTTTCACCGAAATCCTGAAAGGATGATGACCAAGAGTCAGAGAGATATGCAAGAAGATCGCCAGTAGAGCATTCCTTGCGGAACCCATATTGACAATCTGAAAGAAGATTGCGAGGAGTGTGTTTAAGGATCTTCCTATTAAGGATAGATTAAAAACTTTAGGAAGACAAGAAATCAAAGCAATTGGACGATAGTTGGAGGTTTGAGAGCGGCTACCCTTCTTTGAGAAAGGCTGAATGAAAGCGAACTTCCAGCAGGAAGGAAACGTACCAGATGAAAGGCAAAGACGAAAGAGTTTGTCTAAGCAGGGAGTCAGCACAGAAGCACGGTTCTTGAAAACAACAGGAGGGATAGTATCAGGGCCGTACGCTTTCCTAGATTTGAGTCCAGACAGGACAGAGAAAAAATCTTTGGAAAAGTCTAATTTCAGACATAATTAAGTCGGACGGAGGAGCAAATGGAGGAACAGCACCGGAATCATCCATGGTTGAGTTGGAGGCGAAAGTGTGGGAGAAGAGTTCAGCTTTATCAGGAGAAGAGACGGCAAGTGAACCGTCGGAATGGAAAAGAGGAGGGAGGGAAGATGTAACGTTGTTGGAGAGGTTCTTGATTAGATGCCAGAAAGAGCGAGAAGAATTAAAATTGGATAGGTTTTCACATTTTTGTCTGATGAAGGAACTTTTGGGGAGTTCTTTTGGTGCGAAATTGAGTATAGAGAAAGTAGAAGGGTACAGAAAAGGGGTTGCTGTTAGTCGTCCCAGACACCTAAGTTTCAGTGAGGAAGAGGTGGTGAGGTTTAAAGGAGGAGAGATGAAGTTTATGAAAATTGAATCAGGCAAAGGCCCAGAACATCTCGAATGGGCAGTAGCAGAACCAGCCCTGCTCCCCGTGTCTGCGTTCCGGCATCGGCAGCGAGCTAGCCTTTCCGTCAAATATTCCAAAGTTGTTGTCACTGGTGGAACAAAACTTCATTTTCGACATAGCCCTAGAGGAAGATGTCAAGAGGAGTTAGATCGGTCGAACGAGCCAGCCAAGGAATGGGCACCCCCACGCCCAATCCAACGATTGGGGCCAGGCAATTGCTCATTCAGGAATGTTGTAACCTTATTGTGGAAATTGGGTGGCGCACCATCCTGCTAAAACCACATATTAGCTTTGCCCTCTAGCGGCTGGGGCATCAACCATAGCTGTAGCATATTAAGGTAAATGATACCGTTAATTGTTTGTTCAGTAAAGAAGAACGAACCGTACATTTTCTCAACAGTAAGAGCACAAAACACGTTAACTTTAGGGCTATCTCTGACGTGTTCAATATTACAAAAAAAAAAAAAAATTCTCTGAAATATTCTTTATTTGTATATCCTGCTTTTCACTGTAGCTTTGTTCGTTTTTTCATAATAAATGTTTAAAATCGGGAATATCATTGGTAATCACACGGTATAGGTCACCTCCGTCACGTGACCTTTGCCGTTACGAGGGAGGTTAACTAACCCCAAAGATTAATAATGTTCCTTGTTCACACTTTTCAGTTCTGAATTCATTCACATGGTTTCCGTATGTTGTTATATCTCTGCTCCTTTTATATTCTATATTCCGTAATGCGCCGCGGTGGTGTAGTGGTTAGCATCGCTGACTACGAATCCATCGGCCCCAGGATCGAGACCCAGTTGTCTCATCCTCCCACATAATAAAAAAAATTGGTTGGTAGATAAATGGGTACCCTTGGTAGCCTAGTGGGTGGTTAAGACGCTGGGGTGCTGGTGGGGCGTGGTTCGGATTTCACGTTAAACTGTAGGTCTAAAGAGGAGTGTCAAGCCTGACCTTCGTCAGAATGAACAATTCGGGCGGAAGCCAAACCAAGTTAACCAACGTTATTAATAACACGTAACTCACCTTCTACGTGAATTGCCGCATCGTAAGAGGTATACAGAGGTTTTGATTGATGTTTGCCTGCACTGTATCATGCTTTGTTTTTATGGAGATTTTAAACCACTTGATGACAGGTATTATATGAATTTTCTTAGGTTGTCAAAAAAACCTTTCGTGAATTTAAACCTCTTTATATTCATGATAAAAAAATATGAGCTTTAAATAAATTTTTGAAACAGCCGCTATTGGCCAATTTTCAGAACTGGCCACACGCATGCATGGAACTTAGGGTTAGTGTCTATAGTAAATTTTACAATTTATTTCATTGAATCCGCACTGATAAAATTGGGGTAACTGCATTAAGATGAAGTCTGTATTTAAAGATGGTACATAATATTTAGCTAAACTAGTGCAGGAATGTTTGGAAAATCAATTATATTCATGAAATGTGATTTATATATACAGGGTGTCCCATAAGTCCGGCATCATAGGAGAAATTCATATTTTTCCATTTCTACAAACCATAATTCATATTTTTCTCTTTCTACAGGCCATAATGTCTGTGTGCAAGGAAGAACGAATCCAGATAATTCTACTCATAGGAAATCGGAGTCAAAGAATTTAACAGACTGCATCCAGACCGCGAGCCAATAACATAGAGTTGTGTTAGCAGACTTGTTGCAAAGTTTAAGGAAACAGGATCCACAGAAGATAAACCACGCAGTGGACCTTCAAGGAGGTTCACTGACGATGATACAGCGACTGCTATCCTGGCTCATTTTAACAGAAGTCCAAATAAGTCTCTTCGGCGATTGTCCGCCGAGACAGGAGTGTCGAAAAGTAGCATCCATCGCATTCTTCAGGCTCACAAATGGCATCCATATAAACTTCAGATCCTACATAAATTAAGCGAAGATTATCCCGACCGGCGGATGGAATTTTGTGAATGGGCTACGGAACAATACATATTGAGCAAGTTCTGTAAATAAAAGCTTTTGTTTTGCCTTTTTTTATTATTTTTCCTATGATGCCGGACTTATGGGACACCCTGTATATATATATATATATATATATACAGGGTGGCGCAAAAGTAGCGCATCATAGGAATTTTCAGTGTTGACTATATATTATTTTTTTCTTTTAGGTAGGGGATGGCTGCGAAATTAACAATAGACGAAGAGGGTGAGCTTGGTTTTAATGTATGGCATTTAAATTCTGTACCGATTCATCGATTTGTTGTACTGGTATTCCATGCATTAGAACCAAGCTCACCCTCTCGTCTATTGTTAATTTCGTAGTCATTCCCTACCTATAAGAAAAATAATAATATATAATCAACATTGAAAATTCCTATGATGCACGACTTTTGTGCCACCCTGTATATATATATAATATTAATTTCAACTGCATTAATTAAAATCGCTCGTAATCTCTCAATTTCTATCGCCGGAATATTTCGTCGATTTTGTATCAATTCATTACTAAGTAGAATCCATTATACTTTTTTATACGTTCTCATTCTCTTCGCATATAATTGTAGGGAATAAAACACAACCATACTATTACTGGTATACCTTAAATATAAATACTGTTGTACATATTTTACTCTCCAGTTTTGCCTCCCCTTCTTACTCGTCCCTCATAGATAATTTTTTTTTAATCAAAACATCTTTTACTTTTATTCTTTCTCGAAATTTGCGCGCGCTTTTACGATCTTCACCTTTAGAATATATGTAAAACCCTGACCCGTGCACAGGACACTTCAGAGGAAGGGGGGAGGGACAAAGTTACCAAAAAGGACACCATCTCCTTCCCCCTCAAAAAAAGTAAGTCTTCACAGCATTTTTTTTTGGGGGGAAGGTGGGAAAAAAGGGCACTTCTGAGGCATAAAGGGACAAATGGGAGGGTTCAAGCCCTTATAGCCCCCCCCTCTCTCCACGTGTTTGAATTATTATTATTTATTTTACTTAATATTATTATTATTTTATTTCAAACCACTTTACAACCATTATTTTAACGATGTCCTTTGGCTCTATAAGTGTTACATCAATCCAAAGCACCTCGGCTTCTTTTATGTTAGTTTGTCGTAAGATGCACCTTAATCTCTAATTAAGTCTAATTTCAGACATTTTAAGAGCTATGTCGTGGGGACCACTCTTCCCGTAAGATTAGCAAATTCAAGCGGCATTGGATAAGTAAAGCTCTATGCAGGGACGAATTGAAGCTGTGAGGGGCCTATGTCCTATATATTGTATATAATTCATAAAATCTTCAAACAAATAGAAATGTATATTTATCCAAATTTAACAACTAACAAAAATCAAAGCTATGTACATTAAAAAAAAAAAAAACAGCGTACAATTCAAATAGAGAATGATTTCTTCTTTCCTGGCTTTAAACTGTGATATCAAACAAAACATCCCCCTTTCTTTGACATGCAGAATGATCATTAGATTAGGCCCAAATTTCCAACGTTTGAAAAACAATTTTGGAAACAGATTAACCCTTTGAAACCACTCCTACAAACATGGATGAAAATCCTACGTGCATATTGACAATAATACACCATCAAATATAATAACATGAAAAAACCTCTTAATTAAAACTAAAACCTCTTATTTTCCACCTTTGAAGATATAATTATGCAGTTATATAATTATGATATTACTTAACCAACCTTGTGACAAAAATTTAAGGTTTATGATATAAAAATTAGGGGCTAAACTCGAGGGCTTAAAAAATATGAGGGCCTAAAGCACAGCTTAATTAGCCTAATAATAATAATAATAATAATGGTTAATTCGGCCCTGACTCCATAATGAACCTACAATACGTTCAGATGACGTACCGACTACCGACACGTGTTTCGAATTTCACGTTAAACTGTAGGTCTTCCTCTATCCTGTAAACCTGTCTTTTAGAATATATGAAGGTAAATTCATGCAGTTAAAAACAAACATTAACTTTATTTTTATTTACTTTTTTCTAGCTCTGACAAAAAGTGGTTCGGGTGCTATAAAGGACGCCATAAGAGACTTCGCCAGGAAAGCTTTCCAGAATGGACTTTTCACCAGGGATGAAATTGACCTTTGGTTGTAAAAGTCTCGTGAATTACCTGCCAACAGGCAATAGAGTATGACTAACATATATGGTCAAATGAATCTAAAAATTACAATTTATAATTAATATACGCATATGTAAGCTAAACTTAGACCATAAATATTATGCAATACAAATTATTTTAGGTTAAAGTACCATATTTTACGCCTCATAAGACGCTACAAGTGGTAAGACGCACCCTGTATTTAGCGAAGAATATTTAGGAAAAAATATTTCGAAGATTTATCAGCCTGACAAAAAATATATTCCCATAACTTTATTAAAAGAACATTAAACAAAACAATAACATATGAGCCCTGAAGTGATTTTTGGAGACGTTTTTCAGGAAAAAAGTAGCGTCTTATAAGGCGTAAAATATGGTATATGAAAACAAAAAAGTTGCTGGATATAATGTAATGATTGGGTTGGAAGAGCAGGGCCCCCAGCCTTCTTTAGTTAGCTTTATAAGGCTAACTAACGAAAATATCACGATCTAACCTAACCAATCGTCAAGGGAGTACAGTTGACCTAACGATTGGTTAGTATAGGTCACGTCGTGATATTTTCGTTAGTTAGCCTTATAAGGTTAACTAGAGAAGGCTGGGGGCCCTGAGCTTCAGGTGATCCGGGTTGTTTAATCTCCTTCGCAACATCTTAAAAGGTCATATGAGGGAGGGGACTTAAAGTTTTACGTGCGATCCGAACAACGGATCGCTACATAATCCCATTCAACCATTACCCAGACCCAAGTACCACTAAGTTCGTTGATCAACGAGAAGCGGTGTTTCGACATTGGCTACGACGTAGCCCTTACGTTGGGGTGAGTGTGCTCCAAGGGTCACCTGAACCAGAGCAGAAACAGAGTATGCGGCCAATTCAACTCCGCCCGGGAGTGAACTAACGCAACGCCACACCACTCGGAGTCCGCATCAAAACCATTGAGTTACGGGCGCCGCTCTAACTGTATTATGTACACAAGTAAAAAGTTAATTATTTGGTTTTTAATGCTATCTTTGTATAGATCAACAGATGTTCATGCAGAATAAAATGGCGCGCTCTTGTCATGGAGTTTTAAACCTTTGTTACACCCAACTTCGTTACCATATTTTACATATTTTCCGCTTAGTGACATATCGTTTAAACATCCTACTACACTACACTACACTCTCTCTGGTAAACTGTATTTTAACAACCAGAATAAAGTTTTATTTACATATAAGGGGGATTTCGAGGTTACACTTATAATACAGTGTATGCAGTAGCCGTAAATATATTATATACGAAATACTGTACTTCTTTGCCGAATCCTAAAAAGAATAAATCTCGTGGTACGAAATAAAGGGCGGATACACATGTACCTTTTTGTTAGTTATTAAATTTGCTGAAATTATTGTAAAATTGTGGTAAACTGTTGTAAAATTGTTGAAAGTGTTCATGGAACTGCATGTCAGTCTGAACCACGCTGAAACTTCCTTATAATTTTATGAACTGATGGATTTAACATTGTCAATTGAAGTATCAAATACACGGAATCATTATGCCCACTGTCTTTATCGTAAGTTTGTGCTTTCAGGATACAAATAGTACTTTTTGATCATGTTAGACGGGTGGCTGCCCCCTCTATTCAGATGACCCACACGCAGCGACTCGTGGTTCGGATTCAACGTTAAGCTGTTGGTCCCCCTTTGTCTTATATCACCCTGTATTTTAGTATACGATGATAAAAGTTTTGCAGTTAACAAACATGTTAACATAACCCTCCTTCACGATATCTTCGGCTCTATAACGGAGGGGATTACAGCTTTACGAAGCATCCAGTACCCCAACATATCATGAATCGTCGAAATCTGAGCCGAGACGCAAACTCAGGACCTTCAGCCTAATAGCTCGACATTCTACCTAGGTCACCCTGAATGTCCGGTTTTGGTGTTATAAAATAACCCACCTCACAGCTGGTAGGCTACAAGTCCTGTCAACGAGGGCCGTGTTCCCGGACTTCAATTTCCTAGGAAAGCTCGAGCCGAATTACTTTACTGCCGGATGGTTAGACCTGTCACAGTAATGTGGTTCATTAACCCCGATCGAAGTTGGTACCCCTTTATCTACCAACCAAAGGATAGAAGAACAGTTAGGTGGTCTGCTCGCCGCCTGCTACCCACACCAGGAATTGAACCCGTTCCGATGGATTCGGTCTGAACCGGGTTTATAAGTTGCTTTTCAAAATAAAAGGCTTCTATAACACTCATAAAAACTATTGCAAAATTTTAACAACCACCACTTCAAAAAACTAAAGTTCAAACTGGAAATACAACTCCCTGCAGTTGTGACAGTCGAAATTTCCTCTGATTATGCGTGGCATGAGATGATAAATATGAAAGAAAAGGCATGAAAGATGAAAGGATAAATGTTGAGATGCTGAAGAATATAAAAATACAAGTTACAGAAACCTCTAAGAGCCAAATTAAGGCTTATTATAATTAGTATTATTAATTTTGCCTTATTCTACATGAAAAATCACGCACTGATTCTCTCAAATTTCTTTTAAATTGCATAATTAACATACATATTTTTGCTTGATTTCCCTTAAATAAGGACTGATATTGTTTGCACAGTGTTACGTAAAAGGTATAAGGGAATAAACTGTTCCTATATGAAATGGTCTATAAGTAATGTACAATATTTATGTAAGTGAGAATACAGTATATAAGCCTATATAGGCTTCAGGATAGGACTCTATACGCGAGGTGTCCCAGCAAAGGCTACCTTGACATGGAACTTATTTATTATTGATAGTAGGTGTTCAAACTGTATTCCCTGTAGATTGAAATACGAAATGTGATGGACCAAGTAACATTTCGAAGAGATTTCGTATCGATGCATAAATATTTATTATATTAACTTTAAAGTTTTCAATAAAGTGTTGGAATGCGATTTTTAAGTGGTCCCGGATAAACAAATCCAAAGGTGTAATGTCACGAGATCTCAGTGGTCATTCAAAGGGACTCCATCTCACTCATAATCCACCGATTATCACTGGGAAACAAAAAAAAAAAAAAAATCTTGGTGCCTGAAATTTTAGACCTTATTCTGGATATTTTCATGCCACTGATTCAGAAAATATCATCCATTTTGTTCTCGCAGCTCTAGTTTTTGAGATATTGCATACGTCATTACCTACTTTATTACCCTTCTGGAACGGTATTATGAGTTGCTCGTAAATCTAAATGCATCTGTATAATTAAATTGTAGCTATGATTTTGCTGATGTTGCTGTTTTGCATGTGTATTGTACATGTACTAACGTGAATTCTTTCCTGTTACAGGTGTTGACATGGCTTCATCACGAAGAAAGTGTTTAAATCATCCAGATGTGTTTTGTTTTATCTGCGGAGAGTACACGTTCATTGAACAGAGAAAAACTATTACTGATTTTGTGAAAAAAGCTTATTTTGCCTATTTCAAAGTACAACTAGGGGACCAAGATAAGCCATGGGCTCCTCATGTTGTGTGTAAAACGTGTACGGAGCATCTGCGGCAATGGACCAACGGAAAGAGGAGGTGCCTGAAATTTGGTATACCAATGGTATGGAGAGAACAGAGAAACCACAGTGATGACTGTTACTTTTGTTTGGTGAATATAAAGGGCATCAATGGACGTAACCGGAGTAAATGGACGTATCCTGACAGACTCAGCTAGACGGCCTGTTTCACATTCAGATGAGATACCTGTCCCATCATTCAGCCATCTTCCAGAGCTCCCTCAAGAAGATGATGAATCTGCTACTGACAAAGAAAGCATATGTGGGCAAAATGACAGTGATTTCGAAGGATCGTCATCAGTTGCAGAAGGTTTTAGTCAACACGAATTAAACGACCTCATAAGGGACTTAAGTCTTTCGAAGAAATCGTCTGAATTGTTAACTTCCAGGCTGGGAGAAAAAAATTTACTGCTGCCGGGAACCAAAATCACGTTATATCGCGACAGAGAAAAGGATTTACTGCCCTTCTTCTCAAAAGAGAACGATTTAGTTTTCTGCAACAATGTGCGCGGATTGCTGATGAAAATGGGCATATCGGAATACACACCAAGTGAATGGCGGTTATTCATAGATAGCTCCAAACGGAGCCTAAAATGTGTTCTTCTACACAACGGCAACAGATACAGATCAATCCCAATTGGTCACTCAGTCGGTATGAAAGAAGAGCACGGGACAGTCGCTCTAGTCCTAGAAAAGATATCATACCGAGACCACCAATGGGTGATCTGTGTGGATCTGAAGATGGTGAATTTTCTCCTGGGCCAGCAGAGCGGGTACACCAAGTACCCGTGCTTTATATGTCTCTGGGACAGTAGAGCTAAAGATGAACACTGGGTGAGAAGACAGTGGCCTCTGAGAGAAAACATGGTGGTTGGAGAAAAAAATATCATCAAAGAAGCTTTGGTTGACAGAGAAAGGATCATATTGCCACCACTGCACATCAAACTAGGTTTGATGAAACAATTTATAAAGGCTTTGAACAGAGATGGGACGTGTTTTGGCTACATATGTAGAAAATTTCCTGCGCTGAGCATGGAAAAGCTGAAGGCAGGTATTTTCGATTGACCGCAAATCCGGGAACTCATGAAAGACCCGCGTTTCCAAGATTCAATGGACAACATTGAGGCACGTGCGTGGTCATCGTTTAGTATGGTTGTGAAGAATTTCCTTGGGAACTATAAAGCCGATAACTACGGTGAACTAGTGGAGAATATGCTCTCTTCTTTTTGTAAACTTGGCTGTAAAATGAGCATCAAACTGCATTACCTCCACAGTCATTTGGATCGTTTCCCAGATAACCTCGGTGATCTAAGCGAGGAACAGGGTGAACGATTTCACCAAGAACTAAGGACCATGGAAGAACGGTACCGCGGACGATGGGATACTCACATGATGGCAGATTACTGCTGGAGCATCCAACGCGAATGTCCTGGCACATCTCATCGCAAGAAATCTCAGAAACGCGGTTTATGTGAGATGTCTCAATGAAAGAACTTTTTTTGCCGTTCGTGTCTCAAAGCTTGTTTGAATTTAAGAAATATTTTTCGTACCTTATGCTTGTTTGATGTTAATACACTATTTTTGCTGACATTCATCATACTTTTGTATTCAATTGACAACAACAGTGATTGCCAGTCAGCAATTATATAATATTATATACATTATATAGAAATATATATAGATATATATCATATCTTGATAAGCAGAGCTGATGGAGAAAAACTAATGTCATTTTTAGAATCAGCTACCTCAATATACCCAGAAACAGGTCTAACATCTAAGTCACCAAAAGTTGTGTTCCCCAGTGAATTATTGAATTTTTCAGCAGTGAAAATGTGTTGCTTCTAACTTCAATAATAAGTAATTAATAAATAATGTCCATGTCACGGGACTTTTGGGACACCCTGTATATGTTTCATGGACTGATGGTAAGTGGCGATCGAATGCTAGCCTATACACACAATTTTTCATTCTGCTGTATGAATATTGGACCCTGGGGATCTACAGAATTGGGCCACTGAAATGACGCCCTAAACTTTTCCTGTTGAGAGAAGAACGTGTATAGGCCGATGAAGCTTTCCTTAACTATGTAAAACTAGTGGAGCACCTTCAGTGATTATTTATATATATATATATATATATATAACCTTTGGTTAGCTTCCGCCCGAATTGTTCATTCTGACGAAGGTCAAGCTTTTCACTCCACTTTAGACTTACAGTTTAACCTGGAATCCGAACCACGCCCCATCAGCAGCCAAGCGTCTTAACCACTAGGCCACCTAGGGTACCCATTTATCTACCAACCACTTTATTGTGTGGAAGGATGAACAGCTGGGTTTTTGCTGCGCGCCGGCTGCCGTCGGGTCTCGAACTTGGGGCCGATTCGTAGTCAGCGACGCTAACCACTACACCACCGAGGCGCATTATTTATTTATTTATTTATATATATATATATATATATATAGAGAGAGAGAGAGAGAGAGAGAGAGAGAGAGAGAGAGAGAGAATGTTAAGGGATTGTCATTGATCTTTTTGAATTTGGTGGAATCATTGAGAACGTTGTTAACCTTATTAATGTAATCCGATTTATTAAGAAGGACGGTGCCTTTACTTTCGTCAGGGCGTGAGATTAATGATGGGGTCGTCTTTAGATAGTTCAAGGCAGGCAGGAGAGGTCTTTTCTATTGATTAGGGAGGAAAAAACTTTGCGAGGTTTAAAATTATAAAAGTGTTTATTTGCGATGTGGGTAATTATAATTGAAGACTTTAAGAATGGAAGTTTTGTCTCGTCAACTATTGAAATTTTAAACACTTTTTATCATTAGAAAAACTCTTTCATAGTTTAAAAAAAAAATTCAATAGTTGACGAAACAAAACTTCCATTAAAAAAAAAAAAATTATATTATATATATATACATACACACACACACACACACACAGTGTTATATATAAGGACTCCATAATTCTCAGGTCTGTTTCATTTTGCAAAGTGGTTTAACCACCTTGCAAAATGAAACCGACTTGAGAATTATGGAGTCCTTATACAGGATGTTATCAAATTACGTTTCATAAATTAGTACACATGTTCAGAACGTCAAAGTGAACAAAAAGGTTCCCATGACCATAAATCCGCAATCGCTTCGTTTCCGAGATATATTGCTCTTTTGCGCCGCCGAGGACGATCCAATTAAAATGAGTGTCATTAAAGTTTATAGGCAGTCAATTGAAAGAAATGTAGGCCTCGATGATAATCGCCTATTAAGATACTTTTCAGCATAATGGCGTTGGGCAGCAGCTGCGTTGCCTAGCATCTCTTCTAACACGAGATGCGTATCAGCAAGTTCTTCAAAAGAATACTGCTCCATAACGCTCTGCAACATTATACGAGGGTAACATATGAAATGAAGGAAATAATTTTGGTTTCTAAAATGACACCAAACAAAATACTATCAAAACAAAAGAAAAATAGCTTTCTAAACAACCAGATAACTACGACTTTGATAAACTTTAATGACTCATTTTAATTGGATCGTCCTCTGCAAAAAAGCAAAATGTATCTCGAAAACGAAGCGATTGCGGATTTATATTCATAGGAACTTTTTTGTTCACTTTGACGTCCTAAATATGTATACTAATTTATGAAACAATTGGATAACACCCTGTATATAAACAAAAGCTGAAGTTGAATGACTATAATTCGGCGTATAAATTAAACATACAACTGATGATGGGAGTTTGACTTCCGAAACGTCTTATATTAAATCTTCATAATGTTGACGTGGGCGTTGGTCATCGTTTTTATTCTTATACACACACACACACACACATCGTGGATAGCGTCACTGACTACGAATCCATCGGCCACGGGTTCGAGACCCGACGGCAGCCGAGCGCAGCAAAACCCAGCTGTTCATCCTTCCACACAATAAAGAAAGTGGTTGGTAGATAAATAAGTGGCCTAGTGGTTAAGACGCTGGGCTGCTGATGGGGCGTGGTTCGGATTCCACGTTAAACTAAGTCTAAGGTGGAGTGAAAAGCTTGACCTTCGTCAGAATGAACAATTCGGGCGAAAGCTAACCAAAAGTTATATATATATATATATATATACTCCATTAACCAGATTTTTCCAAGGTGACTGAATTAGAACTTGAGAATGTCATCACGTCAGTATAACCATACTTCCACAGAAAACAAAAACTTATTGAAAACTATAACAATGGCGAAGATTTTGTTGCAGTGTCTGAACAAATATATATATATATAAACGCATTAAAAGAACCGGGATTACGACAGCTGATCAGCTTTATGTTCTAACGACGAATATACTGTGGGTTAGATTAAGTTAGTTTAGGTTTGTTAGTTTTTTTAGTGTCGATGTTATGGTATTGTCGATCTGATGGGTATACTGTAAGTGCAAAAGAATAACGGCCTATAATATCAAACTGCCTATATATATATATAACCTTATTGTTTACGGTTCTTAAATGTTTACATAACGTAACGATTGTATTTGAAAAGCGTTAAATACAGAGCTGGGCACCGCAAACTCAAAATCACTTCCGCAATCGCAAATCCGCAAACTCAAACCTTACCTTCCGCAACCGCAAATCTGCAAACTGCTTGCCATTTTTAGTGCCGCAAACGCAAATCCGCAAACGCAAACCATATTTCCAATTTTTACAGTGCTGGGCACTTCCGCAAACACTTCCGCAAACCGCAAATTCCGCAATCGCAATTTTAACTATAAAAAGTATCCAAAACATTAAAGAGGTATAAAAAGTTTATATATCTTTTTAATGTTTAATGTTTTAGCCTTGTTTTTATTAAAAACAAGGCTAAATAATTTATTACAATAAATCACTATTGTAGAAGAAATAAAAATACTACATATATTGATATATTATATGAACAAAAACACCTCCTGCAAGTAAATAGTAAATAAATTAAATAATAAATTTAATCATTTGAATTTCATAAATTTTGAGACTTAGACACGTTAGAGAAGACTGTACTGTAACTGTAGTAACTGTACACACATTACATTACACAAGTTAAATTAAGTTAACACTGTGACTGTACACAACTTGAACTCACTGTACAACTCAACCCCTCTAGCCTCTACAAGTGTACGCCTCTGGCTTTGTCAACAAGTTCAGTCGTCCTCCTCCAGTAACTGAGCCAAATCCAGTTTTAATAAGTCCATGTTCCCCTTCATGAACACGAGACGTTGGAAGTTGTCAGAGGTCAGGCTGGCCCTTTTGGGCTTCATTATATCTGACATTATATCGCTGCCTGCCAGCCAATTGGCGGCCAGTGACAGCAGCGTCACAGCACTAGCGGGCTTGGCCAGTGGCCACGTGGGAAATTTGCGGAAAGATTTGCGTTTGCGGTCTTAGTTCCGCAACGCAAATTCACTAATTTGCGATGACTTTGCCGCAAACGCAAATCCGCAAACGAAAAACATACTTCCGCAATTGCGGAATTTGCGGTTTGCGGAAGTGCCCAGCTCTGGTTAAATACACTGTTGTAATTGTTAACGTAAACATCTAAATAATTTTAGGATCTCTTTTAAGTTCGTCAAATGGTAATGAAAACCGCTGACCCATCGCGTGAAATGTCGCTATTTAATTAAGAGGATTGTCCATTCTGAAAGTAACTGTCATTCAAATTTGGCGCTATGTCAAAGGTGGAATGGTTTGCCTAAATGTACTTCGCTGTCGAAATGATCACTACACCTTTTCACTCTCAAATTAAAACAACTAAACTTCAAATTAAAACAACTGAATTTCAAATTAAAAGAAATGAATCTCAAATTAAAAGAAATGAATCTCAAATTAAAACAACTGAATTTCAAATTAAAACAACTGAAGTTTAAATTAAAGCAAGTGAAATACAATTTAAAATATATGAAAGTCAATTTAAAACAGAGATTGTGTAAAATCTGAATGTGCATCGAAAGCTTTTATTTTATAGCTGGTGGGAGTACTTGGCATCTGAAACACGTTGGCAACATTCACAAGTTCCTAGCAACCGTTGCTATCCATGACTCGACTCTCTCAGTTACCAAGGACGTCCTCTCTGACTCGGCCAGCTCTCACTCGCTCTCACAGCTGTGTATTTCAAGGTTATTAAAAGAACTGAGTTACGCTTTACTGTGATGATTTGGATTATTTTTACAATATAAATTTCTACAGGGTGATCCAAAAGTCTCTCCACAGTTATTTCACGTCCATGATTGAATAATGGGAGCTAGGCTATTAGGCCTTTTGTTTAGGCTACATCTATCAAAGCGTAGGCTATTAGGCTGTTTCTTACTGCGGAGAGACTTTTGGATCATCCTGTAGAAATTTATATTGTAAAAATAATCCAAATCATCACAGTAAAGAGTAATATATATATATATATATATATTATATATATATATATATTACTTGCGTTCATTAATGCAGTAAATTTTATTCTTGTAAATTTAGTTTATTGTTTTAGGTTCCGTTTTTTTTCTTCCTTACAGTAGGTTGTTGTAGTATGGCTTCAGGTGCAAACGAATATAGCTCAGACGAAGATGATATTCCTACCAACATTCAAGAACCCATGTTGAAGAGAAGAGGAGCGAAGACTGGTACGAAGCGGGGCAAGTACTCCAAAACCGACACAACTGGTGAAGCTAAAAAAAGAATCATAGTAGCAGCTGAGAATGATGCTGACTGGAAAGCTGTTGCAGAAGCTAACGGTATCGCTATTTCTACTGCATATGGGTGGATACGTCGAGCAGATGAACCGGCAAAAAAGCGCGGTGGTTTTCGTCAGGCAAAAGTTCACCAAGAGCAAATTGACAAGATGATACAATATGTGCAGGAAAACCCAGTTATCACACTGAAGGAGATTGCTGCCAGGTTAGCTAATGAAACTGGCATCACTGTGAGCACGAACACGGTACACAAGTTATCTCGACGGTCAGTTGTACACAATGAAAAAGGTACTCCCAGAACCTGTGTCGGTGAACTCCGAGGCAAATAAACAAAACGGAAGGAATATGTGGAGAAACTAATGAATAGGATTGGACGTGGGAAAACTATAGTCTATATTGACGAAACGAATGCGAATCTTTTCCTACAACGATCTCAGGGGCGTGCACGCAAGGGAGTTCGCTGCATGGTAAAAAGTCCTACATCAAAAGGAAAAAACATTCATATACTTGGTGGAATTTCACAGCATGGCATCGTCTATTGGGAACGCAGAAGGGGCAGCTACAAGAAGGAAGACTGTCGCGAATGGCTGCGACGAATGCTCCGCACAATTACTGAGCCTCTCGACAACATTGTTGTTGTCTGTGATAACGCGCCCGTTCATGCTGGCCTTGAAAGCGTTGTTGAGGAGGAAGAATTCTACGGTGTCGAGATATTACGTGCAAGCCCATATAGTGCTCCACTAAACCCCATAGAAGAGTGTTGGAGCGTCATGAAAGCCGCTATGAAGCGCGATCTGGCAGCTAATTTTGCTACTATGATGAACACTCCACCAGTTGGTATGACACAGACAGAGTATCGAATGCAGTACCTAGAACGCTGCATTGATAATGCCATTTCAACCATCACACCAATGCTGTGTCTGAAAACTTGCAACCATGTCCAAAAACATTTTGCTGGTGTGATGAAACTACAGGATTTACAATTAGGTGATAACTGAATGTTTTTTTTTATGTAATTTTGTGTGCAAACAAAAGAAATGACCATTAAGAATGCATCTAATGCATCATACTTTGCTCTCTCTCTTTTTTCGTATTAACATACAAGAAATACCAATTCATTATCATGTAACTTTTGTTTTCTCTTGTATAACTACAGTATGTGTACTAACATACACGGAATACCTGTACGTTACTTTATCCTGTGTTGCTTTATTTATAGTTACATGTACTAAGATACAAGAAATGACGTTCAAATATTTATTTTCTCTTGTAGAAAATCTTGATTGAATCTGGAAATATCATTACTTTGAACAAAATATAATGTTTTACATCAAACGTAATTTTTTTTAACCTCACATTAGTTATTTTAATATGAATTTCATATATTTTAAATTGATATTCATTTGTTTTAAATAAAAGTTCATCTGATTTAAATTAAAGTTCATCTGATTTAAATTAAAGTTCATATAATTTAAATCATAGTTCAGTTGTTTTAATTTGAAATTAATTTATTTTAATTTGAAATTCAGTTTTTTTAATTTGAGTGAAAAGGTGTAGAGGTTGAAAGACTACATCAGTACTCGAGTACAGGTTGTTGTTGTGCTCCAGTACTCGTAGTAATCTTAAATTACCGTAATCGTACTCGATATAATCTGAAATCGCTGCACTCAAAACTAATTTCAAATATGAGGATCTGTCCTGGACTCTCAGTGTACCATGAAAGCAACAGTTTACAACTTTAATTTCAATATGGTTTATATTTTCACATTTATTTACTATATTTGTATGCAATATTTTACATTCATATTATTAATAACTAAGCGGCAACTTTTGTAGCGAAAAACTTTAGTGAAGGACACGTCTTGTGTTTTATTAATGAATAGGTACTGTAGGTAAACGCGTACTCGAACACTAAAAAAACGTACTCTTGCTCGTACTCGACCACTCAAAAAAATACTGTATTCGTAATCGTACTCTTTCCACCTCTAAATTCACAACTTTGTCAAAAATTCTGGAGTACTTTGTCAATTTATCGTATATTTTGTCCCATTTCATTTGCAAAACACTATTTCACTATTCACTTACATTACACACGTTTTGGGTCCCTTTTCCGATAACTAAACTTGTAAACAGGAGCGGAGCCATAGGGTGGACGGGGGACGTGCCCCCTCTTACTTTTCCCCATATGTGGAAACTAAAAAATCTGCCAATCTCAAATACAATTGTCATAGTTGCGGACACTCGTACATTTATATGTAAGATACACAAATGCAAAGGTACACACACACACACACGTACGTGTGCATCATATAATACAGATAAACAAAAAGCATGCAATGTTTTTTTGGTTGTGTGTTTATCCCTCCAGCAACACGATTATATCACCACAATACATTAACTTCAATTTAAACATTAGGTGCTCTTCCAATATGTGCTCTACCTTAAAATTTACATTCCAATACGTGATCTACCTTAGATTATTCGGATTAGCAGCAGGTACGTTAGTTAGCCTTATAAGGCTAACTAACGAAAATATCACGACTTAACCTAACCAATCGTCAAGGGCGTATAGTTAGGCTGACCATATTTCCTTGAGACAAAAACGGGACATTGGGATGGCAAAAAAGGGACGGGGGTTATGTAATATTCTGTATTCATGAAAAAGTAAATACATAAACCGGGACAAAATTGACATTTTTATTAAAACGACGGGACGGCCAGGAAATATAAAACAAACGGTACTGTCCCGTTCAAAACGGTACGTATGGTCAGCCTACGTATAGTTGACCTAACGATTGGTTAGGTTAAGTCATGATATTTTCGTTAGTTAGCCTTATAAGGCTAGTTTCACGGTAGAGCACGTATTGGAATATGGTAGATCACAGTTTCGCGGTAGAGCACATATTGCAAGAGCACCAAACATTAAATAATATGTGGCATGTTTTTTTAACATATATATATATATATATATATGCCTTTTTTCATCTTGTCCCCCATCTATTCCAAAAACGTTGCGCCGACCCTGCTTGTATAAGCAGAAGTCACATTTTGGTACAATATTTATATTATTGTCTCCAATGGGACATTAGGTTCTCACTGAGACTGGAAAGGTTAATTAAGCATATTCACTTAGAGGAAATAATCCTTAACGAAAGCTTAAACTCTTTACGTGATAGATTTAACTTTGTTTAGCTTAGACTAACTTGGATACATTTAAATGTTTAATTTAAATTGATAAGTTAGTCTTCAACAAGCCTAACTTTAAAGTATCGATTTAGGTTGGAACGTTATGCAAATGGTTGTTCCACAGTATATATCGCTAGTCAGATTAAGCTCGTGAATCGCAATTAACTCGTTTCAAGCTGATAACCCCAGTCAACCTGTCGGAGGCTCAATTTGACGATCGTTAATGAAATTCCAAACCAATCTAAATAGCTACCCCTGGATGGTTCTCCTCGTGTAAGACAATCCACAATGGCGTTCTCAAACACTTGGGTCAACGATTAACACCCGGGTATAAACATATACATGTGCTACAACGAGTAGAAATTAGAGTGAGGCGTGAAGCTTAGCCTCCATATACGAGTATAAATGAATCAGCGAGATATGATAAACGTTCCGCTGACTGAGAATAAAGAGCTTAAAAGGAATTCTAAATCTTAAAAGAATTCGACTTATTAGAATCATTAGTGAATGATGTTAAATCTTGACATTTTATTATAAAGCGAAGTTAACTGAAATGATAACCGGCTAAAATTATGGAGTCAAAACCGATACATACTACTAGCATGAAAGCTTCGAATGAACTAAGATGGCGACTCAAGCTCCTTTCGCCGACAACAAAGCGCGTCAGAGCGCGCCAAAAGAGAAGAAAACATTGTCGCCCAGAATTTCCAGATGCTGGAAACAATTGTGTCACAGTACTCTGGCGGGCGTACGATTTTGGTTCTATTTTTAGTGATTGGTCGATATCTGTAAACGTTTTATATGCAGCCGATCAACGCTGTTTTTATGAAATAATACAATATATATTATGGATATATATATACATACTTTTAATAGAATACATAATTACCATGATCGAACATGAATTAATTATTCATTCTCGTCGATTTTAGTTGATTTTGTGGTTACGTTCCAATAGTTTTTAATTGATTTCTTATATACTTCGATCATTTATGCCGTCAGGAGTATATTTCAAGAATCCCTGAACTCACTGTCTAAATATTTTAGACACTTATCAACTGGATGTATCGAAAAAGTTCCAAATATTGTAAAAACCCAAATTGTCCTTGGTGCGATTGTGTGTACAGTATATATATATATATATATATATATATATATACATACCGGGTGTCCGAGAATTATCTGTACAATTTTTGGCTGTTATTAAAAGTCAACCATGAAGTGTAGAAATTCCAGTGTTGTCCCATTTTACAGAGAAACTCATTAAGTTTTTTCTGATAACAAGTTTTGACAAGTTTTTCTTTTTTGTACGCGGGTGACAGACATTGATGATTTAAAAGCAAGAATCACAGCTGCTATTGAGCGAATTGATGTGGATATGCTGCAGCATACATGGCAACATTTGGATTATCGATTGGATGTTTTGCGAATCACTGATGGTGCACATATCGAATGTTTGTAACAACGTTACTTTAATAAAAGAAACTTTTGAAAATACAGATTCTAAATAATCTTGTTTAAGAATTTTACGTGTGTTATCAAGAATTTTATAAAAGATGAAATTGTACAGATAATTTTCGGACACTGGAATTTCTAAAAAACTTGTCAAAACCTGGTATCAGAAAAAACTTAATGAGATTCTCTGTAAAATGGGACAACACTGGAATTTCTGCACTTCATGGTTGACTTTTAATAACAGCCAAAATTTGTACAGATAATTCTCGGACACCCTGTGTATATATATATATATATATATATATATATATATATATATATATATATATATATAAATAGCTATTATTATAAAATTATACAGGGTGGGCCGTAAGTTTCCATACATAGGAAAAATAAACATTTTTTTTATGGACAACCATTTTTATTTATATAATATGCTCTACATGGTTGCCAATGTTTTGAAAACACATTTCAATACGTGTTCCCCACTGTTGATGAACACGCATTAGCACAGTTGACGTTATGCTTGTAATGGCGTTGGTGATACGTTCCTTTAGATGATTTATGTCTCGTATCTTTTCCTGATACACCATGGCCTTCAAGTGCCCCCAAAGATAGAAATCAAGGGGGTGAGATCTGGGGATCTGGGAGGCCACTCCACAGGACCACGCCGACCAATCCAAGCATCCGGAAACTACTGCTGCTGATCCAAATACCGACGCACGTGAAGACCATAATGAGGTGGAGCTCCATCTTGCTGGAAGTAAACTGGGAAGTTACCTTCCTCGTTTAGCAGGGATGGGAAAATCTCTTCTTGCAACATGTTAAGATACCTTTCGGCATTAAGATTTCCACTGACAAAAATTGGTCCAATAATTCTGTCACCCCATATCCCGGCCCACACCATCACTTTACCGGCACCTTGCATCTTCGTCGGACTCAGCCAGTTAGGGTTAGCATTACTCCAATAACGTATGTTTTGCCGATTAACCTCTCCATTGACGTAAAAATTTGCTTCATCAGTAAACAAGATCTTACGTCAAACGCATATTCTTAGGGTATCTGAAACATAAAAACAAACGTTTAATTTTTCCTATGTATGGAAACTTACGGCCCACCCTGTAGTATAAAAGTTATACTGTCTTATAAGCAGGAGTAAAGTTTATGTAAGAGATGTCAGCAGTTTCTTTAAAAACAGGGGTTTCCCTAGCCTCCCCCTGTGCTTTCCCAACATCCCCCACCCCACCCCACCTCTGCTAGCGGTTAACTATTCACGTGTAGTGTTGCTAATTTTGTCGTTTTCCACCAAGATTTAGTGTTTTTTTAATTTTAATTGGAATAAAAATATATTTAGCTGTGGTTGGTCGGAAATTTAGTTGTATAAATATACTTTGACAATTTGATACCAACACTTAAAATACTTGAACTTTTCCTCTATTTCCGAACAATCTATCTCGGAACGGTAACAAAACATTTAAATAATTTGTTTTATATATTGAAGGTCAAAGTAAGAAAATGAAAAGACAAAAAAATTTAGTTTGTGTCATGATTTTTAAAAGTTAAATGTAATAAAATGGTTGTCAATCATTTTTCAGTTATTACTCCGTACCATGCGTACAGTTCACCTTCGTCCTCACGGTCTCACCCCGTCGACCCTCACTCCATCTGAAAATTCGAACCCTCCCCTCTCCTTTCAATTCCTATGGAATTCGTATAGCTTTAAAAATAATTTTATTTATTAGTCGGGAATGACTAGAAATGGTAGAAAGTTACTAGAAATGGCAGAAAGAATAGAAGAAGAAGACATAGCAAGAAAAGGGGGAAGAAAAAGTAGAAAAAATGGAAGGTGGGGGTACGGCGGACTGAACCCCACTGCATAAAACGTAAAACCAGAGATTATATGAGACTATATATATAACAATATAAGAAACTGACCATATTTCCATTATTTATCGCGTTATCTCGCCAAATGAATATTAGGTGCTCGCCACCTACCGGCTGGAGTAAGAACTAAGCTTAGCACAAAGGCAGACTCGCATGATTCAGAAGTACACAACCAGAAACTGAATATTATCATAATCATCTTCAAAAAAAATATAAGCCTATATAGTATATGTTTAATTTACTAAGCGACCCAATATTTGATTACTTCTTATTAAACTATATAATAACAAACATTCAAATATAACTTAAGGCAAATTACGTTTTTTTCGCGGTAGAAATTTAATTCTTCTTCCCAGCACTAGATGGCAGAAGAAAAAACGTTAAAGCAAAAAGTGGATAAAGTTTCAGAAATTTTTATAAATAATCTTTGTTAAAACCCATTACTCCAAATGTAAATATGTGATGAAAGTCACAAACA
Organism: Bathynomus jamesi; assembly: GCA_023014485.1. Classification (NCBI taxonomy): domain Eukaryota; kingdom Metazoa; phylum Arthropoda; class Malacostraca; order Isopoda; family Cirolanidae; genus Bathynomus; species Bathynomus jamesi. Next base: position 176,230 of record JAJOZX010006219.1, on the reverse strand, counting down.
ATCTTTCCTAATTGTTACACTTCTCCCCCGATCGAGTCCCTCTCAATCCCCTCTAGTTTGCGCATCACTGATCTAACTCACAATAACTTAGCGATTTTATGTCACGCCGATCCGATGTCGTTATCCCCTGGGGGTGGAAGGAGTGAGGAGGGTACACAGAGGCTTATGTCATCTCAAAATAAAAAATAAATCTAATGTAAGAATAACGACACAGTAAATACTGTCACACGGAACATTTGAAAGGTTAAAAAGTGTATATATATATATATATATATATATATATATATATATGGACCTTTTCCGTTCTATGGGCACCATTGAAATGAGAGAAATTAATATTTTTTAAACTTATTTTAACTTTTTATTAATTACACTGTACAACAAATTTTCGGTTCAGAAAAAAAACGGGAATAACATTCGGTCATTCTTAATATTTCGAGTGTGCTGATTCCAAATCTGAAAATAGTTTTTTTTTCTATCATGTCACGTTTTTTTGTAATGACTGCTTCAAATCTTCATACCAAAAAATAAGAATATATTGATAAGCAGATAGGCTTTATCATATGGAACAGTTTAATTATTGCTATACTTCAACATATATGCACAAAATTAACATAAAACTCTCGTATTATACTGTTTTTAACTCATTATTTGTATTTATGCTGGCGTTTGTGTGATGCTTCTGGTTGGTCACGCTTTAAATTCCAGCAGAAATCGGCCAGCATAGCAGGACTCCACTTCCCTTTGTATCGGCTCTCAATTGTGGCTATATCCTGGTGGAATCTCTCTCCGTGTTCGTCGCTAACAGCAGATGCGTTTTCCGGAAAGAATGAGAGATGTGAATGCAAAAAATTAATTTTCAATGACATCTTACATCCGAGACGTTGGTATGAGTTGATAAGTTGATCCACAAGTGCAGCATAGTTGTCGTGTTTAGTCTTTCATAGTAGACCGCTGCACACGTTTTTGAATGCACGCCAGGCTGCCAACTCAACCTCATCCATCACCGCTTCAAAGTGTTCGTCTAGCACAGTGGTTCTCAACCTTTTTTTAACCATCGCCCCCTTGAAAATTTTTTTGCCCACTCTATTTTCAAATCGCCCCCCTACACACACACAAAAAAAGTGAAATAAAAAACTTTCAAACTTACTATTTTATTTAATGAGATCCTTGAGATTGGTGTTTTTCTACTAAATATGCAATGTTCGGTTCAATGTCGCTGAGCTTAATTCTTATGTCACCTCTTCTGCATACATCCAATCTGTTTCTTTCCTTTGTTAGTAATTTATTCACTGAACTAAACCCAGTTTCAACCATATATGATGTTGGAAAACAGACAATTATTTTGGCCATTTCGGTCCATAACCTTGGATATAGTGTTTTACAGTCTTTTAATGACCAGAATTCAGTCTTTCCTACTTTATCATACATGTATTTTGAGTTATCATTGCATCGTAATTCAATTAATTCTTCTTGAATTTCTTCTTCAGCTGAACTAACATCACAATTAAATGGGTCTAACATCCATGGTTTTACTTCAAAGGAAAATAAATCAGAGAATCTTTTGTTCATGTCACTTTTTAACGGACATAAGTGTCCAGAATACGTTTGAAGATCCATTTTGGTAAGTGAAGAACAAATTTCTGCCAGCTCAGGCATGCTGTGAAACATTTTTTTAAGTAAATTATCTTGAAAAATTTCCAATTTTTCAGTAAATGTTTTCAGTACTGTTTTACAATCAATCAATGTGATAAATTTTTCTTGAAGTTGAAGTGATACCTCATTAAGCTTTCGAAATATCCAAGCCATATAATATATGTTATTTTTATGTTTTCTTATTTCTTTAGCAATATCTCCATCCCCTTCACTTTCTAGAAAGTTAACTATGGTATCAAAAAGGTTTATAAATCTTGCTAAGCAATTTCCTTTGGAGAGCCATCTGACTTCCGTATGTAAAAGAAGTCTTACATTGTTCATCATGATCAGAACAAACTTCCTGAATAGGCGATCATATTTGCTATGTGATTTTATTTTATTGATAGTTTTAATAACTATACCAAGTGAATAATGTAGAATTGGACTCATATTTTTTGCTACAAGATTATGTCTGTGAACAATGCAATGTATTGCAATGATTCCAGGACATATTTTTTTCAAATGTACTACGAGGCCTTTATGCCTTCCGACCATTGAGGTAGCACCATCAGTTGCAATCGATATCAAATTTTCTAATGGAACTTTATTTTCATCAAACCAGGATCTTAAAGCAATAAAAATAGATTCCCCAGTAGTGTCACTTTCTAGGTATTTCACAAATAATATATCTTCTTTCAATTTACAATCATCATTAAAATAACGTACATACACCATGACAGGCACGTGCACAGGGGGGGGGCTTGGGGTGCTTGAGCCCCTGCCCTTTTTCTTCTTCATATCAAAAGTGCCCTTTTAGTCAAAATTCATAAATATATTGATTCGACATAAATTTGAATTAATTAGTTATATTTTTATTTAGTTACTGCTACTTCAACAGATTTTCAAAACTGGAATTACTTTGATCTATGATTTTTTTATTAGAATAATAAACTTAACATACCGTTACTATTATTTTGTCAATCAGGGAGGGCGTCCCTAGTGGTAACAGTGACGTAACACTGACTGCAGCTGTTCACTGTTGATTGCGTCTCTCGGGTATGTGGGTGTATTGTTTACTGTTTGTTTATTTTACGTTAACCTAAGCTAACTAGTGATTTCTCACTGATAATTATGGTAAGTTGGAATCCAAAGTAGTGTGACATTACTCCAAAAAATATTGTATGACATTACTCGTAAAGTTGGTAAAAACGTCAACGTCCCCTACTAGGCTAAGCCCATCAGTACACCAGTGTGTCAAACGATGGATTTTGGGTTTTAGTACTGGCATGAATTTCATTAAATTAATAAATGATTTATTAAACAACATATAACCTTTTCATTTTTAATATGAAATTGATTTTTAAAAACAATACAATTTTCATTAAAAGTGAATAAAAATACCTAGATTATTTATTATAAAACGATGCAATTTTTCCGCAAGGACGACAATTACGATAGATCCTTCTGCCCTTTATCCTGCTGATTGATACTTATAAAAGTTATAAGTAAAGTAACTATTTAGAAATTGCATGCTATTAAATATTGTGAATTTGGTTAACAAAAGCTTAATTAGGTCTACTGCCTAGCCCAAGCTAAAAGTCAATATAAGTAAAATTGAATAATAATTGTAAATACACTCCAATATTTCAATATCTTCATATCTTTTGAAAATCTTGCAATAAAAACATGCCTTTTTACAACAAATTTTCATTTATTTTCTTTAATCAGCTTTATATACAAAAATAATGCATTGAATTTAATGGAATTTAAGAATATTTACCACATACAATTTTAAAATTTTTCTTTGTGTGTGTATACATATATAGCCTATATGGCATTGCGGATTTCATTTTTAAAAATGTTAGGGGAGTGCCCTTTTTTCAACTGAGCCCCTGCCCTTCTGAAAGTCTGTGCACGTCACTGCACCATGAGAAGGGCCTTGTTATCAACAACTGTGGACTCATCAACCTGAATTGAGAAATTAGTTTTTTTCAATCTTTCAACTAGTTGTTCTTCAATATTCACTGACATTTCATCAATTCGTCTTCGAATTGAATCGTTGCTTAATGGTAAACTTTTTAAGATACCTGAAGGATCTTCATGCATCACATTTAAAATAACAGTTTCTAATATAGGCTTTATGACTTTATCAGTAATTGTATGAGGACAGCCATTTTTTGCAACAATTTTTGCAATCTCATATGACGCAACATTGGTTTCATCTAATTTGGTATCTTTTTTTACAAAATGTGTAAGTTAGGTTGCTGCTCAAAATTGGTTTTCAATTTTTTGAAATAGTCAACGGTTTTATTAGCTTTATCTAGATGCTTCCTTTTGAAATGGTCAAGAAGTCTTGAAGGTTTTAAAGCTTCATTCGAAAGAGTACTATTACATAAAAGACACATAGGCTTCTTTGGATCGAGAGGGCTTTCAATAAAACCGTAAGATAGGTATTCACCAAGGTATTGGCGACACTTTTTCTTTGCTCCACTTGACATTACTAAGGGGTCTTGTGCATTATGTAATTACAATAAAAAATTTAGCAAGGCTGTGGAGTTAGTACACAAAACCTCCAACCTCAACTACTCAATTTTTTGTCCTTCTGACTCAATCTCCCACTCAGACTAGCAAACTAGGTGTAATAGGCCTAATAATTGTACTTTTAATTTTGCTATGATGCTAGTTATACAAGATGTCATTTCATCACAATCATGTGAATCAATCGGCTACTTTTTTAATTAAAAAATTTAAAAGGCACTAGTTTGGCAGCTAAAAAGCACTAAAAGCGCACTAAAAATAATAATCACGTTATCATTTTAGTAGCGCAAGCCTAATTTTAAGTTCAAGTAGCCTCATTCCCGAGAAGTAGGCCAAACTGGCATCCTCCGCCTTAAACCTTGCGACGTTTTCAAAGGAAAATCACATTTATACATGTGTTAGCACTCCTTATTTATGAATTTTTATCAGATAAGAAAGCGAACATTCGAAACTCTATTTTATTCTTAAGAAGCACTAATTGAGTGATTAAATTGAGTGACTAGAAACGTGACAACGAGGTCATTGTCTCCGTACTCGAAACAAGGGACAAACGCGAAAATTAAGAAGCACTAAAGCACGAAAAGAAAAATCAATGATAATAGATAATAGCACAAAAAATAACACCCGCCCACGCTTCTAATTAGGTAAGAACTGACGCACCGTATGCGTAACCGTCACTAAGCCGCTATAGAATGCTTTGAATGACGACCCCGCCCCACTGCACTTCTCATTGGTCAATTCCCTTTAACGTCATCGACGGCACAATACATACTCCGAATAGTGTTTCAAAACCATTGATGAGCAATTCGAAAATAATTTAATTTTAATCGTTGCCTAAATAAATTTTCGCCCCCCTTCAGTCAAATTTTCGCCCACTTTCGCCCCCCAAGAATTTCATTTTCGCCCCCAGGGGGGCGAAATCGCCCCCGTTGAGAAACCCTGGACTCTAGCATGAGTTGGCGGATTTGAGGGCAGACGAATATGCCTTCTTTAATCTTGGCATCACTTATTTTTGGGAATTTTTCGTTTAGATATTTGAAGACAGGCTTATCCTGTTTCAACACCTTTGCAAATTGTTTCATCAGCCCTAGTTTTATGTGAAGTGGCGGCAAGATAACCTTTTCCTTTCGTACTAGTGGTTCGTGAATAACATTGTGAGATCCAGGTGAGGAATTGTCTCGCGGCAGCCATACTGAACGTGTGTAGTGTTCAGACCTTGCTCGGCTATCCCATTTGCATAGGAAACATATGTATTTCGTATAGCCAGTTTGCAATCCATTGAGAACAGCCACAACCTTCAAATCTGCGCAGATAAGCCATTCATGTTTACATTGTATTTTATACAGTCCAGAATAAAAGCAACATTGTCATACGTTTTTCTCAAGACGACTGAATGAGCGATCGGAACAGAAGGCATTGTGTTCCCATTGTGTAGCAGTATACTCTTAACACTGTACAGAGATGCATCAATGAACAATCTCCACTGATTCGGTTCATAGCACAAACCCAGAGCATCGAACAGACCATGTATATCAATGCAATAACAAAGATTGTTCTTCATTGTGAAATATTCCTGCAAATCCAAGGAGCGCTTTCGGAATGCTGTAATTCGTACGTCTTCCGCCAGCAGATTCCATTCTTGTAGACGTGAAGTGAAGTCAGCAGTTCACTTTGTTGCTTGGTAAGTATTAAATCACGGAACAAATCATTGAGTTCAGGCTGCGTGATGAGATGTTGTTCTTTCTTGGACTCGACTTGAGCTTCATAACATTCGCCGTCTGATTCCGATTTGTCAGAGTCTGTGTTATTGGTCGGCATTTCAGCTGGAGAACAAGGGATGGGTATATCTGTAGAATGTTCCACAGGACGCATAGCAGAACAAAGATTTGGGTAGACTATAGCCTTTTTCCCTTTTCTGTTGCAACCTGTAATGTGAGACAATAGACAGTGTTGACTACTTAAGATAGCATAATTGTGTAATACATTATGCAGAGCAGGATATGCTAAAATGTGTTAAAAACACCAAATTTGACGTATATTAAAAAAAATAAAAGATTCATACCTGTGATGTTCGTTAAGCAGAAATAGCAATCAGTTGAATGGTCCAGCGGCTCTCTCCATATCATTGGGACACCGAATCCCAGACCAGGACCGGTGCCTTTGAACCATGCAGATAACGAGCTTGTACACCTCACACAGCAGATATGAGGCGCCCAGTGCTTGTCCTGATCACCAACTTTGCATGCGAAATATAATTCATAAAGCTTTTTCACATGAGAAGTCAACTTCCTTTTATATTGTTTTAACGTTAATGTCCCATAAATATAACAAAAACTGTCTGGCGAATTTTTGCACTCTCTAGGCATTGTAGCATAACATCAATAAAAACCTGTAAAATAAGAAAATGATAGATCAATTTGCAATTTCACACAATATAGACGTTGTCGGTGAAATATACATAATTTGATAGCTGTTATTCAATAATACTCACTTATAGCACCGATTTATGATAAAATATGGCTGACAATTTTGTTTTAAATGATTAATGAACGAAATTTTTCATAAAATCAAAGTGGAAACAGAGCCGAATACCACCACCACAGCATATGCATAACTGAACAAAATGTAAAAGATGCGTTCAGAGAACCAGTGGTTCTTAAAATGATACAAAGAAATAGGATCATTTTCATAAAATCGGTGGGTGATACAAATAAATGAGTGTTATTTTCGCAATCTACGCATATAATTAGCCATAAAAATGACGATCTCATTTCCGGTTTTTTTTCAGTTGTACAATGTAATCAGTACATTTTGAATAGGAGAAATTTAATTTATTTAAATAATTAATTTAACAGCTATGAACAAAAAAAAAAAAAAAATATTTGTCGTTTCTTAAAAAATTTGACGATTTATTACATTACATTATCATTGGTCATACCTAACCCAAACCTAACCTAACCTAACTTAACCTAGCTTAACATAGCCTAACCTATCCTAACCTGACCTAACCTAACCTCGTTGGTGCCCATAGAACGGAAAAGCCCCATATACTGTGTGTGTATATATATATATATATATATCACTCTAGTGCATGAAAGAGCTAAACCTACTAAAGCTCAACGATATAACCAAAGTGGCACATTTTATTTTTATTTACGAGTGTAAGAACAAAATCATTAATTTGCAATGGGTAAATAGATATTTTGTAACTCATCAAGAAATCCACTCGTATCAGACCAGAAATAGATCAAAGCTCGTTATACCTCAATTTAGATTGTCTTCATCTCAAAAACTATCCATTTTCATTGGATTGAAACTATGGAATGACTTAAATGCTGATATAAAAAATATTGTGAATGTAAATTTGTTTAAATCATTACTATTGTTTACTAATTAATTATTGTTTACTAATTATTAATTTCTCGTGTGTAATCTAATATTAAAAACACATTTCTTGGGGTTGTTCAGTTCTTATCGGTCATGTATAATATTGGTTTCTTTGTTTGATATTGGTATAGTGCCTTCAGTGGTGACCTTGTATTTGTCATGTCAATAGTGATAATTTACGATTAATACATGTTTTAACTATTAATAATACTTATTTACTTATTTATTTATTTATTATTAATTTAATAACAACTAGCTGTTTATTTTGTAATAAGAGCCCAGTAAAGCCTAAAGCTTAAGGGCCAAATAAAATAAAATAAATAGTCGAGCTTCACACTTATTCATGTCATTGTAAATTGAAACGGATGTATTTATTTTTATTATCAATAAAGGTTATTCAGGTTCAGATTCAGGTGTATATATATATAGGTAAAACCTACGTAAGAAGAGTTTTTATTTTATTTTACAAACTGATTAGTTTCGATTCGCAGAAGGAATCCTCATCGGGATAAAAAGTCGAACAAGAAATAGAACGTTTAGTAAACGTTAAAAAAAAAACTAAACATCTCATTTCTTTTTATCCTGATGAGGATTTCTTCTGAGAATCGAAATTAATCCGTTTTAGGAAGTTTTTCTTTGTTATTTAACTTCTTTTTTTAATTTGCTGTTGTCTTTTCTAAACATACGTAAGATTCCTTTGCTTTCCTCAAGTTAACCACAGTTAAATCATTTTATAGTGTTTTCATTTCAAACTTAATCTCAATCTGTTGCTGCTCAAAAATTTGGCATCAGAGTTTGAAGATTTGGCAAATATCCGATATTTTTTATTTGTATTTTTCTAAGGGGGATGAATGAGAATTATGTAGAGAATAGAAAATTGTTCTGGAAGGAAGTGCGAAAGTACAAAAATGAAAGTAAGAAAGAAGGTTTGAGGGTTAGAATGGTTGTGGTGCATATGTCAGAGTGTTTGGATAAATGCGAGTGTGCCTGAAGATTGGAAGGAAACAATAATAATTCACTAGCCAACAAAATGAAACTTTTTTTTCTCATCACAAACATGATCACACTTTTCTTAATGCATTTTTCGCGCTGATTCCGAATCTGGTTTTTGTTTTTTTTCTAGCACGTAGAGTTATATAGATACACTGGTTTTGATATTTTTAAGTTTTTGATATTGCTATAAGAAAATTTATGGATGTATAGATCACACTTAGGAATGCTAAACAACAAATACATCATATACTTTATTCAATGTACTTATAAATAAAGAATATATACATTATTTTATTAAAAGCGCTGTGAGTGTGATTTCCTTTTGTAACGCTTCTCCATCATCTGAATATCTTGATGGAAGCGCTCTCCTTGCTCGTCACTCACTGCACCAAGGTTTTCAGGAAAGAAATCTAAGTGGGAATGCAGGAAGTGAATATTTAACGACATTCGACACTCCATTTCTTTGAAGGCATCAAGGAGGTTCTTGACTCCATCCTTATACGCAGGTGACTTGTTGCTTCCAAGAAAGTTTTCACATACCCATTTGTGAATCCTGACTGCATACCCATAAGCATTGCTATAACTTTTAGATCTCCACAAACATTCCATTGATGACTGTCGTATTTGATTGCCTTAAGTAGTATATCCATATTGTCATATGTCTCTTTTAGATGGACGGAATGGGCAATGGGGATGGATGGCATTATATTACCATTATGCAAAAGAACTGCTTTCAGGCTTCTCTGCGACGAATCAACGAATCAATAAAGAGACGCCACTCAGATGCACATACGTCTGAGATATGGCTGTAAATAGTCCATTGGTGTCATGGCAATAACAGAGAGGACCGTCTACTGAAAAGAATGCTGTTAATTCAAAATTCCGCTTTCTGTAGTAACTAATACGAACATTGTTCTCAAGTAAATTGTTCTCCTTTAGTCCTTTAGTCTTGAGGCGAGAAGCTCTGATTTCTCTTTAGACAGCGATAAGTCTCTAACAAGGTCATTCAACTGTCCTTGGGTTAACTTTTTAGGCTCTAAATGTCTACCTTCAAAAGTGTACTCTGGTTCTGTAGATGGTCCGGAAACGCCAGTTGCACCTTCATCACTTTCCATGTCATCTATGATAGAATCTAGCCTATCACTTGGGGGAATTGGAATGGGCAATGTTTCATCATGTTTTACTGGTCTACGTGCTGAATCCAAGTTTGGATATACAATCTGGTGTTTGTTCTTGGCAGAAAACCCCATTAAGTTCACACTACAAAAATAACAGTCTTCATGATGATCTCTCGGCTCCCTCCATATCATGGGTATGGCAAATGGCATTGAAGCTTTCTTTTTGTTAAGCCAATCACGTAATCCATTTGAACAGCCAGAACAGATTTGATGTGGCGCCCATGGTTTATCTTGGTCACCTAGATGGCAACCAAAGTATAGCTTGTATATTTTCTTAATGTCGGTTGTAATACTTCGTCGCTGTGTTTTAGTTGTCAACTGGCCGCATACGAAACAGAACTTGTCGGGGTCATTCTTACATTGTCGAGGCATGTTGACTGACCTGAGCAAACTATAAATTCAAAAAAAATGTACACCAACTTGACACAACAAGTTCTTGGACTGGACTGATCTTTTGACACACAAAGCACGGCGTTGTTGCCTGAATCACAATGCTGCTAGACGTAAAAGCTCACACCTGAAATACATAAGATGTATAATTAAGATAATTGAAATAAATAGATGAATAAACTAAAAAAACACAATAAAATAAACACAATCAAATGTTGAAATATTAGTATTTTGCCTATTTAAAATGGTTAAATCTGTGTAGTTATATATATATGCCTTCATCTTGAAAACTATACGTGCTAGAAAAAATCTGAATGCAGTTTTGGAATCAGCGTGAAACATGCTATCCAGCCAACACAAATTTTACTCTGATGAAAAATCTTTGTTGACCAGTGTAATTAATCCATTGTAAAAGATGAAAGGAGTGAATGTAATAACTACGGAAGTATAAATCTGTTGAGTGTATTGGAGAAGATGCATGGTGGGATAGCGATAGAACGAGTTCGTGATATTACAGAATGCTTGGTGAGCGATGAACAAGGAGGGTTATGAAGTGGAAGAAGCTGTGTGGATCGAGTGTTTGCAGTGAGATAAGTGATTAAGAAAACGTGCGAAAGGAATTGCAAGGTATACGTGGCTTTTATAGATCTTGAGAAAGCGTATGATAGAATAAATAGAGAAGCTTTCTGGTAGGTCTTGGGTATATATTGGGTTGGTAGTAGATTCATGAATGCGGTGAAGAGTTTCTATGATGGAAGTAGTGTATGTGTGAGAACAAATAAAGAACTGAGTGAATGGTTTGATATAAGTGTTGGTGTGCGTCGAGGATGTGTGATATTTCCGTCGCTGTTCAATCTTTTTATGGATGAAGTGATGAGAGGTGAAAGTGCGAGTTCTTGAAAGAGGAATGAATATTGTATATAATGGGAATAGGTGGGGTCTGTCGAATCTGTTGTATGTGGATGATGCTATACTATTTGCTCAGAGTGAGTGTGATATTTGAGAGGTTGTTAAGAGATTTGTGGCAGTGTGTGAGAGAAGACTGTTGAAAGTGAACGTGGGTAAAAGCAAGCTATTAATTTTGGAGAGTGATGGAAATTCGGACTGTCACGTGATGATGACCAGTGAAACACTAGTAGAGTCTTTTAAGTATTTGAGATGTGTTTTGAACAAAAGAGGTAGAGTGCGATGGAATTGATAGTAGAGTAAATCAAGGGAAAAAAGTGGCGGGTATGCTAAAAGCGGTTGTGAGGAAGCGGAGACTGAGTACAGTGAGTAGAGATGCTGCGAGATGTTTATATGAAGGTGTGTTAGTACCGACACATTTATATGGGTGTAAAATACTGATATGGCATGAAAGGGAGTAGTGAAGGGTAAGAGCAGTTGAGATGAATAACTTGAGAAATATGTGTGTGGCATGGGCCGGTTTGATAGAGTGAGAAATTGTGCCGTTTTTGACAGATGTGGTGTTCAGAAGTCAGTGGAAGAGAAAAATGAGGAAAGTTTGTTAAGGTGGTTTGGACATGTTGAAAGAATGAAAGATGACATAGTTGTGAAAAGAGTGTATATGTCTAAAATATTTAGACTGGGTTCAGGGATTCTTGAAATATACTCCTGACGGCATAAGCGATCGAAGTATATAAGAAATCAATTAAAAACTATTGGAACGTAACCACAAAATCAACCAAAATCGACGAGAATGAATAATTAATTCATGTTCGATCATAGTAATTATGTATTCTATTAAAAGTATATATATATATATATATATATATATATATATATATATATTGTATTATTTCATAAAAACAGCGTTGATCGGCTGCATATAAAACGTTTACAGTTATCGACCAATCACTAAAAATAGAACCGAAATCGTACGCCCGCCAGAGTACTGACACTCAATTCTTTCCAGTATCTGGAAATTCTGGACGACAATGTTATACTTCTCCTTTGGCGCGCTTTGTTGACGGCGAAAGGAGCTTGTGTCGCCATCTTAGCTGGTTCAAAGATCTCTTACGACAAATACGTGGCGGTTTGACTCCGTAATTTTAGCCGGTTATTATTTCAATTAACTTCATTTTATAATAAAATGCTAAGATTTAACATCATTTCACTCGTAGTTCCACATATATATATTTATACCCGGGTGTTAATCGTTGACCCAAGTGTTTGAGAACGCCATTGTGGATTGTCTTACACGAGGAGAACCATCCAGGGTTAGTTATTCAGATTGACTTGGAATTTCATTAACGTTCGTCAAGTTAAACCTTCGACAGGTTGACTGGGGTTATCAGCTTGAAACGAGTTAATTGCGACTCACGAGCTTAATCTGACTAGCGGTATATATTGTGGAACAACCAATTGCACAACGTCGGAAACTAAATCGATACTTTATAGTTAGGCTTGTAAAGACTGACTTATTTATTAGTCTAAACTAAACTGAACTAAATCTACTCAACTTCAGCCTAAACTGAACTAAATCTACTCAACTTCAGCCTAAACTGAACTAAATCTACTCAACTTCAGTCTAAACTAAACTGAACTAAATCTACTCGACTTCAGTCTAAACTAAACTGAACTAAATCTACTCAACTTCAGCCTAAACTGAACTAAATCTACTCAACTTCAGTCTAAACTAAACTGAACTAAATCTACTCGACTTCAGTCTAAACTAAACAAAGTTAAATCTATCACGTAAAGAGTTTAAGCTTCCCTTAAGAATTATTTCCTTTAAGTGAATATGCTTAAACAATTAACAGCGTCCATGTTTTGTGAGCCCTAAGTTTAATTTAAATAATACCTTTACGAACCTGAGGTAAGGGTGGACGCGGGTAGCCGTAAAGATAACCCCTTTCAGGCTGCTTAATTTTCCACAGTATAAGAGTGTTTGCGAAGGTAGGAGGAGGAGAGGGAGGTCGAGAAGAAGAAGATGGATGGACATGGTGAATGATTGCGTGAGAAAGCGTGGACTTGATCTGGTTGATGCATGAGAAGTGGCTGCAAGTAGGTTAAAATGGAGGTCTGTTAAAGGTATGTACGCGTAAGTTCGAGACTTTCTTTTGTTTTTGACAAATCCTGGAAGCACCACCAAAATATGGCGTGTGATGCGCCTTAGGCGCGGAATTTGGCGATCTCAGGGGCTGCTGGTCTGGTATGAATGTGCATGCTTTATTTTTTACCTCCTCTCTTTGTCCTTACCTTCTATATTTTACATCCAAGCAAGTCTGCCTTCTCACCCCAACTCATTTGGGAAAATAAGTGATATACGAGTATATATATATATATATATATACACACATATATATATATATATATATATATATATATATATATATATATATATATATATAGGGTGTCTAAAAAGTCACTCCCTATTTTGAAATTCTTATTGCTCCTAAACGAAAAGGGATATAAAAACATTTCTTTAGCTGTAATGAAGCTTATTTATTACCGTTTACTTTATTACAAAATTCAAAAGCTTTAATACAAAGTTAAAGTTCAACGTAGGCTCCAGCATTGTCCCCACACTTCTGTAACCTGAGTGGGAAAATGCTGGAGAATTGCTCTTCACGCAAGATGGGGCTCCACTACATTTTGTATTAACTGTTCGTGCCTGGTTAGGTAACTACTTCTCCCGACGGTGGTTAGGTCGTCGAGGGCCAACGGAATGGCCTGCTCGAAGTCCAGATTTAACGCCATATGACTTCTTTCCGTGGAGCTGGTCCAAAGAAGAAGTGTACAGATCAAAACCAAGGACCATTGATGAACTTAAAAACAAAATTCGTGTTCTTGGTAATGTACCACGTGACTTCTTGAGAAAATCTGATGAAAATGTACTGGTAAGGTTATGGAACAGGACAGTGACAGGAGAAACGGGAGTTCCAGCACTCCGTCTTCTGTCTAACGCCCCCGCCCCCGAAGCACTTCCCTGGTCGACTGGTGTCTACAATCTCCCCTCCTTTCTAGTCAATAGTAAGGGGCCGTTCAAAAATTACGTAACACTATTTTTGCTAAAACTTGACACCCCAGATCCCCCAGGAACGTTCTGTAACGCTAGACCAGACACCCCCCTATAAGGGTGTTATGTAACACTTCCCCCCACCCCACACGTTATGGAACGTTACAAGGGGGTGGGGGTGTCAGGTTTGAGCAAAAATAGCAATTTTTGAACGGCGCCTGACCGTCTAGAAAACAAAACGAAGTATTGTACAAACTTTGTGTTATCGTAAATGAAATCAACTAAATAAATCCATTAATGTTTTCATTTTCTGAATTTAAAAAAAAACCCTTTTTATTCTATTTAAATTACACGTATTTATCATCATTAAATGAAATTAAGGTCCTTTTGAATTGAGGAACAGTAAAGAGGCTTAAAGTAAATATTCTTTCAAACTGAGCTTAGGTCTAGAAAGACATTATTCTTTCAATTTTTTTCTTCTTAGTTTTAAATTTTAGTGATGATTCATAAATCTTCACGAAAATCCTGTTTGGCGATCCTGGTATTTCCTCAAAACATACGTTTTGCCAAATAGCGCTAGAAACATAAATTAATATTAGCTACATACACACTATATATACTCTTGTCGTAATTTAAGATAGCTAAAATATTATTATCATCAGTATTATTATTATTATTAATTAATAGTAGTATTAGTCTGTAGTAATAGTAATGTATGCAACTCCACTGTACTCGCAAATTTGATTTGAAGCACTTAAGGATGACGAATTAAGTAAACAGGAGACATACGATAGCATTACTGTGCTGAATTACAGAAGTGTAGTTACATTCATTTCAAGTAATCGTTTAACTAAATCTTCACTAAAATGGTGAGTGAATAAGTTCATTTTTAACAGCATTCTTTAAATATAGCGAAACTAGTTTGTAAAAATAACAGTAAAAATGTAAGGTCTGATATTTTTTTGTTAATGTAAAAAATTGTTTAAATGAATGAATTTTTAAACGAGAGTGAAAATGAAAAATTTTATAGACAAAGTTAGTTTCTGTATAGTACGAAAGGTAAGGTTGCCAACCGTCCAGGAATGCCCTGGACAGTTCAGGAATGGCAAAGCGTTTTACAGGAAAAGTTTCAACTTTGTCCTGGGCGCTCAATGTCCAGGATTTTATATATCATCGGGAAATATAAAATCCTATAAAAATTTAATATAAGAGTATCATTTGTGTTGCCATTTTAATGCTTATTGTGAAGGGAAATTTAGTTTAATGGGGATCCTGTGGAGTGATCAAAGAAACAAAATGAATGAGGAATTAGTGAAGTCACGGCTGCAGGTATATATATATATATGGGATGAATTTCACACTTAAACATGTGAAATGAATGAATGATGCAAAGTTGGAAACCTACAATGAAAAAGAAAAAAATAATTCCAAGGCTTTTCGTGTATTCAACAGTACACCTGACGAGGTGAACTGTTGAATATACGAAAGAACACTGGAATATTTTTTCTTTTTCATTGTGGGTTTGCATCATATATATAATCCTAATAGTTATATATATATATATATATATATATATATACAATATATAATAAAACTAAATAAGGCTAAGGCCAAAAGAACCCAATTAGATTAAAAAATCATAAAAATAAAAGGTAAGATAATACGAGTTTTATTTATTTTATTCTGAATTGATATTAAAAAAATATATTTTAAATAATTCTTCTCCTCTAAGTCACGTACCATTTTAAAGTTACGCGTAAATTTTTATTCCATCTTCGAATCCGGATCGAGTTTATAATCTAGAGATAAAAGGTAATAATTGGTACCTTTAATTAGGATAAACCGGATTGACAGTTCAAATGAACAAAAAATGAAGATTGTAAAACTGGGATTTTTGAGTGATGAGATTAACAGAAATCAGAAAATGTATTATGTCGTGGAAGAAAAGGGTAAGATTAGTAGTTTGTAAGCAGGACGGCGGACATATTGATCATATTTGTTGATAAGATGTGAATAATAAAATTTTCTTCAGTTTATGATATTCGTTTTTTTTACCATACCTCATTGTTCCTTCAGCTGTGGAAAAAGCATTTTGTGTAGAGGTCTGAAATTTTTATGATGGCTTATCAATTGATTGAAGTAAAAGTTATGTAAATTTTGGAAGTGTGAACTGCATATTTTTTAAGTTATTGATATTCAAATCTGAAAGTTTTTTTATGGGCCACCCGATATATATATATATATATATATATATTATATATATATATATATATATATATATATAATATATATATATATATATATGAATCAATCGGATAAAAGGTTTAACACATAGAGCATCATTCCACCCATACGCCCATTATAGGGTACAAGCAGCTGGCACAACACTGCCAAGCAAATAGGGGTAAATTGACTGACGAGGCTTCCGTGCGTAGTTCATGAGTACTGAAAGCAACAATGCTCCGTATTTAGCCTAGTCTAAAAAACACCCAAATCCATACTCGTTTTCGCGCAATTTTTGTTAGTTCGTATTGCAAACACCTCCAATTATTATCAGTCCTGGTGCATAATTCTTCAGGAGCAAGATTCACCGCAAGTTTGTGTTTCCTCCCCAAAGCAACACAAATTTACCCATATCACTCAGTCACAATGGTACTACCTCAGGCTTACTCTACACAAACTGCACCAAAAACCACAATTATTCACAATCGCAAACCCTCCTTACAGTATACGTACAGACATTTTTACCTATATTATATTTATTTTATATTCATGCGAGTTCTTTTTTTTTTTTCTATTAAATCTCGTCACTCAAAAATTCCAGTTTTACAATCTTCGTTTTTTGTTCATTTGAACTCAGTCAATCCGGTTTATCCTAATTAAAGGTACCAATTACAGTATTACCTTTCATCGATAGATTATAAACTCGATCCGGATTCGAAGATGAAATAAAAATTTACGCGTAACTTTAAAATGGAACGTGGCTTAGAGGAGAAGAATTATTTAAAATAATATATTTTTTTAATATCAATCCAGAATAAAATAAATAAAACTCGTATTATCTTACCTTTTATTTTTATGATTTTTTAATAGTTCTTCAGTGTACTTCTTTTTAATCTAATTGGGTTCTTTTGGCCTTGGCCTTAATTTATATATATATATATATATATATATATATATATATATATACACACACACATTTAACTGCAATGACCACGCAGTATATTAATGTATAGAAACGACGTAAGTATAGAGGCGCGTTCTGCACACGAGGAAGAGAAATAATGAACAAATGAAAAATGAGGTGACCGCCCTCATTTTTCATTTGTTCGTTATTTCTCTTCCTCGTGTGCAGAACGCTCCTCTATACTTACGTCGTTTCTATACATATACATGTATATATATATATATATATGATGCAAACCCACAATGAAAAACAAAAAATGATTCCAAGTTCTTTCGTATATTCAACAGTACACCTCGTCAGGTTTTTTGCGTAGAGATCTGCTCTAAGACAGAATTGGAAACGGGTTAACGGGTCAGGAGTCTGCGGGTTACTTAGGAGTGAATTCAAGACTCGTCATGAGGTTGATTCGTCTGGCCTGGAAGCAGGTCAGGGCGGGTCAATGCTGTGGGACAATTAGGTTAGGGTCAATTAGGTGGGGCATAAATTTCCAGTCGAATTTAAAGAATTCATATGTTATTTTACGCGTTCATCAGGGGTGGATTGATCGCAATTGAAGAAGATTGCTCTTCCCGTAATCAGTGGAGTAGCTAGAGCTAGGTCTGTGTTCGTGATGCAGGCATGCAGCAGCCAGTTGGAGAGGCATTTCAGCCCATTCAACGCGAGTAACATCATACGTCTACAACGTGTACTACTGGTAGAATCACTGTGCATCGCTTTGGAGTATTACAAAAATTTATGAATTAATTTTCACTGAAATAATCATTGTTGTTTTATAAAATATGTAGAAGCTCGTGTGTGTCAGCTTCTATTTTTGTATCAAAATAAAGATTTTGTATTTTGAAACAAAGTTTACTTTTTATGTATTTTGAAAAACGTTTTGTTCAATGAATTGTTTAGGTCAGTAGGTTTGCCAGGTCAGTGGGTAGCGGGTCAAGTAGGTCACGGGTTGGTGACCCGTTTCCAATTCTGCCCTAAGATTGAATGAAATCGTCTGGTGTTAACAATAATAAAATGAGTATTATGGGTAGAAGGTTTTAGTGAACCGAAATAGCTCAGTGGATGCTTTATTCATTTATTTTTGTTTAAGTGTAGCACATAGAGCACTGTATAGTCTGGGCAATTGCATATATATATATATATATATATATATATATATATATATATATATGATGAATAAAACCACGAAGGGAAAAGAAACACAAAGTGGTGCTCAAGCGCTTTCGTCTAATGACATTCTCAGGAACACTGAAGTAAAAGGAGAGTTCAAGACAACATTAGGTTACAAAAAAAAAAAATATATATATATATATAGTAAGTATAGAAATAAAAATTGTGGGAGGAGCAAACACATTTGTACGGAAAACTAACAATTTTAGCACTTCGCCCGAAATTCAACATAAATTCAAATGGCTTGTTTACAACCAATTTTTTATAGTTATTGTCTGAATGATACATAGGTCACAAAAGAATAAAGAAATGAAAATAAATCTAAATTGGAAGCGAAAATAGATAAAAAAAAATTACAAACTGATGTCTAAATGATATATAGGTCACAACATAGGTTTCGCTTCCAATTTATATTTATTTTCATTTTTTTATTTTTTTGTCATTCAGACAATAACTATAAAAAATTGGTTGTAAACAAGCCATTTGAATTTATGTTCGAATTTCGGGCAAAGTGCTAAAATTTAGTTTTCCGTACAAATGTGTTTGCTCCTCCCACAATTTTTATTTCTATACTTACTATATATATATTTTTTTTTGGTAACCTATATATTGTCTTGAACTCTCCTTTTACTTCAGTGTTCCTGAGCATGTCATTAGACGAAAGCGCTTGAGCAGCACTAATTTGTGTTTCTTTTCCCTTCGTGGTTTTATTCATCATAAATATTTTTCACGTGTCACTTTCGTGAAATAATTTTCATATATATATATATTATATATATATATATATATATATATATATATATATATATAACCACGAAAATTACATTAAATAACATCCTCAGGATGTGTTCTTAAGGATATTATAAGACAAAAGTGCTTGAGAACTATTTCGTGTTTTAATTATTTATGCATTACTTTCGTGAAATAATTTTCACACACACACACACACACACACACACACATATATATATATATATATATATATATATATATATATATAGTAAACCTCGTCCAACGCGTGTTTGTCCAGCGCGAATTTGCTTATTCGCGGAAAAATAAATGGAACAATTATTTGCCGAAAGCGGAAAATTTGATTATACAAGGTCTGCCAAACACGCTCTAATACAGTAGTACTGTACGCGTGCCAATGCGCGCTCTAATGTTTTCTACACTTTCCAACACCGCCATCTCCCTCCTTCTCGCGTAACCCCTCGCATCACCCTTTGTCTCAGTCCCGTTAACACGATAAGTTCAGTGAAGTTGTGTATTTTGCCGTTGTTTTGCTATTACCCTAGATGGCAGTATGGCACCAAAACGTAAAGCATCTGCGAGTGATAGTGAAGAGAAGAAAAGTCGTAAGGTTATGACATTAGCCGAAAAAATAAAGATTCTAGATAAGATGCGTGGTGGTATGAGCATACATCACTTGTCCGCGAGTATCACGTGAATGAGTCTACCATACGCACCATCCGAAAGAGTGAAGAAAAGATACGTGGTATTTTCATTTAATATTTTTATTTGTCATATGTAAATATCATTATGTTTATGATTTTATTATGTTCTTATTTCATGTACAATATAGGTAGGGAAATTCATTTATGTGTGAATAAAAAATTTATGTATCTTAGTGTTAATGGGAGACTTTACGCGGCCACGTTCACGTATCCCCATTTATCACATAAGGTATAAGTTTGTCCAACATGGATTTACCTAACGCGCCGTTCTCGAGGAACCTAACCCCCGCGTTGGACGAGGGTTTACTTATATATATATGTATGTATATGATAATGATAAGCTTTACTGGCAGGATATAAGTTCAAGATAGTACAATATCCTTTCAAGTAATACGCGAAAAGATTACGCAAACAATAATACATTTAAGAACAAACCCTACCCACTGCTAAGATTACAAAAATGATGATAATGATAAAGACAATAATGCTGTCAATTGGCAGTGTATATATATATATATATATATATATATATATATATATATATATATATATATATATATATATATCAGGGATGTCCAACCTTTTTTCATGAAGGGCCATATTTCAATGACCCACACCGGGGGCCAGTGTGCAAATTTTAGCTAAAATTTTATTTTAAAATTAAATTTTATTGAAATAAAATATTACATTAGATAATGAATTTTAAGTATCCGCCAGCTGGGCCTGATACAAATGTTTGGCGGGCCGGACTCTGGTCTTAAGTCCCTTTGCCAACAGGAAAATGTTGAATTCGTTGATTTGTGGAGTCATTTTTCTAATAGAAAGGATTTGTTTTTGCGTGATGGTCTTCATTTATTATTTTAAATGGCGTGGGAACAGCTCGTCTTGGTAGACTGTTGAATGGCTCTGTGATGGCTTTTCAGGCAAAAAAATGGTGTAACTCCGATGAAAGCGAACAGCCTAACATAAATTTTCCTTACAATGAACGATTGCCTCCTGGAAGAACCTCGAGATTCTACAGCGATACTCAAGATTTTATAAATGTATTTTATATATATATTAATGCTCGAAATTTAAGATTTAAATTTGATGAACTATTAAGCATTGTCCTTGACCAAAATTTGAGATTGTAGCACAATTACCGAATCCTGGTTAAATACTGAGCGTAGAAATTTTCTCGGAGAATATCATATCCAGGTTATGAGATGTTTAACAATGATAGAATAGAAAGAAGGGGTGGTGGTACAGTACTATACGTTCGGTCACGCTTAAAACCCATAATTAAAAACACTGCAGAAATTGATGATATAAATGCGACATTCGTTGAAATTAAAGACAACTCACGAAATAAATTAATTATAGGTTTACTACGTAGGCCTCCCTCTCAGACTGTCGATAGCGATAATAGACTTTAGGAACTAACTTTTTATTTAAGTAGCGAATTTCTGAGGATATTTCTTCGAGATATTTTTAAAAGTTAAAAAGTTTTGTCACTTTCAAATTTGGTACAACTTTAACTGCTTAGCCACTTCTTCCTAGGAGGGCCTCGTATAGTAGGAGGAACACGAAGATGCTGTAACTGGATCAGATATAATACAGATGGGATACCTATGTAGAATCCATGTACGTACAACTTACAATGTCCAGAATTTATTTAATCAGGTTTTAGTTATAGCAACCCTGGACCCACGGATACAGGCTGGGCTTTATTGCTACAAGTCTCTACGTGCGCTCTTTATGGAATGTTTTGATTATATATACATTATTCTTTTATACCCTGTAGGCGAAGAACCTTTCCATTTTCCTGCTGGCTCTTCTGATAATCCCGGAAACAAATTCCATGGAAATGTCTTTGATTTCAGCTGTGTTTCGTAAACTGCTGCCAACGTTCAACAACCTTTTCAACAAGTGAGATTTTTGTTTTCAACATAAGACCATTTTCCTGCATAAACTTAATTTCAGCAACTGGAATTAATAATTTACTTTTTTTTTGCGCCAAAATTTAACTTATGAGCCAAAATATGTTCATTTGTTAGTGTTTCGTTAGGCCGAAAAGAAAAGGACATCCTTTTGCTTCTATATTAGGTTAGGTTAGGTTAGCTGAACTTTCAGGTAAATTTATGGAGTCTTAAAAACTTAACGTAATGAGGAGGTTAGGTTTGGCCCAAACGAAACAATAGGAAGCGAATGCATTTTTAGCGCATAGTTTAAATTTAGGCATAAACGCTATAGCACTGTTTCTGTAACGCTAGCCGCATACAGGATCGTCTCGCGACTAACGACTCACGACTTGGGTTGTGACGACTCAAGTCGCGTGTAATTTTACATTGACAAAATGGGATCCCCGCACACTGCAGCGACCGGACGCAATTCTGGGAATGTAAAATCGCACGTGCCTTGAGTCGTCATGAGTCGTCATGAGCCAAATCGTCAGTCGCAAGACGATCCCGTGTGCGGCCGCCCTAATTCTGCCGAGATCCGCTACCCATTTTTTTTGTTTTTATTTCGTAATGTGTCCAACATTATTTTACTGAAATTATCTTAAATTCACCATTTTTAATCTCCCAATTGAAAACTAAATTTTAACTTTACAAAAAGAATTGAAAAAGTTTGATTTTAATTCTTTAAAAAAATGTCAAGAAGTTTGCCTATATTTTATAATAATAATAATAATAATAAATCCTACGATCAGAGCAAAGCTTTATTCCCAGAGAGTCTATAGAAAATCCGTGGGTGGTCCGGATCGAAACCATGGTGCAGTTGGTGCACCTATTGATGACTCCTACCCAGGGCCGGATTAAGCATTCATGAGACCCTGGGCTGGGAATTTCAATGGGCCCCCTTCATGTTTCAATGTTTCTAAACCCCATTTCACGAATAACACTCAGTACAGTAATGTAATATATCAAATTTATATTTCCAAATCACGCAATTAATCGACCAAATCAAACACTACAAATCAAATGTTCACTTTTTTCTCTTTCATTAACGAAGATTCTAAGAAAAATCGCCAGTTTTAAGTTAAAAATTGCCAAGTTTCGCCACTTAATTTATTTCTGGGCTTTCCCAAAAAATTTAATAATGAATATTAATGAGGATAATTTGAGGGGTCGCGCGTCTTAAGGTACCTAAGCGCCACCACAGGCGAAAACGTGTTTTTGATGGATATCACTATTTTCACCCTTCCTCTATCGCGTGGTTTGGGTTATAATGACCTTACGACACTAGCAGTATGGTTGAAAACCTTATGAAGCGAACTACTTTTTTCACCTCTATCGCCAGGCTCTGCCGCCCAGATGTGATGCGCGTCTTAAGGCCCCAATATCCCGTTCAACTGGTGGGACGCTCGGTCTCTGGGTGGCGGGAACAGCAGGAGGAGCGCGAGCCAATGAAAACATGGCAGCCATGCCGCTCTGCTTTCTGATTGGCCACCCGCTCCATGCGCCGAGAGGGACACGACACAAACATCCCGCCAATACCTTAAGACTCGCGTTGCTGTTAGCAGGCGTCCTGTGTTCGTGCTCATATTGCGTGGATTATTCTATTCACCTGGCTTCTAACTATTATCAACGTGTGCAGCAATGTCTCACCGTGCTAGTGATAGTGATGAAAAATCAATGGAATCATTCTGTGCCAGAAATCGCACCCAAAGTTCGGCATAAGAAGAAAATCAAAAAATTAAAAAAAATATATATGAAATATGAAAATCTATTCCAAAAACTCAACATCTTCATTAGCATACTTAGAACTCTAATTTAGCCAAAAATGAACATTCTATAGCTCAATTAATAACAGAGATACTATTGCGAGAATATTGCTGAACTTTGGAGGCGATTTCTGGCGAATTTTAATTTTGGCGCTTAGGTACCTTAAGTCGCGGGACTTCTCATTTTCAACTATTCGGTAGCTGGGGAGGGGGGCTCTTAGCCAAGTTTGCCCATGCGTTAACCCATTACTGTTCCTGCCCAGGAGGATAACTAATATTTTCAACTCTGTTTTACATTTTTAATAGTTAGAAACAATTACTATGCCATACTCAAATGTCGAACCATATCATAAGACGATATAGTAAAATACTTATTGCTATGTAATTAAGCGCTAGAGAGTTACTATTAGAGGTGGAAAGAGTACATTAGTACTCGAGTACGTGTATTTGTTGTACTAGTATTCGTACTCGTACTCGAGGAATCTAAAATGGCTGTAATCGTACTCGTACTCGACCAATCAACCTCTCGTGACAATTACCAGGTGCTACTAATTTGTCTATGGCTATGCTGTTCGGTAACTATAGCAACCTATAGCTTCCAGAATGTTCTAGAAAGCCTTCAGCAGAGTATATATGCTTGCGCAGGGCATCGCGGAGGTTAGTATTAGTTAGAGATTTGGTGGTATCTGACGTCATTGTGGAAGGTTGCACATACAATATATATACATCTGAGTTTTACAAGATATGTACACTCCTCCCCCGATTTACGAACGCTCGCTGTACGAATTTTCGAAGTAGCGAACAAAAAAATTTTGTCCGAAGGCTTGATTTACGAACGAAAAATTCGAAGTTACGAACAAAATTGTTCGTTAAATTCAAAACTTTTCGTAGCATCAGCAGATGTCTGAAGGTGACTGCAATATTTTTGGTAGTAGTAAATATTACTAAAAAATAAAATTAAACCATATAAAATTATAAAATGTTTTAAATGTATTTAAGACCTTCATTACTGAACCATATTCACTACAGTAAAGACAAAATATTTTGTCTTTACTGTTGTGAATGGTCTCTGTCATTAATGGTTGGAAGCAACATTAATCATTACAGTACAATAATACTGTACACTCGTTATTCTACAGTATACTTAATCCTAAGGAGAAAATGCACAGAATTATTATTC
Source organism: Bathynomus jamesi (assembly GCA_023014485.1). Taxonomy (NCBI): domain Eukaryota; kingdom Metazoa; phylum Arthropoda; class Malacostraca; order Isopoda; family Cirolanidae; genus Bathynomus; species Bathynomus jamesi. The sequence goes on along the minus strand of JAJOZX010006219.1, from coordinate 151,454 downwards.
ATCATTATCATCATTTTCAGTCAGACTTCCGTGACCTTCACTACCACCATACCCAGCATCCCATTTTCTCTGTAATATCCCATTTTACTTAACTGCATTTATTATTCATATTTCATATATATTTATTATTGTAGAGATCTAAAAACATTGTTTACAGCAAACACTGTGGGCAAAAACATGTTTTTGTAGCATTTTAAGACGTTCTGAGGTGGCGATTTTTGTTCGTAGGAACTTATCTCAACTTTTATAATGGGAAAATAGGGTTCGATTTATGAATTTTCGATTTACGAACAGGTTTTCAGGAACATAACTCGTTCGTAAATCGGGGGTGGACTGCTTATATTTTTAGTTTTCACTTACAAAAGATGTTGAATAAAGCATTACGTAATTGACATTACTTATAATTTTATAAGTACATATGATATACAGGGTGGGCGGAAAGTAGCTCCCTATTTTGGATTGGTAAAAAAATACGTATATTATCCATTTATTTCAGAAGAAATAATATGAAAAGGTAGGCATACATGGTAGGTTTTCTCTAAAATTCAATGTGGGCTCCAACTCTTTCCACCAGCTTCTGGAGCCGCCCAGGAATGGCGTCCACTGACTTTAGCAGGAACTCCGGCGGGATGGAGGACATGACTTCCCGAATTCGGTCCTCCAGTTCTTCCAATGTCCTCGGTTTGGTGCGGTAGACTTCTTCCTTTACCCACCCCCAAAGAAAGAAGTCGCACGGTTACCGCTGAAAAATGGCAGAATCGGTTCAGTGTAACGGTGTGGTGTGGTATGACCTCAGATCAGGTTGTGGGCCCGTTCCTTCTGCGCAACACCATGAATGCTGAGCGGTACCTTGCTATGTTGCGAAACGAGGTCTGGCCGGTTGTCAGCACATGGGAGAACATCGACGATCTGATATTTATGCAAGATGGCGCCCCTCCGCACTTCGCTCTTGTTGTCCGTGAGTGGCTGGATGCCCATTTCCCTGGGCGTTGGATGGGTCGTCGTGGTCCACATCAATGGCCAGCCAGGAGCCCCGACTTGACACCGTGCGACTTCTTTCTTTGGGGGTGGGTAAAGGAAAAAGTCTACCGCACCAAACCGAGGACATTGGAAGAACTGGAGGACCGAATTCGGGAAGTCATGTCCTCCATCCCGCCTGAGTTCCTGCTAAAGTCAGTGGACGCCATTCCTGGGCGGCTCCAGAAGCTGGTGGAAAGAGTTGGAGCCCACATTGAATTTTAGAGAAAACCTACCATGTATGCCTACCTTTTCATATTATTTCTTCTGAAATAAATGGATAATATACGTATTTTTTTACCAATCCAAAATAGGGAGCTACTTTCCGCCCACCCTGTATATATATATATATATATATATATATATATATATATATATATATATATATATATATATATATATATAAGGGGTTCCAAAAAACCTTAGCCCCCCTCATTTTCAGCTTACATGTTTACTTATATCGAAATAGTTTTTAGTGATTATAAAAATATATAAAATTCTTTATTTATTGCAGGTATTAAAATTACTCTAGCTGATAAAGTGATAATATAATGGCTTCTCAATTAATTGGTGATTCGGAGAGGCAACGTGTGATAGATCGCATACGAGCAATAACATTTCGGGAAGCTCGTGATGCTGGAGCCACCTTTATAACACGTTCATGGGTTGCCAAAAAGTTGCGAAGAAGTGAGGACTTCGTCAAAAGAAATTGGAATAAAACTTTGGATGAATGTGAAATGGATACAACCAAATCTGGGCGCCCAAATTTGCCACTCTCTCAGGAAACAAAGGACATCATTGAAAGCGGTACGCGTAAGCGGAAAAACAGCTGTGCTAAACTTTCTAGACTCGCAGTGGTCGGCGAACAGGGGTAAATTACCCCAAATGGGGTACATTTAAAAATTTTGGGGGTAATGCGTGCGGTATGAGAGACACCATATGCAACAATTTTAAGAGCAATTGGCTTGTTTTTGTTTACTTTGAAGTCTGGGGGTAATTTCATTTTACTCAAATAGATTTTTGGGTAATACCCAAAAAAGTTCCCCGACCCATGTTCTAGAGAGATCGAAATGTTGAGAGGAAAGATCGTTAGTGGTGAGATCATTCGATTGTACCGTCATAGGCAAGGTTTAAATCCTTGGCATGAACTTCCAAAGCCAAGAAAAACTCAACTTAACATCGATGACAGAATGTGGTTTGCCCATTATCTTGAAGATTGAGATGTGGATGATTTCATGCATTTGGCTGTCTCCGATGAATTTTTTGTTTACGTAACACGTCGGCCTAACTACCAAAATGATCGAGTGTGGGCAACAACATCAGATGAAATCGATGACAATGAACATTATCGCGAATTATTAAGAAGTCAAGACAGTGTTGGTGTGTTTGTTTTATTCACTGCAAAGAAGCTCATGTGGGTGCTGAAGCCAAATGGTCAGAGTTGGGATGGACAGTATTTTCGTGATATTATTCTATCCCAGCATGTCATTCCTTTTCTAAGAAACCCAAACAATGTTATGGATGTCGATCAGGTCACACTTCTGCACGATAAGGCCCCCTGCTTTAAGGCATTAGCCACTCAACAGTTGTTGCGGAACCATGAGATCGATTTCTTTGGAAATGAAGAATGGTCAGGAAATTCTCCTGACCTGAACGTCTGTGAACACATTGGATCAGTTATAAAGGACAAGGTTGAATGTCTCTTGTTTCAAGAACCTGCAGCAAATCGATTTTCGAAGGATACAATGACGCAACACATTCAAACTATTTTAGCAAATTTGCGTAACGATCAAGATCTATTCACGTCACTTTTGGCAAGCTACCCAAAGCGAATTCAGGCTGTCTTGGAAGCCAATGGCGGGAACACCAAGTTTTAATTGTTTCTCATTAAATGCAGGATTAAATTCTCTTTCGTAAGGTATGTTTAGTTTTACTACTTCTAATGGTTTAGGCCATGGGCGGGGGAGGGGCTAAGGTTTATTGGAGCCCCGTGTGTATATATATATATATATGTGTGTGTGTGTGTGTATATATTATGTAACAGTAAAGCAAATACATTTTGTTCCTTTCGTGTCCATTTTTTCATTTTCCATTGTAATGTGTTCATATGGTCTCCTCATAAATAAGCTTTGCTCATGCAAGCACCAGGTAAAGCAGTGAAAAACGCTGTACTCGTACTCAAGGTAATCTGAAATCGCTGTAATCGTGTAATCGTACTCGTAATGGAGGAAATCTGAACTAACTGTAATCGTACTCGTACTCGCTTACTCCAAAAAGTCTGTACTTGTATTCGTACTCGTACTCCTCCAGTTACCAAATTTTGGTATTCTTTCCACCTCTAGTTACTATGTTATAAATTAAAATAATACATTACTCATAATGAACTGGCGTTAATTTGGTCATATATATAGGATATGACCAAAGAGTGTTTTCTGCATTATTTGAATCTTTTAAGGTTGGTATTTTATTAGACATTTAATTAAATCACATCTGAGTATAATTTTAGAGGTTTTGATAATGTAGATTATAAAATTAAACCTAATAAATTACTATTATTATGATTATGATAAACGACAAAACATGTCCAATCAATCAATATATATATATATATATATATATATATATATATATATATATATATATATAGTAGAACCTGATTTATTCACAATTCTTTTATTCACGAACTCGAGTTATTCGCAATCATTTTCGATCGAAGACCGAACATTCTGGAATGTTCGGCGGTAGTTCTCGCAGTAGCCACCAGGCGGCGTCAGTTCATTAGCTCAACAGAGCTAAAACAGGTTAATCATATTCTTTATTATCTTGGTTTTGCAGTAAATTGAATTGTATTTCATAGGTAAGTGACTGTAGTATTCGCAAAGTTCACACATTCAGAATAGGCTCAGTCCCGGCCCTCGCGAATAATTGAAGTTCATTACCGTTATGTGAAACATTCTGCTTCTTTTTTTAGTCTTTTCTCAACTGGAAAAACTACGTTCCTCCACCTTGACTGCAACTATTCACTAATGCCATCGTTTCGCGGGTTGAAATTAAACTTCCATGGAAGGTTTTGGTGTCCTGGAACTTTTCCACCAGTTTCAGGAGTCGGTAAGTATTTATTTGGGGTATCAGTGTATATTATATGTAAGAATTATATGGATAAGCACTTGCTTACGCGCATATATATATATATATATATATATATATATATATATATATGAAAATTATTTCACGAAAGTAACACGTGAAAAATATTTATGATGAATAAAACCACGAAGGAAAGGAAACACAGAGTGGTGCTCAAGCGCTTTCGTCTAATGACCCTCAGGAACACTGAAGTAAATAAAGAGTTCAAGACTATATAGGTTACAAGAAAAATTTATATATATATAATAAATATAGAAATAAAAATTGTGGGAGGAGCATACAAATTTGTAAGAAAACTACCAATTTTAGCACTTTGCCCGAATTCAACACAAGATCAAATGGATTGTTTACAACCAATTTTATAGATAATGCCTGAATGATATATAGGTCACTAAAAAATAAAAATACATTGAAAAATAAAAATTGTAAGAGGAGCATACAAATTTATAAGGGAAAATTACCAAAGTTTTAGCACTCTACCCTTCTTGTCTAAATCCGTTCTGAACGAATTCAAAACAACGGGATCGAGTTGAAAAAGACCTTTGCTCATGTTAAAGTTATTTGTAAGTTGGATAATAGCAGACTCAAGAATATTTCTATTAACAATGTTGCTAGAGTAAAACAAAACTGAAGCATTATTCCAATCAATACAATGGGATAACTCTGACAAATGGACAAAAAGGGCACTGGACGACTGTCCCGTTCTAACGGAATATTGATGCTGTTTTACACGCGTGTGCAAATCCTTTCCCGTCTGACCAATGTAAAAGGAATCACATTATTTACAACCAATTTTATAGATAATGCCTGAATTATTGGTAGGGCTGTTGTTACTATGATATTTTTCACAATATTGTTATATGAAAATACTACATTAATATCGAAAAGTTTAAGTACATTAGCAATGCCTAAAAAGCGCGGGAAAAATGGAAGTACTAAAATATTCTTTATTATTCACACGATAGAAGGTTCGTTTTGCCTTGTTAAGCCAAGATTCCATAAACGCAGGTGGGTAGGGTAGCACAGATCACTTCCAATACCGTTGATTTTTTCCAATTCCAGTGCCCTTTTTGTCCATTTGTCAGAGTTATCCCATTGTATTGATTGGAATAATGCTTCAGTTTTGTTTCACTCTAGCAACATTGTTAATAGAAATATTCTTGAGTCTGCTATTATCCAACTTACAAATAACTTTAACATGAGCAAAGGTCTTTTTCAATTCGATCCCGTTGTTTTGAATTCGTTCAGAACGGATTTAGACAAGAAGGTCAGTGCTAAAACTTTGGTAGTTTTCCCTTGTAAATTTGTATGCTCCTCTTACAATTTTTATTTTTCAATTTTTATTTTTTTATTTTTTCTTGTTACCTATATACGGTATATATCATTCAGGCATTATCTATAAAATTGGTTGTAAACAATCCATTTGATCTTGTGTTGAATTCGGGCAAAGTGCTAAAATTGGTAGTTTTCCTTACAAAATTGTATGCTCCTCCCACAATTTTTATTTCCATATTTATTATATATATATATATATATATATATATATAATATAAATTTTGTAACCTATATATAGGCTTGAACTCTTTATTTACTTCAGTGTTCCTGAGGATGTCATTAGACGAAAGCGCTTGAGCACCACTCTGTTTCCTTTCCTTCGTGGTTTTATTCAATATATATATATATATAATTAGGGTGGTCCAAATTTAGGGTGAAAATTTGAAAGTTGTCCGAACCTAGCGAGCACATAGTGCCCTCGTTGCACTTCATGTACAATAGGTTTGTATAAAGTGTGAAGAAAAGTGGATGATGTTTAGGGGTCCCGCAAAACGTTTAGTTATGTTAGTCTCATAAAATTCTATCAAAACAGCCAATTTCCTTTAATTCTTTGAAAATTATTAGTTGTAGCCTATATCTTTCTATAGTTACGCTTATGAGACCTAATTTCTGTTTTTTTGTGTCCACAGGTAGTGTTTTTGATTGGATAATGGATATGGTGACACGAAGTGGGCCAGCCTTTTGGCTTGTTGGCCACCCAGACCCAGATATCACCGGTGCTCGATTGCCTTCCAGAGGCCAAGTGCTTAAGAAATATTCCTTCCATCACTCTGTCATGAAGCAAACGAAAGCAGATGCTGCAAAAGCATCTATTCAAGCAGTGCTAGAGATATGGGAAAAGGCTAAAATTCCAACATCAACCCTGCCTTACAGCAAAGCCAAACTTTTGAAAATGATTGATGAGTACGACAAGCTCAAGAAAAACCGCAATCGAGACTCCGAGACCTGTCGTACTCAAGAGGCAATGTTCCGGGACCAGCTCGAGGACCTCTTTGATGTGGCTCACAAGGATGCCATGATTATCATGTCAAATGAAAAGGATAAGGCCTTCCTGGTGAGCCAAAGGGAAGATCGAACATCATTCTCCATTACTGGGATCGATGTTATTCACACCAAAGTCAGCGCGGAAAAGAGGAAACGAGAGGAGGTGATTAAGCAACAGAAGGAGAGAAGTGAAAATGAGAAGAAGGCGTTATTTGAAGTCTCTGATTCCTCGCAGATGGCACTGCCTTCCTCCTCAGAAACAGATACAGAAGAGAATGACGCCGAGTTTACGCTAAAAGATGGCAGGTCACTGCAACGAAGGAAGGAGAATCGACGTGTTCTGCTCAGCCCAAAAGTGACTGCAGCTATGGATCGGTTCAACATCTCCGACAGGGACGCCATGGGCCTTTCGGGAGCCCTGGCAAAGGCATCGGGGCAGAACCTGAAGAAGATGACGCTCTCACGAAGTTCAATTCGACGACACAGGATGGCCAATAGGGAAGCATTCGCAAAGACAAATAAGAACCTGAACCTCGCTCCCAAAGCCCAACTCCTCCTCCATTGAGATTCGAAGCTTCTTCCTGATGTGTCCAAGTCCGAGAAGGTTGACAGGATTGCCATCCTGGTCACAGGAGGCAACCAAGAGATCCTTCTCGGGGTCCCCAAGATTGGCAGCAGCACAGGTGTGAACCAGTTGAACGCTTGCATCACTGTTCTTCAGGAGTGGAACCTCATGGATCATGTGCGAGGTTTGGTGTTCGACACCACGGCCTCAAACACTGGTCTGTCCGAGGGAGCTTGCACGAAGATACAGGCTGCCATCAGCCGGGAGATTATTTGGATCGCTTGCCGTCACCATATCCTGGAAGTTGTTCTCTCTGATGTCTTCAGGAAGGAGTACGGACCATCCAGCGGCCCCACTATCCCCTTGTTCATGCGGTTCCAAGAGCAGTGGAGATTCACTGATGGAACCCGCTGGAAGCCATCAACGCACGATGAGAATATCGTGGAAGAATTCTCTGGTCCCCTGGCAGGATTCAAAGAAAGGGCGCTGAAGGACCTGAAGGTGGCAATCGAGTCAAAGGCTCACCTCAGGGACGATTACAAGGAACTCCTTGTCCTGTCATACACCTTCTTGGGGGAAATTCCAGAGGGAGGTATGAAGATTAGGGCACCTGGGGCCTTCCACCAAGCCAGATGGATGGCAAAGGCCATTTATGCTCTTAAGATCTTCCTCTTCAGAGAGCATTTCACCCTCACTGCTCACGAAATGTGTGTGGTGCGGAATCTCAGCCTCTTCATTTTTCTGTTCTACACCAGGTACTGGCATCAAGCAACGATCGCATCATATGCCCCCAAAAATGACTTGGATTTCATGAAGGATCTTGAGAGCGGAATTCTGAATCGTCAGTTGGCGAACACTGCCCTCACAGCCTTCAAACGCCACCTGTGGTAATGTGGTATGTGTCCGAGGAATTGATCGGTCTTGCATTCTTTGATGACCGGATTGGAGAAGAGGAGAAAGTTGAAATGGTGGAAAATCTCAAGAAGAGAGAGCGGAAGGGACTGAAGAGAATTGATGGCAAGAGATTCTCTCCTCAAACACCGCTTCCTGACTTCGTGACGACCAAGAACATCTTTGACCTCATTCTCCCGAATGGTCGTCAGGAGTCGGAGTCTTTCCTCGCCAAGCCACCTTCTTCTTGGAACAAAGATGAAACCTACCAACAATTTATGGCCTCCGTCGCTTCACTGAAGGTTGTGAACGACAGCGCCGAAAGGGGTATTACTCTGATCACAAAATTCAACTTATCCATCACCAAGGATGAGACCCAGAAGCAGTACCTCCTGAAAGTTGTAGCTCAGCACAGGAAGGATATGCCCTCCATGTCAAAAGCTGTCTTCCTGAAATAAACTTAGAATTTATAATGATGCCTTTCCTTTTCCGTGAGCTTATTTGAGAACTGTATCAATTTTTCGTGATGACAGGGAAGTTCAAGTTTTGCGGGACCCCTGAGTATTGAGATAAGAAACTGAAATTTTGCCTGAAGACATATTTGGGGTAAAGGTATTAGGGCGACATGTGTCTAAATTAAAATTCCAACTTTTAATATTTTGGACCACCCTAATATATAATGTTATAATGTTTCAGACCAACAAAGACCCTAGGATCCACTCATGGCTGGTCTACCTAACTGTGTTCGTAATTGTGTATTGTGCATGTCCTCCGTGGTGGTGGCGGAGGGGATCTACAATTTTACGTGGGTTCCGAACCACAAGGAGCATAAGAACAAGAAATTCTTATAGTGGGCACACTAGGGGCCACGTCGGCCCATCGAGGCGGCTCCACTATGTAAAAACTGCCTGTACATTGGCAACAACCAATTTTTACAAAACTAAATAATTATCAATTTAAAACTAATTAATTATCAACTTAAAACTAAAGATAGAATCTCTGGATCCAGGGGATCAAGTCATAGACTACTATCCACAAATATGTTACACTCTATATCTATTTATAACCGACATGCAAATATATCATCCAAAGATTCCAGTCAATTTCATTACGGTATCCATCAATACAAGTACCTTGCCAACCAAAAATAAGCCACGGTCCATATCAATTGCGGACCAAGTCACAATTTACAACCATATACATTACAATATATATACTTAGGAGGAAAAGTGTAGGTGTGGCTGTAAAGACTGTACAGTAATGTAGAAATGTGTGTGCATCCATTATAGGTCTCCCATTTAAAGGTGTTTGTGGGGCAAGTGAAGATCAGAGTTTTTCAATACCTCACAGTACTATGGGGGGCGCCGCTCGGCAGAGGAATCTCTTTAAATCGGTTGTGTAAGGACAGACCGTATCCCCTAACCCAAGATGTTGCCTCCCTATATCCCACAACACTTGTAAAACTGTTTTCTTAAATTTGTTCTACATCTTGGCTTAAATAATTTCATACTATGACCTCTAGTCTGGTTATTGTGATCTTTAATGAAAAGAGAATCAAAATCTATCTTATCCAGTATCCACCCTTAATTTTACTACCTTAAACCACCCAATCTATCAACATATGCGTCTAATCAATCGATTTTTAAACATGTTTATAGACGTGCTACTAATTACTTCTACTGGCAAACTATTCCAGCTATTTACTATTGTATGCGTAAAAACGTTTTTGGCAACTGCTGTCTCGAACCTTCTACTTGTCAACTTACACCCGTTATTTATAGTACTATTATATTGAGATATTTCGAAAAAGCTATCTCTATCTACGTTATCGAACCCATTCATAATTTTGAAAACCTGGATTAGATCACCCCTTAGCCTCCTAGTCTCGAGTGTAGTCAATTTTAACTCTTTAAGCCTATCCTCGTACGACTTTGACCTAAGCGACGGAATCATCTTAGTTGCTCGTCTTTGAACTCTTTCGATTTTGTCTATATCTTTGCGCATATGCGGATTCCAAAATTGGATCGCGTACTCCAAATGGGGTCTAACTAATGATTTATAAAGAGGAACTATAATATCGCGCGATTTGTACTCAAAATTCCGAGCTATAAAACCTAACACTTTGTTCGCTTTATTGACCGCTGCTGTACTTTGTTTTGCTACTTTTAAATCACCAGTGACTATAACTCCTAAATCTTTTTCCTGCTCTACGCTTATCAACTCTTTCCCTGACATACTACACGCATAATTACCGTTACGCGAACCTATATGTAAAATTTTGCACTTATCAACGTTAAATCTCATTTGCCATGTGACTGACCAATCAACGATTTTATTCAGATCATTCTGGATTTTACCTCTTATCTTCGTCATTAATCGCCCTACCATCCAGCTTCGTGTCATCCGCAAACTTTGAAACTGTACTGACTAGGCCGACATCTAAATCGTTAATATATATAAGAAAAAGCAAGGGGCCGAATACAGAACCCTGAGGAACGCCACTCGACTCTGCTCCATCAACGACCACCCTCTGTTTCCTACTTCGCAACCACTCTTCTATCCAATTTATTACTACACCCCTGATTCCATGAGCCTTAGTTTTCTCAATGAGTCTTTTGTGCGGTACGGTGTCAAACGCTTTTTGAAAATCTAAATACACTACATCACCGCCCGATGACTATCGTAAACGTCAACCACGCTTTGAAAAAATTCTAAAAGACTAGTTAAGCAAGATTTGTTTCGCCTAAAACCGTGCTGCGTATTTCTAAGTTATGCAATTCTAAGTGTTCGACTATACGATCCCTAATTATTGATTCCAGTAGCTTACCTACAGCAGACGTTAAACTGATTGGCCTATAATTTCCCGCCGCACCTTTATCGCCTTTCTTAAAGATAGGTGTTACGTTTGCTAACTTGAAGTTATCTGGTACGCACCCCTCAGAAATAGACGCATTAAAAATTTTTGTTAGCGGCACAACAATGCTATCTTTTAATTCTTTTAGTTGTATGGGATATATGGAATCCGGGCCCGATGATTTACGCGTTTTCATTTTATCAATATAGCGCATTACCTCCCCTTCACTAACCGCAATATTATCCAAAATATTACCATTATCAAAGGGTATTATGTCTATGACCGTAGGGATATTCGTTACATCTTCTATAGTAAAAACTGACGTAAAAAATTCGTTTAGCAAGGTAACCATTTCCTTGTTTTCAGAAACTAGATCTCCGTTAACCTTTTTCAACGGCCCCAAGACACTTTTTACTGGGTTTCTATTGTTGACGTATTGAAAGAATTGCTTGGGGTTTTCTTTACCGTCACGAGCTATGGAGATTTCAAATTCGCGCTTGGACTTTTTTATCACACTTTTTGCTTCACGCCTTAGAGATATGTAGTTTTTTCCTAACCACAAACACTTATGTAGCCTATAAGCCCTATCTCTACTCTTTATAATGTCTCCTACTCTAGAAGTAAACCACGAGGGCTTGTTATTTACTTTCGTACGCTTAATTTTGTACGGTACACATTCTTCATTTATAGTCCTAAATACTGTTTCAAACGATTCTCACATTAGTTTTGCGTTGGAGTTCCCCATTATGTTTTCCCAATTGACGTGTGACAATTTATTTCGAAATTTACAAAAGTCTGCGTGCTGGAAGTTAGGAATTTTAGTCGAGTTAGTTGGTTTCGAGTGACTTACTGAGAGGACAAACTCTACCATATTGTGATCGCTATTGCTTAACGGTTCTATTACTTGAAGATCAGTAATTAGCCTATCATCCGTAGTTATTACTAAATCTAAAATACTGTCCAACCTCGTAGGTTCCCCAACCTTTTGAATAAGAAAGCTATGCTCGAGAAAATTAACTAAACGATTACCTTCCGCGTCTTCCTGCATTGTATCGTAATTCACGTTGACGCAACTAAAGTCACCCATAACTAAAGCCTGCTCACTACCTATTATTCTCTTTAGTTCACGATATAACGCTTCGTCCGTATCAGTTGTTTGATTAGGGGGCATATATATAACCGCAACAAGAAGTTTGAAATCGTTCAATTTAAGTTCTGCTATATTCGAATCTATTGGTTCTGGAATTGTGTGCTTTACTTCTATAACGTTCGCAATATTATCTTTGATATACAACATAACACCGCCTCCTCGCCTACCTATTCTGTTTTTAACACAAAGTCTATAACCTCTAATTTGATACTTCCCTACGCAGTCACGTGTTTCAGTGCTAAGCCACGATTCATTTATCGCAATTAAATCATAGTCTTTACAAGCAATTAAAGAAAAAAATTCGTTTATTTTATTTCGTAGGCTACGAGCATTTAAGGATAGAACCTTCAAATTGTTTGTAATTGCGACACCTTCGCTAGCGCAGGGGAAATTTGTGGAATTTACGCTGGGACCGTTCGAGTTACGGCAGCGTAAAAAGAAGAGACAGTATTATGAAATAGTCTTCCTAAACGCGCAGCTCCAACGTCATTAAGTTGAAGTCCATCTCCGAGGAACAAGTCCCTCCTGCCGTAGAAACTCTTCCAAAAATTCGCAAAATGCACTCCTTCCTGCTGGCAAAGAGACTTTAGGTTATTGTTAATATAGGTCGCCTTGCTGTAGAAATCGTTACGTTGGATAATTCGAGGAACTATACCTGTTAAAACAATCTTATTAGTTTTTTCCTTTAATCGCTCTAGTAAGTCCCTGTACCTAGCCAGCAGTTCTTCCGACCTAGAATTTAAAACGTTATTAGTACCGATATGAATAACATACGTTGTGTCCTCGGCGGTACCGTCTGTAAAATGGTCAACACTATTAGTTATATCCTCCACCCTTGCACCAGAGTAGCAGTAACGGCGCCTACGACGAGGGTTTCTCCCACAGAATTCCTCGAGCTGCCCTCGAACAATGGAATCGCCAACGAGTCGTATTTCCGGTTCATCAGCATCTTCGAAATCTAAAACAGAAAACTTAGTTTGTTATTACTGGTAGACAAGTCTTAGGTTTTCTCAATGGTGCTCCATTACGCACTCGAACGAAGGGTTGGGAACTAGGGGAAGAGAGAGGGCTATTAGTACTATTTATATTATTAGTAGAAACTGAGGCAGGAGGGGTCGTAACTGGAGTCTCGAGGGATTCTAATTTTGCCGTCAGGAGCATCACGTTTTCTTCAAGCCTAACTCTGGCCTCCCTCTCACGTTCTAACTCGTTCCTCAGCACTTCCATGCTTGAGCACCACCTGCAAACTAACTGTTCATTATTATTAGCCATTGTAAACGCGTAAGTGCCATGCTCTTAATTAGTTGAAAAAAAAAAAAAAAAAAGCGCTTGGAAATTAATAAATTACAACGTAGGTCTACCGCGTGCTTATTGCGCCGTCACCTGAGCAAACCCGCAAAAATATTCCTGAAACGCAGAAACAGATTCTTGTAACACAAATTTATACTAAATGAATATATAATTAAGCTACCGACGAAAAGATCTGTAAAAGAAAGAGTATTAATAGTACTTATCTGTCCGCGATTCGACCGACTTTTTTCCTTTTTTTCCCACGGTGTGTGACCACACTCTATCTGACCTCCCGAAGGAAGGGAAAATGAACCTTATGACTCCTCGTTTTCTGATAGATTTGAAAAACAAACAAGGCAAGCCACGTGCACTAGCGTTCGTTTAATCAAATAATATAGTACTGAATAAAGTCAATAGATGAAATATATTCGTTACTGAATGATTAGTGACACGAAGTAATTTAATTAAGAATGCACCAAACACTTTTTTTTTTAAAGACACCTCAACGAAAACCACTTATTCAATTGATAACACTAGACACTCGACAAAACACGTCTGTTCACAAGGAAAGACTGATCATATATATATATATATATATATATATATATATATATATATATATATATACCGTTGGTTATGCTATACTTTACAGTTCATTGAACCACAATAATTCATACAAGTAATGACACTCCTTTCCCAAGTGCCCAACAAGAATATTATTATTATTAGTATAACTATTATTTGTGTTGTTGCCATTAAAATTAGCATTATCATTTTAATTAGGCCCCTATTTCTCTTACTACTAATTTTTTATCATTCTTTTTATTATTTTTGTAGTTCAACATTTTGCAAATATAGTTTGGATATGTAAGTTTTTGTATATATATATATATATATATATATATATATATATATATATATATATATATATATATATTATTTGCTACATTATTATTAATGTTTTGATAATATCGTATTGGCATAATGTCTTATACAGACTAGACGACACACATAAGTTTGCTATGCTTACTAATAATTGGAATTTACTATCCGTATAGAAAAGGATATTAAGTAGTGAACTTTAATACAGATAAATGTAAAACGCTGCATATCGGTAGAAACAATGTTAAAGAAAAGTATTTTATGCGCGACAATACACTAACGAGTGTTATGGAAAAGAAAGATTTAGGTATTATTGTTGCCGAGAGACCCTTAAACCGAGTAAGCAATGTATTGAAGCGGTTAGAAAAGCAAATAGAATCTTAGGATTATTATTAGATCGTTTGAATTTAAGTCGGAGAAAATAATGCTAACATTATAGTACTTATAATTCCTTAGTACGCCCCCACCTGGAATACTGCCTTCAATTCTAGTCCCCATATTTACGACAGGACATAGACTGGAGAAAGTGCAGCGACGGGCTACTAAGATGATTCCTAGACTTAGAAACAAATACGCTGCCCATTTAGAAACGTAAAAACGCGTATTAGAGAGATTTAATCCACATGTTTAAAATGATTAAAGGTTTTGATAATGTCGATGCCGAAAAGTACTTCACTTTCGTCATTTTGCTCCCGTATGACTCTTTTTGCTTAACCCAACAACCAATTTTCCAGTCGTGGTTACTTCAAAGATTTTTACATTTCTCTAATGATTAAATGCTCACTCGACTTTTTCCTATTTATTTTCCTTTCTTTTCTACAAACTGCACTACCGTTTTAAACATTGACAAAAGTAAGAATAGATCTGACCCCACCTTATTTCGTCGGCTAATCTAATGGAAAAAAATTCGTAGATTAAAATAATTTAAAAATATTTTCATAAAAATATTTGGCTGCAAATATGAACGTTTTGAACATTTATGTGTATATTAATACATTACATCCGAAAACTCCGGAACTCATTTTTCCACCTTTTGGGGGTGAGTGTGCCCCCAGGGTCACCTGAGCCTCAGCACTGACGGGGTAAGGGGTCGCTCAATCCAACCTGGTGCCAGCAGCTTGGAGCGAACGCAGAACCTCATTGCTTAGGGTTCGACGCAGAAACCAATGAGCTACCGGGAGCTTTTATTAATACATTAACTTTTGAAAAAATAGTTTTATTACATATATGTAAATAAATGGTAAAAAAGGAAAGGATGTTGGTTGCTGGCTAAGCCCTGCACCGTATACCCTTTATAAGCTTAGGTCCCTAGCTTCATCATGACATAGGCCTTGGGCTTAAAATCCTTGCTAGGCTTAGATCGTAGCAGTAATATTTTAGCTTTTTTTAATACTTTAAACCTAGGCTATACCAGACTTTTTTAATTGTATGAAACAGTTTAGGCCGTGGCTTGGATAAGTTGAGCCAGTGAGCCTAACTGTTACTGTTGGGCCCTAAACCAAACTTAAATATAGGGGCTGTAGGAAAGACCAAAATCAAGGCCTAAATTAAGATAACAGTATTAATAGGATCTATGCCTAATTTATAGTTAAGTTTAAACTAATATTTGAAAAATAAGGTATAATTATACCAACCTAGGCGACAGTTGATAATCTGGAACAGCGTGTCGGAAAGGTTTGCTGGCATGTTTACCTGCATTCAGGAATACGTCATGAAAGAATTAAGTCTATTTTTATAGTTCTCTTTGTTTAAGTATATAATTTCAAGCACTTTTATTAATATGGATTCTTATTCCCCACTTTTTGTCCTAGCTTTGAATAGAAGCAGGAGTGCAGCGACTAAAGAAGCCACAAAAGACTTCGCCAGGAAAGCTCTGAAGAAGATGATTTTCACCCGAGAGCAGGTCTCTCCTTGGCTTGACTGAAGACAAACAGGATGTAGAGTATGAGAAAATTCATGTAAATTTATAATAAAAGATATAATTAAATATAAACATAGATATGAATATTTCATAATTTGCAGTTTAAAATAATGATTGAATCAGAACCTACCTATATCTATGTACAGTACAGTATGTATTATATATACTGTAGTCAGCTAGCTGATGTAAGGTTTAAAATGAATGATGAAGTAATTGAGGAAGTACAAGAGTTTAAGTATTTGGGTCAAACTATCAGGTCATCCCATAAGTAATGTCCTTTTTTATGATAGATTAAGTTTAAACTAGTTCTACTCGGTTTAAGCATAAATTTTACGAAGGTTATATCTAAGAGGAGCTCTATCGTGTTTCGCTACATACTTTACAGACCTTGACCAGTGAAGACGTGTTTTGCTTTATGTGAACCCCTCATAAACATGGCGGTATCAGAAGAGCATATCAGGCATATAATGCTTTACGAGTTCAAAAAAGGGAATAGTGCTACTGAAGCAACGCGAAACATTCAGGAAGTTTATGGCAACGATATTCTGCATGTGAGGAAATGTCAAAGATGGTTTCAAAAGTTTAGGAATGGTGACTGCTGTTTGACAGATGCAGCACGCTCTGGACGCCCTGCTGAGTTTGATGGTGACCTGCTGTTAGCCGCACTTGAAGAAGACTGTTCAACAACTGTCGAAGAATTGGCCCAGAAACTCAATTCATCCCCGTCCACCATCCATCGACATTTGCAACAACTCGGGAAAGTGCCTAAATTAGGGAAATGGGTGCCACATGAATTGTCGGTCGACAATCTGAGGGTGCGGGTAAACATTAGCACAGCTCTTCATTCCCGTGAACTCCAAGATCCGTTTTTGCACCGTTTAGTGACTGGTGATGAAAAGTGGATACTGTACCAGAATGTTAAGCGCCGTCGACAGTGGGTTTGTGCCGGAGAACCAGCGACACCACAGCCAAAACCAAATCTTCACCCTCGGAAGGTGTTGCTTAGTGTTTGGTGGGATAAAGGTGGTGTAATACACTTTGAAACCTTACCACACAACCAAACAATCACCGCTCAAGTCTACTGTCAACAACTGGATCGATTGAACACTGCACTAAAAGAAAAGAGACCACCTTTGGTTAATCGGAAAGGAATCGTGTTCCACCACGACAACGCACGTCCTCATACCGCTCGGATCACTTCTGCAAAAATTGAGGAGCTTGGGTGGAAAAACTTTCACATCCCATATTCTCCAGACCCTGCGCCTTCAGATTATCATCTCTTTAGGAGTCTGCAAAACTATCTTGACGAGAAACAGTATATTTCTTTAGATGACCTGCACACCAGTCTTTGTACGTTTTTTTGCTTCAAAACCGCCTGAATTTTATAAACATGGCATTGAAAAGTTTGTAGGACGTTGGCAGAGTGTCATTGATTCCGATGGAAAATATATACTAGATTAAAAAGTTTCAGTCGAGTTTTTTTTTGTACTTCAAATTCCGATCTAAAAAACGACATGACTTATGGGGTGACCTGATATTACCAGCTCCTTGAGTGATGACTCGGATATAAGAAAACAATCTCGAAGCCTGTGTGCTAAAGCGAATATGACCATAAGGAACTTTCGATTTTTTACAAGTGAAGCTAAAGACACACTCGTACTTTCTGCAGTAATATATACGGACAGCAACTGTGGGTGAATTATAAAAAAGGTTCTGGCAGAACCCTAAATTTGCTGTAAAACAGGTCTTTTAGACTCTTACATAAATTACCCCCGAGATGCTCAGCTTCGCAAATGTTTGCTACCCGCAATGTCCCGAGCTTCCCGGAGGCAGAGATGGGCAAGATCACCAACTTTGGTGATCTTGAAGATCAAGATCAGATCACCAGAAAAATGTGATCTTGAAGATCCAGATCAAGATCGTGATCTTGAAGATCACTTTTCAAGATCACTTTTTAAGATCACTTTTATATGAATTGAAAAAAGTTGTACTCTTGTAGAGTAAACAAAAACAAATTATTTTGTTAATCACTCCTGAAAAGTATCACTCCTAATACTCCCCTGAGGGCTGAGGCAATACAAGCATCGCATCCTACCCATGTCACCTGATCTAAACCACGGGGATTGACGATTCCCCTTTCAGTTTTTCAGGTGGTAAACTTAAAACTTAGTATTATCATAACTTATCAGCAAAGAAAAACTATTAAATGACCTACATATAGTTTTTAGTTCTATTTTTCTCAATTCTCATTTCACCAGGTCCATAACCCATATCAATGAATGGTCAGCATATATAAGTAAACATTTTTTACATCCGAATGTAGTTTCTGCACAAGAAAATAAATTATTATCATGCGGAGAGACTTCTTGAACACCCTGTATAATATTTATCAGAGTATCAAACTTCTAGTTGAAATTAATACTTAACAAGATTCTAAAATTTTGTTATCTTTAACTAAAATTATTTTCACCATGATCAGTGCATTTTTATCCTATGTTAAATTGAAAGCCGAATTTCGTCCTTCAGTAACTAAATAGGAGAAATTACAGACATGGATCAGACAGAGAGAAAGACAGATACACCTGGCGTTTTATTATAGTTGGATATCGGCAGTTTTTAATGTAGTTACTAGTCCATAATCTATTAATATCTGAAGTGCACAATATATTCAAATGGACGTCTATGTAAATGTAGCATTAGTCTTGTATGGCACCAGTCACTTAAAATATGACTTGAACCATTATGTTAATGTTGCTACTTACTACTTAGTTACTAAGTAGTACTAACCCTGAGGTGCCTCAGAAGATTGCTTGTTGAGTCGAGGCCAGCAGACAGAATTGTAGTTTTCTTTGTACACTGCCTACAAATAACTTTGATACTGTTTCCAGTTTTTTCGACAATTTGAAAATATTTTCCGTTCAATAGCACAGATTGATCCTTATTACCAACATTGTTATCTAAATATATTGAATACTGTTCTGGTGACAACCAATGTTCCCTCTAATTTTTTTTAGTCCGTGTGCGCAAGAAATTTTCGTTGTGCAAACATTTAGATTCATGGTGAAAAATTGTGCAAACTTTTCTGAGCGCTATTATCTTCAAAATGAAATATATATAAATATTAAATACTTAATAAATATTATTTCCATAAGGTGATAGCTTGATCATTAAGTACTATTAAATGGATATTAAAAAACTGTTGACAATATTATATATTCTTAAAAAAGAAAACATTTTATCCATTCTAAAAATATGAATAAAATAAAAATAGTAAAATAAAATTCAACAAAATAAAGAAATAAAATAAAAATAACATTAATTGAAAATGACTATTTTAGTTATCATTTCTCAAAACAATTTTTAGCATTTAGCAATTTAAAATAGACTATCAAGATTAATACATGATTTTATCCATTCACAAAATAGGAATAAAATAAAAAATAATGAAATTCAACAAAATAAAATATAATCAAAATAACATTAAATGAAAGTGCCTTTCATTTAAGTATGATTATGATTTCTCCCTACGATCTTTAGCATTTGCCCATTCCAAATAAACTCTATGAAGATTAATACATCCGTCATCATTCAGGTAACTTTTAATTCGCATGAGCATGTCCAAATGATTTTCTTTCAAGCGGTTTCTTAATTTGTTCCTGATACGCTTGAGCCTGTGCGCATTTTATTTTGCTGTGTGCGCGGGTTTCACAACGCGTGTGCGCGCGCACACGCGCACACCTTAGAGGGAACATTGGTGACAACCTAGAATATTTGGTTCCCTTGGGAGCCTGTTGAAGTTGTAAAATTGCACTCATTATTAAAAAATTCAATCTGTAAATAAAATATGTTTAGAATTAATTTATTATGAATACGGACCTATAGGCTATATTTTATGCCTATATATAATAATATATTAATAGAACACTTTTAACATAATTGCACAGTAAATTACACTTTTTACGAGCCTAAATTCCACAGCAACTACACCTTCCATGAGCCCACGCATGACGCAAGTCACCCAACTAACAGAAAACATAAACAGTCGGTGTTGAACAAAGTTGCCACCAGATGTCGCTTGGACAAAAAACAAATGACATTCGCATAGCGGCATATTTAAGAATCTGAAATTAAAAGTGATCTTCAAGATCAAGATCACAAGAAATAAAGTGATCTTAGATCAAGATCAAGATCACCATAATAAAAGTGATCTTCAAGATCAGATCACGATCTTGATCTTCAAGATCACGATCTGATCTTGAAGATCAAGATCGTGCCCATCTCTGCCCGGAGGTATCAAGATGTGCTCAATACAGTCTAATGCAAAAAATTTAAAAATCAACCAACCCAATGACAAAAAAATAAATAAAATGTATACCTATTCTTTAAGCTTACATACTGAAGTGAACGCATACACAGTTGACAAACGTATGAAATGCAGTACATTATTACATATACCTAGAGCAGGGGTTCTTAACCTCTGGGTGGCGACCCAAACTTGGGTCATTAAATTGTCATTTATCATTTATTTATGTTATCCCAAATCATTTTACCATTATTATTTATTTTATTATCTACTACGAGTGAACTGTTTGAAGACATTGGTCGCCGAGCTAGCCCCGAGACCAGAATTTGGATCGCATCCTAAAAAGGTTAAGAACCCCTGACCTAGAGGCTAGAACTAAATCACACCAAACAAGTTCAAGGTACAATTGCGCTCATTATTCGTAGGACACTTTTGAGAATAGATAGCAACACCTGGCATATATTTGTTGTATGTACTACAAACGGTTGTAACATATTTATGAATGAATCTGGGGTTTAGCGCTGATTGGTTGACTCATTGCCAAATGTCTTTAGAACATAATTATTTCCATTCATCACTCTAGTTTACATATTACTAAGGAAATATAAACGAAAATATAAATTCAAGAAGGGGATATATATTAACAATGAAGTGAATAAGAAATAATCTTGAAAAACTAAAAAAAAAACCTTCGGACGTGATGACAGTGTTCATTGTATTGGCAAGCCTGTCATCCATCCTGAACGAATTGAAGTTTCAATGTATAAAAACAGAGCCGTTGGTAGGCATTATTACGCCCTGAGCAAATTTCAAATTAATTAATTTACATTTAATATTGAACATAGATTCAGATATTATTTTGTGTTATAACAAAGACAGAGCAAAAACCTGATATATATAAATACATATATAGGCGGTTTATGAATAAAAAAACAATGTTTTGATGCATATTAAATTTTAATAACATTATAACATTACCAGACTGATGGATATCTGTAGGTTTCATACGTCACTGCTTAGAATATCTTCCAATTGGCAAATGGACGACAGCTGAATGGATACTACTGGTATGGCATTGTTATATCCGGAGCAAATGCTATTTCTAGATCAGCAACACTGATATAGTAATAAAGAGTCAGTGAGAGAAATATTATTTAGAAACGAAGAATGTTTTGTATTGAGACAGCATCATAAATGAATATAATAGTTTTGTATTAATAAGTTCCATGTTACAACTTAACTGTTGAACCAATGCAACTGTGGCTCTTGGCGGTCTCTCACCTCAAAGGAGAGAATTACAGAAAATAAAACTATTATAGTGATTCATATCAATAAACATAGAGCCATTTAAACGGTGATATTTGACAATTTTGCAAACGTGTTACAGATTTATAATTGCCATTGTATTTAAGAGAGATTTTAAACATGAACACAACAAAATTCAAATTTAACATCTTGTCCAGCCATCGTTGTTGTCTATGACTTCCTGCAGTCGATGTGGTACAGAAGCATATTTAATAATACGCAGCCATGCTATCTAAAAACGAGGCCATTCACTTATTACGCCCTGAAAAGCAGTGACTCACCTGAACTGAAAGCAAATTCCCGAAAATGTGGCAAGATCTTATTCTGAAGTTTGAATTTGCAGAGAAAAAAATCGAGACATTTTGGGCAAAAGTGGATGGGGAATATCCTTTGCTTGCTGAAGAGGCAAAGAAAGTGCTAGTGCCTTTTGCGACAAGTTATCGTTGTGAGGCTTTTCAGCAATGATGGTAAAAAACAAACTGCGAAATCGGCTCCACATTGAAAGCGATTTACGTTGCGTCTTGAGCGATACTAAACCCAGAATTCAGGCGTTAGTTCAGCAGAAACAGTTGCATCCCTCGCACTAGACTAGTAGTTGGTGGTGACTGGTGACGCGTTTTGTTTGCTTCCTACAGTATGTAATGTTGTAGCCATTCTTTGACCAATATCATGTGTGTTGAACTTATACATGAGGTACTCTATATATAAAAATATACGAGTATTATTATGTTTATAAAATTTTAATAATTATTCTTATGCTCAGTAAAATGAAGTTTCCTGTGCTTTTTACAGGGGGGTAATTTCCACTTGGCGATTAACCAAAATGGGTAATCAGAAAAAAGTTTGGGAACCGCTGGTGTAGCAGCTTAATGATCATTTTCCAAACTGTTTCCGCATTCCAACAATTCCACCTGACTTTTAGTATATCACGTGACACCACATGACGTCATGACAGAGGTGTTAACATGTATGGTGATTGAGAATAAGCTCACACTATTCCTGAATCTCATCTAAGTAACTACTCTGCAGAATGGATTATCATCACCAGAAAATTGGTGAAAGGGGAAGAATCATCGGCATGAAGGAGAGCGGGCCGTTTCCAAAACAAATTGCAAGAAAACTTGGAATTTCTAGGAACATTGCTTATACTGTATATGGTTGAAGAGGTGGCAAGAGGAAGGTAATCTACGAGATCACCGCAGAACGGGGAAACCTCGATTGACAACTGCTGCGGATGATCGGAGGATCTGCGATGTTGCCGAAGCCCATCCCTTTATTAATGCTGTTGCCATAAGGGAACAAGTGCAGCTTGATGTTTGGGCAATGACAGTAAGGCATCGGCTACATGAAGCCGGGTTACACCATCGGACCCCGGCTATCAAGGAGAAGTTAAATCAGCAACATCGAGAAAATAGACTTCGATTTGCTCAGCAACATGTTGACAAAGAATTTGACTTTTGGAGCCGAGTGATATTTACCGACGAAAAGATCTTTTCCGCCACATCCCATAGCCGTCTTCATTGTTGGAGGAGGAATAATACTCAATATACTCAATAAGTGACAATAACACATCTCTGAGGAAGCACGTAGCGGTCATGTCACCTGTAATATGTGAGGATGGATTCATCTGTACAGTGTAGGAGAGCTCATCAAAATAGAAGGAAGGTTTACCACAGACCAGTATATAGAAATTTTCGAAGAGGTTATGCGTCCTTCTGTGCGTGCATATACTACTCTGCCATTTCCTGAGCGAATCATTTTTATGCAAGACAGGTCCCCAATTCACACAGCACGGATCGTCACACGCTGGTTCTCTGAGCAAAGAAATATCGACCTTCTGGATTGGCCAAGTAAAGGTTGTGATATGAATTCCATCGAGAATATATGGGCCAATATTGTAAATGTGTGGGAACCAGCGGAGGAACGAACAACGGACCCGCTTTTACAACACATTTAGTGAGTGGGAGGTGCGGAGGAGGAATCAACAGCGGTATATACACACACACCTTTGGTTAGCTTTCGCCCGAATTGTTAATTCTGACGAAGGTCAAGCTTTCACTCCATCTTAGACCTACAGTTTAACGTGGAATCGGAACCACGCCCCACCAGCAGCCCAGCGTCTTAACCACTAGGCCACCCAGGGTATCCATTTATCTACCAACCACTTTCTTTATTGTGTGGAAAGATGAAGAGCTGGGTTTTGATGCGCGCTGGCTGCCGTCCGGATTTCGATCCCGGGGCCGATGGATTCGTAGTCAGCGACGCTAACCACTACACCACCGAGGCGCATATATATCAGGATTTTGTTCTTTGTTATAACACAAAATAATACCTGAATCTATGTTCAATATTAAATGTAAATAAATAAATTAATTAATTAATTAATTTCGAATTTGCTCAGGGCGTAATAATGCCTACCAAAGGCTGTTTTTATACACTGAAACTTCAATTCGTTCAGGATAACAGGCTTGCCAATACAATGAACACTGTCATCACGTCCGAAGATTTTTTTTAGTTTTTGCAAGACCATTTTTTATTTACTTCATTGTTAATATAGTATATCCCCTTCTTGAATTTATATTTAATTATTCGTTTGCTTCCTTAGTAATATGTAAACCAGAGTGATGGAAGGAAATAATTATGTTCTAAAGACATTTAGCAATGAATCAACCATTCCGCGCTAAACCCCAGATTCATTCATAAATATGTTACAACCGTTTGTAGTACACACAACAAATACAGTATATGCAGGTGTCGCCATCTCTTCTCAAGAGTGTTCTATGAATAATGAGCGCAACTGTACATCTCTAAGAGTGTCGCGTTAAAAAATGCGTGGATGCTTGCACACAATTAGGAATTATAATAGCCACCATATTTACCAAATTGATTACAAGCAGCAAAATACGTGCGAATTTAATACATAAGTAATAATATTCACAGCTGTTTATGCGTCACAATTACAGCTTTAACCCTTTCGCGCCGAGGACGTACGCGGTACGTCCCCATTCAAGAGCTCGAGGACGCACATCTAAAAAATCTTGGCGCGAAAGGGTTAAGAATATACCTTGGTTAACCTTGGTTTTGCTTCCGCCCGAATTGTTCATTCTGACGAAGGTCAAACTTGTCACCAGTGGTGGGAAAAAGTAATCAATTACAAATAAAAATTAATGAGGTCTGAAAAGTAACTAAAAACATAAAGTAGAAATTACTTTTGAATTAATTATATTATAATTAATCTGGAGAAGTAATTTCTACTTTATACGTTGTTACTTTTCAGACAGTAATTTTTATTTGTAATTGATTACTTTTCGCCCATCGCTGCTTGTCACTCTATCTTAGACCTACAGTTTAATGTAGAATCCGAACCACGCTCCACCAGCAGCCCAGCGTCTTAACCACTAGGCTACCTAGGGTACCCATTTATCTACCAATCAATTTTTATTGTGTGAAAAGATGAACAGCTGGGTTTTGCTGCGCGCCGCCTGCCGTCAGCGGGTCTCGATCCCGGGGCCGATGGACTTGTAGTCAGCGACGCTAACCACTACACCACCGAGGCGCATATAAATAAAACTCAATATAAATTTACAGCAAAAATTAATTATTCACACAGAAATTGAATTTTGTGCCGTCACTATCTATATACAACCAACGACCAATGCTAGACGACATAATGGCCAGTCACCCTCACTCACTCAATCTAATCCTGAAGAACATCAACTAGTTCCATGCGACGTGGATGCCTTTTCGCGAAGTTGTCTAAAATATTATAATCCATTATCCAGATCAATTTCGCGGTGAATCATTAACAGAACTAAACCAGTTAGCCTATTTTCGCCCATTGTTGATCTCATGTTGGTTTTGAGCGTGCGTAAGTGACTGATTGAACGCTCGCACTCACAAGATGTAACTGCAAGAAGACTCAACATGGTTTTGGAAGTTTCCAAGCAGTCCGCGTTGCTTCCCAGCATTGTAATTCGGCTTGCAGTGACAAAGGTGTCGGAATGTCAGGGGGAGCCATGGACCCCTGGGCCACCTCCTTAAATCAGGACCTGGTTGTGGCACGCTTGTACACTTGCGATAATTAAAGTGATTTTAATTAACGTAAGCCAACTACAGGAGGTTTAGACAAGCTTCTCAAGAAAATCGATAAAACAGGAGATGCTAAAAGATGGCATACAAACCATAAAATTACCTAGTACTAACATACTAAAATTTTATGGTTCTATGTACCGTATTTGCTGAGATATGAAGGATTTAAAAGGTCTCCCTTTGTTTTTTGTCGACCCGACAATGCAGTAGTAGTGTAAATGGAGAATTTCCAGTGACATAAAGAAATGTTCAATAAATCTGTAATTTTCATTAGTTTTCTTTGAAATCCGCTCACCTTTAGGAAATTTGCTTAGTTGTGGGGTGTAAAAAAAATATTGAAATCTGACCATAACTTTGGATTTTACAGCCAAAGTTCGAGGTCTCCCTTTTTTTTTCCCACCCGATATATATATATATATATATATATATATGAGAATATAATAGTCGGAATATAATAGTTACCCCTTTTTCTTTTTCTTTGATGCATTCAATCTGACGTGAAGGCAGCTAGTCTTTTGCTTATATTGAGGTTCTAAATGTAGCATGGCTAGGTGCTTTAAACCCTAGATCCATGTCCCAAAGCTGGATCCTCTGCTTTGCAGATAGCTGGTGAGGGAAGCTATATTTATGGGACCTCTTTGCGAGTGACCCGTTGCCCACGTCGGGCTAGCATCATGAAAAAGAAAAACTATGGTATTTGTCATTTACCATTACTTATTCGGACTATAGTGGATTTAATTATCCCAGAAGAGTTCCTTGTTCCATGCACTGTCTGTGTGTATCATATATATATATATATAATATATATATATATAGATGAAATCGGATAATGTTTGTTTGGTTGTGTATGTGATCTTTCCGACAAATAATATTAAAAAAATAAAATTGCCCCTGTTGATTGTTTAAGCGCGGAATTTTTACCACGGGCTTCTGCTTGTTTCATTTATATTCGTTCTTATTTTTTGTACAATGCAAAAAATAGTTATGAAAAGTTTATCGTTCGTTTGTAAAAGTTTGACAAGTAAAAAATTAGTTTGACTCCAACACATAATGTAAAACATCAACGAATTTGAGGAAAATAAAAAAAGTTAAAATGCAAAAGTTTTCGTACATTTATTTACAAAATTATTTAATACTTTGTGTCCACCTTTTGCTTGAATGACTTCAGTGATTCGTTTTGGGTATTTTTCTCAAAGATATCGACATCTCTCAGTAAAAATTTTAGTCCATTCTAAAGAAAATTGATGCATTTCATTCAGATTTGAAGTTTCTCTTGCGGACACCTTTTGTCAAATCAAACCATAAATTCTCGATTAAATTGAAATCTGGACTTTGACTGGGACACTCGAGAAGCTTGAAATTCTTTTGCTGAAGCTATTTCATGGTGCTCTTACTTTTATGTTTTGGATCATTAGTACCCAATTGCGACCCATTCGCAACTCCCGAACTGAGATCAATACACTTTCTTCGAAAATTTCCTGATATTTCTTCAAATTCAAGATTCCATTGACTGACAACAACCTTTCCTGGACCAGAAGCACTAAAGTATCCTCAAAGAAGCAAACTACCATCATCGTGTTTAACCGTAGGAAGGATGCTTTTCTCTCGAATGCGGTATTTGATTTTCGCCAAACATACCATTCCTTGTTGTTCCCGAATAATTCAATTTTGGTCTCGTCTGTACACGGAACTTTCTCCCAGAATGCAAATCCATAATTTTCATGATCCTTGGAGTACTTTAAACGAGCTTCTTTGTGCGCTTCTCGTAGCAGAGGTGTTCTTCGTACAACTCTTCTATGCAGACCATTCTTTCTCAATGTACGAAGTACAGTAGAATGATGGACATCGATCTTAGATAGTTTTAATGTTTGGCAACTATCACCCGCAATCACTCGTGGATTCGCAGCAGCCATTCTTTCAATCCGTCTAGCTGTACGTTTTGAAATGTTGCAAGGTCACCCACACCTTGGTAGAGTTTTGATTGTTGCAAAGCCTTTCCATTTCTTTATAACTTCAGCAACCATTGGCAATGGAATTCCAAGTTCTCCTACCTTCCTATAATTCTTTCCAGACTCGTATGCAGCAATAAACAACTCTTTACCACGACGATCCATTACTTACTAATGGTTCGTACAGTCATCCGTATTCCCTGAAGATTCACAGAGAAAATTCTAGAACTCACAATTGTCAACAGTCAATAAGTAGTCATAATCAGTAAACAGCAAACTACTGAGAAGATTCTTCAAGCCTAAAGTGGACACAAAATTTTACACAAAATCTTAAGTAATTATGTAAATAAATGTTTTACATACATGTTGGAGTTAAACTAATTTTTTTATTTGTTAAATTTTTCAAACGAACGGTAAACTTTTCATAACTATCATATGCATGGTTCAAAAGATAAGAACGAATATAAATTAAATATTTCCCTGTATGAATACTTATGAGCACCACTGTACGAGTTATGAACATTGATTATACTGGCTTTCGCTTATCTTTTCTCCATTCCTTATACGTAAGCCTGCATCCTGAGAAATGTCTGTTTAGACCAGAGGTGGGGAACCTGCTGCCCGCGGCCTAGGTTTTAATTGCCCCGCGGCCAGTTTGATTATTTATTTATCATACAGTATTTACATCTTAATTATGTCCCAAACTATTTTTAAAGCTGTAATTTGACCGCTAGAGAGTATTTTACTTGAAATTTGCCCACCACACATTAAAGGTTCCCCACCCCCGGTTTAGACCATTATTCAGCCATGTCATTTCTCTGCTGAAACAAAGCGAATGAATTTGGTGGACCTGACATAGATACATTCTTTAAAGAAAAATTGCGAGGAGATTGTACAACAGATTTTGATTCTACCCCAGAAGATATAGCGCGAGCTATAGGACAAATGAAATCACACTCAGCGGCAGGTCCGGACAAATGGAAAACGCATTATTGATTAAAAACTGTAAAAATGAAATATTGGATCTGGAGAAGATCCCGAGACACTGAAGAAATACCGAGTATCTTGAAAAGAACGAACATTGTACCTATATAGTCCCGTAGCCAGTACTTCCCAAGGTGGGGGTGGGGGATCGAAATTGTAACAAGGTGGACCTTTTGGTGCAACGACCTAGGCACTGCGGAAAGGGTTTATAGTAATTAAGTTTAGAGTATTTTAAAGTAGTTTGTGCAGTTTAAAAAAAAAAGCAAAAATGCAAGTGTTTATTTACTAAATGATGTTATATATCAGTGGTTTCCAACTTCGGGTCGTGACCCAAATCAGGGTCGCGGGGGGTCACTATATTCACTCTTCCTTAATTCAATTTGTATTTATATACATATTTAAATTTTATCATAAGCCTGAGGGTCGAGAGGTCCTGTTGGTGGCCAATTTAGGGTCGTAACAAGAAAAGGTTGGGAACCACTGTTATATATTATATCACATCATAAGTTATAACTAGGGTTACAAAAGTGGACCTTTCCTGTCAAGGGGGGTTGAAAGACTCCTGAACCCCTCCTGGTTACGGACCTGCTATATATAAAGGAGGGGACAGATCTCGAGCAAAGAACTATAGACCGGTGTCTTTGCCATCCCATCTCACTAAAGTATTTGAAAGATTAGTTAGAGAGAAAATATATGACTTCTTGGAGACACAGGAAAGACTCAACGAAAATCAGCACGTATTCCGATCAGGAAGATCTTGCCTATCAACTTATAGAACACTATAACAATATTCTAGACGTACTTGAAGGCAATGAAAACTACGATGTCATATACTCGGATTTTGCTAACGCCTTCAACAAATGTGATTATGATATAATAGCGCATAAGATGAAACATATGGGAATAACAGGCAAAGTTGGATAATGGATCTATAACTTCCTCAGAAAACGTATACAGCCTAATACAGGTCGTTCAAATTCAAGGTATATCATTATCAGAATCGGAAGTACGCAGCTCAGTACCACAATGAACAGTATTGGCCCCGCTCCTTTTCATTATCGTGCTACAAACATAGACAATGAAGTAAACAGCAATAGTATAGTAACATCCTTTGCAGACGACACAAAGATCAGCAGAAAATCAGCGATATAAAAGGGATGGAGGCCTTGCAGAGGGACACGAACAGAATATTCAAATGGTCAGAAGAGAACAACATGACATTTAACACCGAGAAATTTCAGTTCTTGAGATATGTAGAAATGAGGAACTTGAACAGACTGCATAGTGCATATTATGTCCGAGACAGACAGGAAATTCAGAGCAGCACGAAAGCGATAGATGTGGGGGTTATCATGACCGATGATGCGAAATTCGAGACACAAAATCAGATAGCGATAAACAAAGCAAAAAGAGTCGTGGGGCAGGTACTAAGAACCTTTAAAAGAAGGGACAAGACAGTAATGATTCCCCTATTGAAAACACTGATCATACCAAAACTTGAATACTGCTCAGTCTTGACGTCCCCATACAAGAAGGAAGAAATTAATAAACTAGAAGATATTCAGAAACATTTCACAGCCAAGACTGATGGCTGCAAAGAACTCAACTACTGGGAAAGACTACGGAAACTAAGTCTGTACTCCTTGGAAAGAAGGAGGAAGAGGTACACCACAATATATACATGGAAAATGATCGAAAAACTGGTACCAAACCTCAAACTAAACCCAGTTACCACCCAAACAACACTGGAAAATAGGAAAGGCAGAATGTGTAGTGTTCCCAAACTAAAGGCCTGGCAAGGGACCTCCTGAACATTGAAAGAAAACAGCTTGGTTGTCAGGGAGCCAAGACTTTTTAACCAGCTTCCAAAGGACCTCAGAAACATGACAGGGATCAAAGTTGAAGTCTTCAAAAGAGGACTAGATGCCTGGCTCAGAACGGTACCAGATGAGCCGGGTGTGCCTGGCAGTGGCGACTCGTGGGTTTTGGCCGCCCCCTTCCTTAAACGTAACATACCTTCCACTACAGCAAACACACGTATATAAAGGATTTACATTTTATTGATTGAGGAACAATGTAATAATGATGAAAATTGAAACCGTGATGATAGACAATAAAAAAAAAATTTAATAATTCAATTTAAAACATAGAAAACAATATGGTATTTCGTACCATACCGTACCGTAATGCCAGCCTTGGCCAAAATTGGCCGCCCCCCAAAGTGGCCGCCCTGTGCGGTCCGCACACCCCGCACACCCCACGCTACGCCACTGGTGCCTGGCTATGTGTGGTGGAGAGCGCAAGAGAACAACCCGCTCCTCCATCAAGCTAGGCCTAGAGGCGGGGCTACCAGCTTGACCTACGTGTGAAGAGAGACCAACGCACGAAACTACTACCAGGTATATAGTAATTATTCTGTTATACGAAAAAATTAACTCTCTTAGTGTTGAAGTTATGAAGTTATCAGGTTGTAACATAAATTCTGCTCGATTAGAAAACGGACGATAGATAACACTAGGCAACAAATTTCAACTTTTTTTTTGTTACAGACACGTGAACTACTGATTCCTACTAAAGCGGTGATGCTGATTTCAGATCTGATATCAAAATTTCTCTATCACGTCCAGATTTTGTGTAACCGAAAACCCCTATTTTTCATTTTTTTTTCTCACCCGCTTCTATTACGAAAGCCGTCTAAGCTACTTTTCCGTGCCACGTTTTATGTTAAGCATACTTAAATAATTAGTGAACAGGGATGTCTTTCCTCCTTATTCTGGCTTAAGACAGACAGCGGAATTCCGCTGGCGGGAGTTACCACCCCTGCGCCCAACCATCCACCCAAAGCGCGTTAGTATTTTGTTGTTACTACTGAAAGGCAAATTCCTGTTCTTAAGTGAAACTTTGGTGTGTCCTCTTCCTTTGTCGCTTGTAGGATGACGAGCTCTCCTTCTGCAGGAACCAACAATAATCTCCCATCATATTTGGGTTGAAATTACCTTGGTATCTGTTTTCCATAACTGAGATCTGTTGGTGGAAGCGCTCACCATGCTCGTCACTTACAGCCCCAAGGTTGGCCGGGAAGAAGTCAAGATGAGAATGTAAAAATGAATTTTCAAAGACATTCTGCATCCCATTATTTCATAAGATTTAAGCATGTTTTCTACGAGTTTACGGTGGTTTTCAGCTTTGTGATTTCCAAGAAAATTTTTGACAACTTCAACGAAAGATGTCCATGCTCCTAGTTCATTCTCATTTAGGTTAGATGGAAACGATGAGTCGTGGATGACACTGCGGATCTGTGGTCCAGTGAAAACTCCAGCTTCTAGCTTAGCATCTGTCAAATTCCTTTGAATTTATCCTTTAAATATTGGAAACCACTACCTTGATGATCCATACCCTTCACGAAATTTTTCATAAGGCCAAGTTTAATGTGAAGTGGTGGAAGATGTACTTTCTGAGGGTCAATAAGTGCTGGGTGTTTCACATTGTATTTACCAACAACATGTTCAGTTCTAGATGGCCAATCATGTTTTTTGTAGTGGTTCTTGTCATCTCTGCTGTTCCATAGACACAAAAAGCACATATGCTTTGTGTAGCCCAACTGTAACCGAAGAAGTAATGATACAACTTTAAGGTCGCCACAAATATTCCATGTGTGGTCCTTATATTTGATGAGTCTTAGCAGCAGTTTCATCGATTCATAAGTCTCATTAAGGCCAGTGGCATGTGCTACAGGTATTGAAGGTTTTTCATTGCCGTTGTGCAGTAATACAGCTTTAAGGCTAGCTTTACTAGAGTCAATGAACAGTCTCCATTCTTTTGGATCATAGCGACAGCCAATCCCTTGCATCAGACTACTGATATCGTGGCAGAAACAAACGTTTTCTTCCTGTAAGTAAAATGATGAAAACTGCAAATGGCGATGGCGGAAATGGGAAACTTTGGTGATTGGTTGGAGAAGATTAAATTCTTGAAGTCTTGAACCAAGCAACTCTGCCTTTTCTTTTGGTAATTCCAAATCGCGCACTAAGTCATTAACTCCGCTTGACTTAACAAATGTGGGGAAATATTTGCATCTGGAACATATATGCCATCTTTCCCTGTTTCTATATCACTAGCAGAATCTTCAGATGAACTGCTGTCTGTTATCGTTGCTGGTGGAACTGGTGGTGGATTTATTTCATCATGTGGTACTGGTTTCATTGCTGATTCGCAGTTTGGGTACGTGATCTTTGATTTGTTTTTCTTTGTGAAACCAGCAATCTTTGTCAAACAAAAATAACAATCATTGAAGTGATTTTTCGGCTCACGCCAAACCATGGGGACTGAGAACGGCATAGCTTTTCTTTTACCATTCATCCAAGCTATTAACATTGCATTGCACTGTGCACAGCAAATATGTGGTGCCCAGTCCCTCTGTTGGTCTCCTAACTTACAGTCAAAATAACACTTGTAGGCAAGTTTAATCTTTGTTGTTATGTTTCTACGTTGTGGCTTAGGTGTATATTGTCCACAGACAAAGCAGAAGTTGTCTGGGTGATTTACACAAGCACGTCTATTTGATGCCATTTTGAATTACCATACAATATCTGAAAAAACGTAGAAAGTAATTATTACGATGTGCAAAATAAAAAGAAATACACACCGTAGTACAAAACAAATGCTATAAAAACACACAAGTCACCACAACCTGTCACTTGCTCATCAGCAGAGAGCTTCAACAACCGTTCTGCTTGACTGTCACGTAGCGACTGACCGTTGGGCCGTTGTCCGTTACTATGCTCTTGACTCAGTGTTGCCAACTCGGGATAAATTTTATTTATCAAAATTGTTCGAATTTGTATATAGTTGGCAAAAAAAATTGCTTTAACCTTGAAAAGCAAGTTTCATATTACTGGCATTAAGCCGATTAAAACCAAAATCTGGACGTGGTAGAAAATTTTACTAAAAGTGATTTGCATTTTACACAAAATCTAGACGTGATAGAAAAAATCTAATTATAGATTTGAAATCAGCATACCGAAATTAGCTAGGAGCACCTATTTGGTCTTCTGTAACAAAATCTTTGTTGCCTAGTGATAATTAATAGATTAACCTCAAGATAATGTGAAATAGTTTTAGAAGTGTTGCAAAATACATGCGGCGACAGGTTCGCACATGTTTTATCACGATACAGAATGATACAGAATGACTTAGGCCAGTGTAGGCTTAGGCTAGTGTAGGATTAGGCTAATGAATATTTTCTCTGGTGTTTTTCATACAGTTACAACGCCACCCCTACGATATTACAGTAATTGAAAAAACATGGAGGCCACGAAAGAACATATTCGATATGTGATGCTGTATGAGTTCCATAAAGGATCTGCAAAAAACATTCAAAGAGTTTATGGCAGTCTGAAAGATTATCAACCAACAGGACGACCAAACGAGTTAGATGAAGAGTTGCTGAAAGCAACAGTGGAGGAAAACCCAACGGTAACTGTAAGAGAATTTGGCTTGCAACTCGGCGTTAGCCATATGACCATTCATCGTCATTTGAAGCTGTTAGGAAAAATAGTGAAGGTTGGAAAATGGGTTCCGCATGATTTGTCACAAGCGAATCTTCAACATCGAATCGATATTTGCACATCACTGCATTTTCGGCAACTGCAGGCACCATTTTTTAATCGGATCGTCACTGGGGATGAAAAATGAGTCCTCTATAACAATATTAAGCGTCAACATCAGTGTCTTAGCCGTGAAACAAAGCCTGAACCTCAGCCAAGGAATGGACCCCATCCAAAGAAAATTTTGCTATGCGTTTGGTGGGATATGCAAGGAATTATTCATTTTGAGCTTCTGCCAGACAACCAAACAATCACAGCTGAAGTCTAATGCCAACAACTCCAACGACTGAAGATGGCTTACAAGAAAAACGTCCCGCATTAATTAATCGCAGAGGTGTTCTATTCCACCAGGATGGCGCGCGCCCTCACACTGCTCGAATCACCACTGCCCAATTGGAGACATTTGGTTGAAAAAAAATGCCTCATCCACCTTATTCTCCGGACATCGCACCTTCAGACTATCATTTATTCAGAAGTCTGCAACACTACCTAGATGGACAAAAGTTGCAATCCAGGAAAGCTATCGAAAACGAAGTGATCGCTTTTTATAACTCGAAACCAAGGGATTTCTTCGAACGTGGCATAAAATTTTTTTTTCTACAGGTGGGAGGTGATAGAAAAATAAGGGAATTATATTGATGATTAATTTGTCATTGTCATTTAATTTTTGTTGTGAATAAACTAAAAATTCGAGCAAATTTGTCCTTATAAGTCATTTAATTTTTGTTCTAAATGAACTAAAAAATCGAGCAGAATATATGTTACAACCTTTGACTATGCACCAACTTGTGAATGAAACAATATTGTCGACTTATGCTCACCTAACTCCAATTTACGGAGTTCATCAACGTAAGAAGATGCACATTCGAGTGATGTTCAAAAGAGTACAAAGTTATTTTATTTTTATCTTTTACAATAGATAGCAAAGGATATGTACTATTTAATAATAAATTTATTTACGTAAAGCTTATGGCAAGGTATCGCTCAAGGAATGCGATATATCAGTGGTTCTTGACCCCTGGGTCGCGACCCAAAATTGAGTCGCCAAGCCATTTTGATTGGGTCATTAAATTGTCATTTATCATTTATTTATGTTATCTCCAATCATTTTACCATTAATTATTTATTTTATTATCTATTACGAATGAACTGTTTGAAGGCATGGGTCGCAGCCTAAGAACGTTCATAACCCCTGCGATATACAGTATAATAAATTCTAAAAACTGCATACCTTCAATCTAATTCTGTTTACCGATTTCAAGACGAGACTACTTTGAATATTTAAGTATACAAGCATTTAAAATAATCTACTTTGTCAGTAGAAAACTCTTTTAAAGTGTTGAATGGATAGATAAACATACAGACATAGATAATAAGAAAAATATACTTTTTGTTTATAAACTTTGAACAAATATTGTTGTTTGATGGGGAATTTTAACCACCTTCGCAACATCTAAGGCTATGATAGTTAATCTGGGGGTAACCTGGGGGATCCTACATAATTCTAGAAAATTCTAAATCAATTCATCCCGAACAAATTTGCTTAAAAAATATTTTTTGCGGAATATTTTTAATACAAAGCGGGACGCGGGATTTTTTAATCAAATGCGGGACGTCTGGCAACCCAACCCCGGGGGTTAATTCAGTCTTTTTCGGGGGTAACGAGCTGGCGCCACTGTCCAAAAAAAAAAGCTGAGTTATGGTTACACTAAACTTTTGTTATTCTTTGTTGGCTAGCTCAAAGGGTAACAGTACGAAAAAGGTTAAATACCACTGATCTAAGATCATATACAAATGAAGTAAAATTACAGTCAACTTCTTATTTCGGTTGATGAGTTAATTAGTATTATTATGTTTTTCAGTTATGCACTTATTATTAGTATTAATAGCTATCAGTATTAGTATTATTTATAATGTACTTAGTTTGGGTTCTTTTATAATTTAGTTATTTCGAGAGAATACGCTGTAAACAGACAAGTTCGTAGTCTTCAATTCGAAGTATGTAAATGTCTCGCAACTGTAAATGATCTTTTTTGTAACTTTAACGGTGAAAGTGATAAGCGGTTTTTAACAATGACTGTATAAATTCCCTTTTAGATATAGCTTTTTGGTATATAGGATTAAGCAGAGAGCCACTACATTCCCGGTTAGTGTATATGGCTCTATGTGGTTACAAATTTGGAATCTAGTTCCGACAACTTAGACATGTGATACAAAACCAAACGGTTTAAAAATTTTATGCCATACGGAACTCTGCTGCTTACAGTGACGAATAAGTAACTAAAAGCAATTGTTTCTTTTAATAAAGTATGCTTTCGATTACAGTATTTGAGAAATTAAAAACGGTTCTGGACAGAAAATTATTTTATAAAAACGGTTCTGGACAGAAAATTATTTTATAAAAACGGTTTGGTTCCGATATACACTTATAATTTTTATTCTTATTTTATTATTTAACGGATCAAGTTTACAACAGGGTTCAGAGCGAATACTGTCGAAACTGGACAAAATTTAAAAATTTCATTCTTGAACATTCAAATTATTAGATCTTTTAGTAATAAACTTGTTTTCACTATGTCCAGAAAAGCTACTCATTTCAATGTATACGTCCACTGGTTCTCTTCACTTACAGTAGTATGTTTGCAAAAAAAGGTATTCTTATAGGTATGTTCGTGAGGGCCCTGAGGATTTGCAGCCCTTCCTCTTTGGAATCTGAATTTTGCTACATTGAAGATTCTTTTAAAATGTTGGGTTATCTCCCTACTCTTATCGAAAAAACACTCTTGGATCTGCTAAGAAGAAATTATATAACAATATTATTAGCGTTAAGAGTTTTAGGGGTGCTCTGGTATCCTTTTCAAAGCGCAGTCGCCTCAGAATGTTGTTCTCGCAACTTAACTTGGTCTCACAAGTTCCATGTTCCACTCGCGGTCTCCTGCAAAAACACCAACTATCAAATTGTTCCTCCAATTCTGGAGTTTATCGAATCTCCTGCAAGGTTTGTTCTGACAGTTACAGCGGTGAAACTATTGATTTCAAAAGCCGGCTCTATCAACATAAATAGTTTCAATACGGCAGATAACTCAGCTTTGCACAAAATCATCGTTTAAACCGAGACCAGGGGCACAGTGGCAGATCTAGACTTATTGTTTAGGGGGGCGGTTTAGCGATTATATCGAACTCGTAACAAAAATACAACTGTTTTGTACCAAGATTTTTACCAAACTAAATGTAATACCTATCAAGTATTACATACCTTTCAGAACAAATAATTTTACAAAACAAATAGTTATACAAAACTAATAGTTTTTTTACAACACAAATTCCAATCTTCGATTTCTACTCTTCCCAAAGCGATCAATCACCTTGTCCACGTCTAATGCAATTTCGCGATGAGCGTGTAGAAGAGTTAAACCGGTGAACCTTTCCTGACGCATTTGGTTTCTCAACCACGTTTTTAATCGACATAATGAAGAGAAGCTCTTCTCGGCTGATGCAACGCTGGCCGGCAACGTTAGAAGGATTCTAAAAGGGAGTTCACTAACGAATAAACGTCTTGATCACAGTTCTCCGGAGCTTCTTCCACGGATACTGGAATAGCCACACTTGTGGTCTCCACTGACTGTAACCACTTTTCTTTCCAGAGTTGAGCCTCCGCTAGTAGTGCAGATTCCAGTTTCCTCGACTGAATCCTTGGTCCAGTGTCTTGACCAACTAGTGAAAATAGTTCAGGCACTCGAATAAATATATCTGACTGGAATGAAACAACAACAACATTCTCCAAAGCCAAGACCTTGCTAACTACCATATAGCAAGGTCTTGGCTTTGGAGAATGTTGTTGTTTCATTCCAGTCAGATATATTTATTCGAGTGCCTGAACTATTTTCACTAGTTGGTCAAGACACTGGACCAAGGATTCAGTTCTCTCCACCCAGCGGATTTCACACATACCCTTCAACTGTGCGTCCACCAACATCAACAAGAACATGCTTTCGCTTGGCTGAAGCATTAAAGAAAGAAGTAACTTCCTTGATGATGACGATAGCGTTTTGTATACTCTGAACGGAAGTCTTCGACATTTCATCCTAGGGCGGGCACCTAGCGGGAGCGATCGCACTGATTGCACCCTCTTGGATCTGCCACTGACCGAAACCATAATATAGACCAACAATGCTCAATTACTTTTAAATATTGGCAATAATAAGATAAGAAAACTCACCAAATCCTTCATTATAAAAAATTATAGATAACCACTATTAAAAATGAAACTTTTCAGCTTGACTTTATCACCAATTTTTGTCTTTTAAAATTGCTCGTTTTTGGAACATTTTCTGTCGTTTTGAGTTGTCGGAGGAATAACGGTTCTCTAGAAAATAGAAAATTGTTCTCCATTTCTACTTTTATCATAGTTTCTTCCACCGCCTAAACGAAGAGGCTACCCTCTCTCGAAAAGCTTTGCGTTTTTTATTTATTTTTTTATTTATCTTTTAAATTTTGGGGACTTTAGATTTTTGGACCACCCTATATAGGCCTATATAGTATATATATCAGAGCATAATTAATATGACGCCACATATCTATTTATTTTATGAGTAATTTAGGCGTCTCATTCCCCCTACGTAAGTGCCTTCCCGCCTCGAGCCACCACCCGCACACCCATCCCATGCGCCCGTCCCATAGTCACCAACACCCACTTCGTGAGGACCTGCCTCTCTCGTTCTCTCTAACTTTTTCCTTTTATGACTGGATGGACTCAGTCGTGATTTTTTTTTTCATCATTTGAATCCATCTTCTGCGAGTCTTCTTCTCAGTGTTGGGGGTGATAGTCAATTACAACTCTTTCTTGCAGGTCGGAACGAAGGTCAGATGTTTTTTCTGCGGTTTCTGAGTGAGAGACATTTTAAGTGCATCCTCATGACGCATTGTGAACCTTCGCCGACCACTGCCTAATTTGCCATCATATATTTGTTTCATTGAACTTTTTTAATGTCGTTTGTCATCAGAATATCGAGAACAAAAGAGAGAAGAGAAGAGATTTGGACTCTTTCTTCTCTATTGTCAGTTTCCTTGTTTTTGCCATATTATATATGGTTCTCTATTAGGGCCTGGACTTACAACCTTACTCGTAATAAAGAAATGCGTTTTAATATTCTCAAGTACACGTAACATGAAAGTCCAAATTAAATATTCAAAACCTCACCAGCGATATATCATGTCTAATGGCTCCATGAAAAATTATATTTTGGCTTGAAATACGCGGGATGTACTAAGTTTTTTGTACATCTGTACGATATACTACTACGATTTCTGTACATTCGTGCAGCAAAAGAATGTACAGTTCCCACATATTAGGGGAAAATATTTCTTTTTCAATCACAGCCACTGAAACTTAACTTATTCGATTTTGTAAACTAAAAATTTATTTGCATTTTTAAATTTTACAAATAAACTATTATAATTTTCTTATTCTTATTTTCTTATTCTTATAATTTTCTTATTCCTTGGAAATATCTTGAAGTTGAGGACACAAAATTTAAACAGTATTATTTGTTCTTAGCTTAATGTTCATACCCCAAAGAACTTTACGACAAGACCTTCTGAACAGACTGTATTTATATACAAAACAAGATCACAATCATACAGACAACATCATAGAGAAGATTTTCTCTTCCAAAGAGGATTTCTGTACCGGTAATAATATTAAAAGCCACAAACTACAACATCAAATTTAGGCATAATTCAGTGTAAACCAAACAAAAATATAACTACAGGTTTTTAATCAGTTTGAATAATACCCTATAAACAAAATCGTACGACATCGTACTACAATTACTTTAATTTACCCGAAATAATGTATGTCGTAATTGTCGTACGTGTCTTTAAAAGTCGGATAAATATCTATGATGAAGTCTTACGACAATGTTTATAGGGTAAAAGTGTGAACCGTTTTCATTAATTTCATTAAATAGTAATTTTTATAGCTAATTACACAGTACAAGTCAGTACATGTGTCTATAACAGAAACGAAAAAGAAGTTAAAGGTGGTCATGAAACAGCGCCATCTATCAATGGGAATTTCAATCGCATGCAGTCTTCTTTCACAAAATAATAATGTATGAGTTTTTACCTTTTAATTATAACGAAATCACTGCCACTAACGAATGTACACGACTAATACTGTTCGTATATTATGAACAATATAAAGGGTTGTTAAGAATTTATAAATCACACACACACACTCCATGCACTGGGATTCGAACCACTGAAGCACATCATGTACCCCAGAAATCCAGTCTTCTTTCACTTTTTTCTACGAAGTGTTATATACACAGTCTCAGTTATTTTCTTTTGTTATATATATAATATATATATATATATATATATATATACACAGGGTGTCCCATAAGTCCGGCATCATAGGAAAAATAATAAAAAAAGGCAAAACAAAAGCTTTTATTTACGGAACGTGCTCAATATGTCCACCATTGTTTTCAATACACAAATTCAGACGTGATACCCAGTCAGCAAGCACACGGTGAATGATGTCAGGAGTAATGGTGTTACATGCCCCAATAATGCGCTGCCGCAAATGTTCAACACTCCTAATTTTCTCTGCGTATACTAGCGCTTTCAAGTGGCTCCAGAGATAAAAATCTAGTGGCGTGAGATCCGGGCTTCTAGCTGGCCATTCCACAGGCCCTCGACGTCCTATCCAATGACCAGGGAATTGTTGGTACAGGTATTCCCTTGGGTGCTGTAATGTGCAGGAGCGCCGTCTTGCTGGAACCATGTTAGGATATTTCCTTCTTCGTTCAAGACACTGGGAAATGCTTCTTCCTTGAGCATACGTAAGTAGGTGCCTCCAGTGACATGTTCATCGAAAAAGAGGGGGCCTATGATGCGATCCTTCCAAATGCCACACCATACCATCACCCGAGATGCACCTTGTTCCTTTGAAGAGGTATACCAGTGAGGGTTGTTTTGAGACCAGTAGCGGGTGTTCTGTCGATTTACCTCACCATTTCCATGAAAACAGCCTCGTCACTGAACAGAATGGTGGACGGGAAATTGACATCCCGAGCATATGAATTATGGTTTGTAGAAATAGAAAAATATGAATTTCTCCTATGATGCCGGACTTATGGGACACCCTGTATAATAAGTCTTCAAAAGAATAATACTCCTGCTTCAGGACGGTCCCAGATGAGCCGGGTGTGCCTGGAAATGTGAGATGGAGAGCCCAAGACAACAACGCTATCTTGCATCAAATCGGGCCTAGAGGTAGGGCCACCAGCCTGACCTCCGTGTGAAGGGAAACCAACGTACGGAACAACTGCAAGGTCGTAATATATCAGGTCATCCCATAAGTAATGTCGTTTTTTAGATCGGAATTTGAAGGACAAAAAAAACTCAACTGAAACTTTTTAATCTAGTATATATTTTCCATCGGAATCAATGACACTCTGCCAACGTCCTACAAGCTTTTCAATGCCATGTTTATAAAATTCAGGCGGTTTTGAGGCAAAAAACGTACAAAGACTGGTGTGCAGGTCATCTAAAGAAGTATACTGTTTCTCGTCAAGATAGTTTTGCGGTCTCCTGAAGAGATGATAATCTGAAGCGCAAGGTCTGGAGAATATGGAGGATGTAGAAGTTTTTCCCACCCAAGCTCCTCAGTTTTTGCAGAAGTGATCCGAGCGGTATGAGGACGTGCGTTGTGGTGGAACACGATTCCTTTCCGATTAACCAAAGAAGGTCTCTTTTCTTTTAGTGCAGTGTTCAATCGATCCAGTTGTTGACAGTAGACTTGAGCGGTGATTGTTTGGTTGTGTGGTAAGGTTTTAAAGTGTATTACACCACCTTTATCCCACCAAACACTAAGCAACACCTTCCGAGGGTGAAGATTTGGTTTTGGCTGTGGTGTCGCTGGTTTTCCGGCACAAACCCACTGTCGACGGCGCTTAAACATTCTGGTACAGTAGCCACTTTTCATCACCAGTCACTAAACGGTGCAAAAACGGATCTTGGAGTTCACGGGAATCTACAGATCTACAGAAGCTAAGGCTAACAAAGACCCTAAGATCCATTTTAAAGTTAGCCCGAGAGAAAGGAAAGAGTAGGGGGTTAAGTAAGTAGCAACACCTATCACTCATGGGTTAACATTCATTCAGAAAAAGAGAAAAAAGACTCACCATCATCATCCGCCGGCCACTGCCGACAAGTCAGAAAAATAGTCGGAGAGAATAGGAAAGGAGTGAAAGATGAAAGAAGTAAAATAAGAACACTTACAAACCATGCAAACAGTCTTAATTCACAGTCATACCATGCAAACTAGAGACATGCAAGTAAGAAGATAAGAAAAAAAAAAATAGGTAAAGTTAAACAAAAAGTGGGTTAGTTTACTCTACAAGCTACATCTGTTCATGTTAGTCTAATTTTTTTTTTTTTATTGTTGGCATCACACGCTGGCATGTCACAAGCTGGCATTCAGAGCTGGGCAACCGCACACCAACCAAATGGGAGGTTCGCACCCGCACTTCCGCACCCGCACTTTGCCTCTTCCGCAATCGCACTTCCGCACACCTCTACGTTTTCGCACTTCCGCACAACCGCACCCGCACCCGCACCCTATTTACATATATAAAGTTTTATCGCAAGGAAATATATAAGTTTCCATTAATATATTAATACTTTTATAAACTTTTATTTAATATTTAATTGTGAAAATAAAGTTTTAATACAATAAAGTCATTTTTTTGTTATGAGAGGTCAGAAAATTACTAGAATACAATATCATTTAATTTAATTTTGACTGGTGTGCGGACCAATCCGCACACCTTCCACACCTCCGCACCTTTTCACCGAGGTGACCGCACACCGCACCTCCGCACACCATTTCGCTCTTCCGCGCAGTGCGGAGGTGCGGAAGGTGTGCGGAACTTGCCCAGCACTGCTGGCATTAATCGTCAACAGACTCATCCTCGATCGTCAACAGAGCTGTGCTAATGTTTACCCGCACCCTCAGATTGTCGACCGACAATTCATGTGGGACCCATTTTCCTAACTTAGGAAATCCCATAAGTAATGAAGTTTTTTACGATAGATTAAGTTTAAACTAGTCCTACTCGTTTAAGCATAAATTTTCCGAAGGTTATATCTAAGAGGAGATCTATCGTGTTTCGCTACATACTTTACAGACCTTGACCAGTGAAGACGTGTGTTTTGCTTTATGTGAACCCCTCATAAACATGGCGGTATCAGAAGAGCATATCAGGCATATAATGCTTGAAGAGCATACAGGCATATAATGCTTTACGAGTTCAAAAAAGGGAATAGTGCTACTGAAGCAACGCGAAA
This sequence comes from Bathynomus jamesi, assembly GCA_023014485.1. NCBI lineage: Eukaryota > Metazoa > Arthropoda > Malacostraca > Isopoda > Cirolanidae > Bathynomus > Bathynomus jamesi. Next base: position 107,825 of record JAJOZX010006219.1, on the reverse strand, counting down.
TATTCAGGACGTTTATGGCAACGATATTCTGCATGTGAGGAAATGTCAAAGATGGTTTCAAAAGTTTAGGAATGGTGACTGCTGTTTGACAGATGCAGCACGCTCTGGACGCCCTGCTGGGTTTGATGATGACCCGCTGTTAGCCGCACTTGAAGAAGACTGTTCAACAACTGTCGAAGAATTGGCCCAGAAACTCAATTCATCCCCGTCCACCATCCATCGACATTTGCAACAACTCGGGAAAGTGCCTAAGTTAGGAAAATGGGTGCCTCATGAATTGTCGGTCGACAATCTGAGGGTGCGGGTAAACATTAGCACAGCTCTTCATTCCCGTGAACTCCAAGATCCGTTTTTGCACCATTTAGTGACTGGTGATGAAAAGTGGATACTGTACCAGAATGTTAAGCGCCGTCGACAGTGGGTTTGTGCCGGAGAACCAGCGACGCCACAGCCAAAACCAAATCTTCACCCTCGGAAGGTGTTGCTTAGTGTTTGGTGGGATAAAGGTGGTGTAATACACTTTGAAACCTTACCACACAACCAAACAATCACCGCTCAAGTCTGCTGTCAACAACTGGATCGATTGAACACTGCACTAAAAGAAAGGAGACCTTCCTTGGTTAATCGGAAAGGAATCGTGTTCTACCACGACAACGCACGTCCTCATACCGCTCGGATCACTTCTGCAAAAATTGAGGAGCTTGGGTGGGAAAAACTTCCACATCCTCCATATTCTCCAGACCTTGCGCCTTCAGATTATCATCTCTTCAGGAGTCCGCAAAACTATCTTGACGAGAAACAGTATACTTCTTTAGATGACCTGCACACCAGTCTTTGTACGTTTTTTGCCTCAAAACCGCCTGAATTTTATAAACATGGCATTGAAAAGCTCGTAGGACGTTGGCAGAGTGTCATTGATTCCGATGGAAAATATATACTAGATTAAAAAGTTTCAGTTGAGTTTTTTTTGTACTTCAAATTCCGATCTATAAAACGACATTACTTATGGGATGACCTGATATATATATATATATATATATAAGGGCCAAAATATAAGATAAATACTGTCGTAGTCTGTAATTAATGCAGCATTTATTCAATAAAGAACGTTTTTAAAATTGTTATGAATTTCTTTTTAACTATTTTAATTTTCTAACTATTTTAACTATTTTAATATGCAGTAACTCTAAACCCACAAAAGAATTGTTTCTCTCATTTACATATCAGACAATCTTCACAATCCTCTCTCTCTCTCTCTCTCCTCTCTCTCTCGTATATGTATAGGGCCTATAGGCTTTCAAAATCATATATTTAAGTATACATTCTCATGTATAAAGTTGTTAGACAATTTCTAGTTTTGTGTATAATCTGGTTTTCAGAACTTACGGAAAATCTACTACAAATTGTGAAAGCTAAAGAATGCGTAATGTACAGTCGTGCGCAAAAGTCTTTGGTCTTCAACAATCCTGTATTTCAATAGAACCAAAGGGACAAGACTGCTGTGTACGACTATACACCCTAGTTTAGTAATCATTTCACTGTATGCGATTATTAAACCAAAAATATCGAGATCATTCTTTATAAACAACATTTGTAATAGGTTATATATATATATATATATATATATATATAGGATTTAATTTAATCGGTATATTTACTGTAAGTCTAGTCTGTATAGTAAACTGTACTGTAGTATATTATACAATAAATACAGGGTGTCCACATATGACTAGTACATACTTGTACGATTCATTTGTGGACACCCTGTATACTATAAGAAAGTACAGTATGCAAAATATTAAAAGAGGTATCATGTTTCTTTAAAGTTTGCATTATTGGCATGAGGAGCGCAATTTAAATTTTTTTTCCTTCCACACTAAATCGTGGTCATACTATCATATTTCTTCAGACTATGCGTATAGGCCATATTTACATGGTTATTACGCATAGAATATAAAGCTGAGGATCGTTATTCCATATACATTTTTAATTAACCAATATGGGATTACACGTTCTCAACATGCAATTTGCCACCAATAAGAGACCAGAATGGGAAAGGGGGCGGAGCTTGGCTGGATAGCATGGCTTACCACATTCCCGCAAATCAACCATTCTAGTGATTTTTAATCAGCCGTTGAGCGAGTTCTGTTAGCGCGCTTGAATTGAATTAGACCTGACTTGAGCCTAAAAGGAAGCCAGTGTGTGGTTATTTTTGGAATGTTTGTACTAATTTTCTTTTGAATATTTATTTTTTTTAATTAAATTAAACTCGATACGAAGTAAAACTTTAAAATTGTTATTTTTAGGTATGTACAATTTACTAAACAGTATTTATTGGTTTACTCATGCGGTCTTCGTACAATTAACTTGTACAACATATTAAAAACTAATGTCTTAACTGCTAATATATATATATATATATTTTTTTTTAATTAAAACGAGACTCAACATATACAATATAAAGTTTATATAACTTTAATATATCTGTATACATTGTAACTCATATTAAAGCCTATATAGGCCTATTTATATTATGACTTATATGAAGCGCGCTGTAATACAAACAAACTTTAGTAAACACTGTTGTAATAATTACAAGTTTATTAAAAAATGAATATATAAAAAAAATCAATTTAATAATGTCTTATCAAACAACAAGGTCTGAAAGTATAAACAGACCTTGTTTAGCAGCAAACACGTTCAATATTGGTGCCGCAGGCCACCCTCCTTACTCGGACTGTGAAGGAATAGGATTTGATTTTCGGACGGTATTTGATACCCCAGCTGGTGATCTTGTCAGAACTGGGGCACCCAACATTGTTTGTTCCATTTTACCCCCACATTGGAGATCAAATAAAACGTTACCGACTTCTTTCAGGTGGGTTTTATATATACATATATTTCTCCTCTTCTTCTTCCTCTTCCTCCCCTCAACTCGTTACTCTTTCTCCCCTCTCCCATAAAATTTCAACTGTAGGGCTGTGTGGCTAAAGATAAACACACTATTAAGTATTCTTCACGTTAATACAATATTTCCAGGGTGGTTTCCTTAGGCCCGGTCCAAGATGGAACAGTAGTTACCATAAAAGCTGGCAATGATGAAAACTGCTGCGCAGATGTAAGAAACAATTCGGCCGTAATGAAAAATCAAGTAGCAAAATTCAACGATTTAAGATTCGTTGGAAGATCAGGTCGAGGTGAGGTGAAAGTACACAGTAAAGCTTTAGGCTTTACCAGGCTCTTATTAAGAATAAACGTATTTATTATTAATTAATAATAAATAAATAATAAGTATTATTAATAGTTAAAGCATGTATTAATACTAATTTTATTATCAATATGACAAATGCAAGGTCATTATTGAAGGTATTATACCAATACCATGCAAAGAAATCAATATTATACACAAGTGATAAGAACTGAACAATCACAAGAAATGTCTTTAAGTGCATAGAACAACTGAGAATATTTTATGATAAATTTTTTGTACAAGTTCAAGTGTACGCATAGTATAGAACTATAGATTACCATACATGCACTTATCTCTTATATTAAATGCACATGCTTGCGTGCTGTAAAAAAATTCAGATACTGAAATTTGTTACGATGCTATAACAAACCCGATTTGATGAAAATTGAATTAATTTTAAGTACTTTAAAATTTGGTGAACTATCTTTTTGTATTACCTTTAACTTCATGTAGATCATTCGCATGTAACTAAACACCTCTGCTTTAATCTTTTATATGTCTTATAAGGTAATATATATATATATATATATATATATATATATATATATATATATATATATATTAGAAAAGTCCTGTTCTGGAAATCCATGTTTCTTACCGATAAATATTGGTATAAGAAACATACTGATGGAGTTTCAGCACCAGAGACTTTTTTAGTCGATCGTATGCATCACACTGAATTTGTATCTATTTTTATAGTGAAATTTGTCTTTTAATTGTAATTTGTCAGGAAGAGCTTCTTGGTCACAATCACGATCCGATGTTCACCTCCTCTCGTTGCAACTTACAACAAGGCAATCAAAGTGACCGTCGATGGGCCCCGAGAACCGAGATCCAAAGCAAGTAAGTATTTGTCGTTCTTTGTTTGTTTATTGAGCTCATGCCCAATCACGTGTTCAAGTAATTTATAGACAACTTGAAAGGATTTTTGCATTTTGTATAGTTTCTCATTTCCCGTTTGGTTTTATAAAAGATATTGAGTGGGACGGTGAAAAAGCAGTTTTTTTTCAGTTTTCTCAGTTTGGCGGTTGAAGAATGGGTTGGAGTTCATTATCTCTTAAATAGTGTCAACATATACCTATCTACGCATGATAAAAGTCGCCTTTTTTCTTATCATTTCTTTAGACTCGTGTGGTCTATAAAGTGGCAATATAGCTGAGTGCCTCTATAGATATAAGATTTATTCATGCCTCTCGTCTCAGTTATATTTATTTATATTACTTGCCATTACAGGAATGTTTATTTAAGTTTAATTAGCTTCTTCACTTGTCTAATTGGAGATAAACAGTGTACGCTTTTATCGGTGGTATATTTACATGAGTCTCCCTTTATATATTCAGAATGAAGCTTGTATTAGCATCATTTATAAGCTTCATCTCGTACGAGAGATCAAGACTAAAAGGTATGCATAATATTCCTACCATCGTCAAATAAATCATCACCGCTTGGGGTTTATGCAGGAAACGAAATTACGATAGAGGTTAGATTCACAGTAAAATCAATGTAAAATAACCCTAAATTGTTACATCAGTATACTGCACCGTCCGTAGCATGGTGTTTTTAAAAAACTGACAGTCGACTTTTTACATATAGCATATGCCTTTATATATATACGCCTTCCTTTGGATAATGAATAATGACTTAAATACTTCTGAGATCAAACAACATCGTATGTATGTCTTTCCTGTAAACAACAACAAACAAGGGTATTAAAAGCCCTTTTAAGTGTAAACAAGAGAGGTATACCCAACTCCGCCATATAAAAGCACGTTTATAGCTTTATACAGGGTGATTCAAAAGTCGTGCCTCAAAGGTATGATATTTATTGTATAATTATTTTTGAAGCATCTCTCTCTCTCTCTCTCTCTCTCTCTCTCTCTCTCTCTATATATATATATATATATATATATATATATTAGTGATGTAGGTCACATCCGCATCCGCATCCGCGGAACATCCGCACATTTTCTCGCATCCGCACCCGCATCCGCACTTTGGACTGCGGATGTCGTGCGGATGTGGACCGTTGAGATAAAACGTCATTAATAAGCGGAAATTATCAAATTCTACTATATTAATAGAACTAGTTCATTGTGCGCAAAAGTGATGCAAGCGACAAGACGAGAGGCTGTTCTTGTATGAAGTTACTCTCTTGCAACCTACTTAGATCCACGTTACAAAGCTAAGTTATTTTCACCTAGTAGGCCTACATTAGAACGAGTTAAATCATCACTTGGCAAAGCAGTTGAAGAGTTTCAATCTCTTGAATCTGTCGCTTCGCCACCCACCAAAAGAATAAAAGTTTCAGTGACAGAACCAACACCTTCAACAAGCAAATCTATCACAGAATCTGTCTCTCAGTTTCTTGAGTCAAGCAGCAATGACGAGACCTACGCGATGTCAAAAGATGTAGTAAAAATGATCGAGAGCTATCACCAAGAAAAACGCCTGGTTGCATGTGACAATCCTATTAGTTGGTGGAAAAATATGCAGAATATCTATCCATACTTGAGTAAACTTGCAAGGAAACATTTAGCCTGTCCTCCAACAAACGTACCAAGCGAGAGATTATTTAACAGTGCTGGATTAATATGATGAAAAGAGAAACAGACTGGCAGCAGAAAAGGCAGAAAAATTAATGTTCCTTAAACATAACCTTCCTATAATTAAGTTTGAACATTAAACGATGAACATCTTAGTTTACTTTATTTTAATTACTCATTTATAAATATGCCTAATAAAACTTTAAACTTAATATAAATAGTTATCAAGCTAATTAAAGATCTCTTTCTATAAGGGTGGAGGTTGGGGAAAGAGGACGGTGGGGTGCATTTGAGTTGGGTTCACGTCCCGCATCCTGGTAACACAATTATGGTTTCTAATTGTGGCTGAAACTCAACAAAATATAACGAATTTATTTGCAGACGAATTCACTAATTGATTTCTATATTAGTTAGATGCTTGATATTATTTTATATGTTCAGAGAAAAGTACAGCAATTATTGTACAATTAATCAATTATACTACATTATAGCTACAGCTCTCTCTATATAATAACTTATTATATACGTTAAACACAACAAATCTCGAATATATCCTAAAAAATAACGAAAATGTAGACATCCGCATCCGCATCCGCGGATGTTGAAATCAAACATCCTCATCCACATCCGCATCCGCGGATGTGAAAAAAATGACATCCGCTACATCACTAATATATATATATATATATATATACATATATATATGTGTGTGTATATATATATATATATATGAAACTACGGAACACGACTGGTGTAGTAGTGGAAATCTTCAAAAGAAGATTAGAACAATACCAGATGAGCCGGGAGTACCTGGCTTTGTAAAGTGGAGGGCAAAAGAAACCAACTCTCTACTTCACCAGGTCAACTCGAGAGGAGGGGCAACAAGCCTGACCTCCGTGAAGTGAGGAATCAATCATTGCACGTAACGTCTGAAAAGAAATGAAAGGTTTTATATATATATATATATAATTGTAAAATTGTAGGTCCCCTCCGCCACCACGGAGGACATGCACAATACACAATTACGAACACAGTTAGGTAGACCAGCCATGAGTGGATCCTAGGGGCTTTGTTGGTCTGAAACATTATAACAACATATATATATATATATAATATATATATATGCTCCTCCTCCAATGTTCCCTGTACCAATCATGTTATTTTTGTCTTTCTTTGTGAACTATATATAGTCTTAATCTTGTTATTAATTTTAGCGTTTTTGAAGATGTCATTAGACGAATGCGTTTGAGCACTATTTCGTGTTTTAATTTTCTTTTCTGGTTATTTTCATCATATATATAATTCACGTGTTACTTTCGTGAAATAATTTATATATATATATATATATATATATATATATATATCATGAGTAAAAAGTACTGCCTCAAAAAATCTGTACAATAAATACTTTTGAGGCAGGACTTTTGACTCGCCTTGTATATTTGTAAAACTGCCCCACCAGGTTTCGAATCGAGCACCCCTTGAGTAGTGATATTTTTTGTATTAAACCCCCTGCATTCGAGGTGACAGCGTTTGATTAAAATCTCTAGTGTAATACTGTTAACCCATAGATGGAATATCAATATATCATACAGGAACACGCCAGAGTTTGTCTACGTAAAAGGTGCTGGGTTCGAATCTCTGTGGAGCACTTCTGCATTATTCAAAGTCGTGTTTCTTTGTGCATGATTATATATATATATATATATATATGAATTTCACAATTAAACGAGTAAAATGAATGAATGACGCAAACCCAAAAGGAAAAAGAAAAATGATTCCAAGGCCTTTCGTGTACACCTCGTCATTCCCTGACGAGGTGTACTTCTGGATACACGAAAGGCCTTGGAATCATTTTTTCTTTTTACTTGTGGGTTTGCATCATATATATGTGTGTGTGTATGTGTACGCACTTATCTAGGGCACTATTATTATTATTATATAAACAAGGCAGACCCCACAAACTGAGCTATACCCAAATACCAGAAGAACTATATAGCATTAAATTCATACCCAGTTTTACGATCGGAGCATAAAGATAGGGCTGAGGTGTTAAAGTTCTTCTTTGCTCTATTAATTAGGGCATGTTTTAATACTTCACTGTATTATATATACGTAGAGGACGTTAATATTCTTTCAAGCGTTAAGAGGTTTGTTTTAACTTACCGCGCGTTGCTCTCATAAAGATATCACTCTCTCAACACTTAAAACACTTATCTGAATTATATGACGGCTCTTGTTACGTATCGACTCTCTCTCTCTCTCTCTCTCTCTCTCTCTCTCTCTCTCTCTCTCTCTCTCTCAGAGAATTTAAATTCGGTACTGATTCATCGATTTATAGTACCTGGTATTCTATATATTAAAATTAAGCTCATCCTCTCGTCTATTGTTAATTTCGCAGCCATACCCTACCTGTATATATATATATATATATATATATAGGTTTATTGCCTGGGTCAGTCTTCATGTTTGCCGCGCTTCTGCAACTTGATGAGATTCATATATTGTCGTAGAAAAGGAATGTCTTAACTACTTAATTATTTCTTCGTTGGTTGCATGAAACTTTTTCATGATGGTCAAACCATTCCAAATTGGTCACGCGATTACGTTCCGTTCGCAAAATTTGGTTTTACCAAAGTCTGCATTCATTAATTTTTCTTTTATCTTAATTACGTTCATTTTTTATTAGGTTTGACCTTGTTTTCTGCTTTCGGGGGTGGGGTGGGGAGGTCTGTATGAGATAGTTCATTTAATGTTGTTGTTGCTGTTGTTTCTCTTCCTACTGTGTATTATACAACTACTTAAATAAGTTCCCCTAAAACTTGTATAAAAAAAAAAGAAATACGTAACATAATCCGGACCCATGTTTATTTACAAAGGCTGTTCTTGTAGAAGTCTCTCTGAATCTAATTTAATGGGTTCCCACATTCACATGCCATAAAGTGAAATGACCGCCTCACTTCATACACTTATACTTAACATTTGCACGAAAGCCAAGCTTATTAATGTCAATTATAGTTTCTGCGAATTGAGATGTCATATCGAATAAAAAATGATATTTGCGTGCAAAACTGTCATTTGTTTCCAATTTGAGAAAGTACAAAGAAACGCAATCTGAACATTCTTAATTTGGCCGCAAAAAGTGCACATATCTAAAGTGATTTTCCTCAAATGTTCGTTCATTTTTCTCTCTGTATAATGTCAATAATGAATATATGTGTATATATATATAGACGAACGAACACCACACATTCTACTTTGAAGATTAATAAAGATATTTTTCATTCTTTCGTAATAACCTTGTTTCAGTAATGCATATTTTATATTTTTGTTCTTTATCAACTTCTTTGTTAAATGTAGCCTTTGTTTTGTGTGTGTATATATATATATATATATATATATATATATATATATATATATATATTATATATATATATTATATATATATGTGTGTGTGTGTGTGTGTGTGTGTGCATTAAAGAGTAATGAGCAGTCTATTTCATCAAATATTAACTGTAGAATTTGTCAAATCACAAAATCTGCAGTACAGGACGTGTTTCTTTTTTTTTTGTCTGAGTAATTTCAGATTAGTTTTCTTCGTGTTAGACACTTTATATGTATAGAGAGTTGACACAAGTAAGTAGACACCACGATAATTGTCCTCAAGAACAATGGCAAAGCTCATCAATGGAATGCCAGAACGTGTATCAACTTTACATAATGGGAAAGGAAAAAGCAACACGATTGTAAATACATTTATTCAATATATTTGTTATTATTTATCGACTTTTATTATCAAATCAACAACTATGGAAAAACCAAAGGTATCTATTTACTTTTGTCACCCCCTCCTCTCTAACAACCTCTTCCGGTTGCGCAACGAAAGGAATACCCACGTTACTTTCGTAACATCTACAGCATATAAGGTTATATGATGGAGGGAACCTACAACTTTACGTGGAATCCGAACCACTACCATACCAATGAAGGAAGATCCAGACGAGCACCACAATCGCTGAAATTTGAGGTCCATTAAGCCGAGACTCGAATCTAGGACCTTCAAATTAACAGCTTGGCGATTTACTACTAGGCTATCCTGGAGTGTGAATAACTAATGACAAGTGAAAAAAAAAAAGGTTTTGCTTTAATTTAACCTCTTCTTGAATAGAGGACTAGAGGTCTTATCTAAAATTGAAAAATAAATCGTCTGGCGCTAACCAGAATAAACTCCGTAAAATGGAGTTATCCAACAAGAGATTAATCCAAAGTTTTCCTGTCAACTTTACATCGTTTAAGAAAGAGAGGTCAAATGAGAAGAAAACCTTACCTCCATTTCAAAATGTGGTAATTGTCAACGAAACGAAGGTTCCTCTCTTATCAATTTTAAATATCTTGATTGTCATTGACTTTTAACATATAAAACAAGTTACAAGTGATAATAAATAAAGTTTCTTTATAATGATGTAACGTCACTGATTAAATACCTTTACGTAAAGTTTCATACTATGCATGAGGTTTAGAAACTACTATAAATTTGGTGGCGTATCTCAAGGTTAAGTGAAAGCCTCTAAAGCAGTTTTAGTTTTAAAAATCGCGACGTTTCAGAAACAATACGGGTCCCTTCATCAAGTGCATTTTGGTGGATTCCTAAAAACCTCTAAAACGTTGAAATAAAATTAAAACTCTTTGAATTTGATTCTTATTTATATGTTACATAGGGATTGGATTTCCGTGGCTGGGTCGACCGCCGCCAGTACTTCCTCACTGGGATGTGTTTCGACCTGAAATCGCAGCTTCTCTCGCCCTCAAGTATAATGGTAAGTTTAAATACCCTCGAAAAAGGGGAATTTAATACTTGTTTCATCCCTTCTAAAACGCTGTCCCGCATGCACGCTTTCGTATCCCATGCAGACCCATCCCACCATCCCAGCCGTAAGACATTTCATCGAAGAAACATACATTCCAACGACGAATGTGCTCTAGGTCAGGTTAAGTTTACGTTACGTTATAGGTTAAATTATGTTACGTTATAGGCAGTGGTGGGCACAGTTAACCAAAAAGTTAACTCGATAACGATAATCCGTTAAGCCAAATTTTTAACTCCGATAACGATAATCCGATAATTTTACTACAAAGTTAACGGAAGTTAACGATAATCCGTTAACGATAACTATTTCTTTACTAACATTTAAAAAAATCAAGGAAAAAAGCTTTAAAACCCATAGAAAATGTTTATTTATGCAAAATCCAACAATAAATAGGTATTTAACTGTATTTTTATCAAGTTTTGCAACTTTTTGCTTAATAACTTTTTTTTTATTTTTAAAAAAATGTACTGATTACATGTTTTGAAACCCTTGTAACCACTAACCATTAACTAAATTTTAATTTACCAGAGAATTATTATGGCGGGAACTGAAAGGTAAAATTAAATTTTAGGCACATTTATAAAGACTATGACACAATGTGCTGGTTGCCCTTCAGAAAGACCAACTTCTCAAAGTTAGGCCCAACTGCCAGTCTTGACCTCTTGGGCCTCAGGATGTCCTTGCCGAGAGAGAAGAGCCGTTCCACTGCGGCAGAGGACGGAATTGGCAGACTGAAGTTATGGCGGTTTGAATTCATTCGCGGAGCGGTGATCTTCCGTGAATGACTCCTCGCAGTTAACGTGTTAACGGACTTTAACAGACTAAATATCGAGTTATCGGAAGTTAACTGGTCCGATAACGATAAATGGAAATTAACTTCCGTTAATAGTCCGTTAAAAAAGTTAACTTCGTTAATTAACTGTTATCGGATTAACGCTTTAGTGCCCAACACTGGTTATAGGTTAGTTTATAATAAGTTAGGCTAGTTGAAGTTCAATTTGATTACGCAGATTAGATTAAGTTGGATTAAAAACGTATACAAAATTGCGTATAAAATTGTTTTTGAAGCCGCCTCTGTACAGTAAATTACTTTCCGTTGAAAATGTCTCTGCGTTGTGCCAAATAGTAAAAAACTTTAATTTATTAAAAAAAAATTGTATATTATTTTTTTCATAATAACTTAAATATATGTGAACGAAAGGTTGGTATAACAATTCAGTTTAGAAACTTTTATAGGCAAGCGTACCGGACTAATTTTCTTCTGGACAAGCGACGTCCTCTGAAACTAAACAAAACCCACAAAAAACACACGTCTAGAGATTAAAAAAAAAAATTCCTTTAAATGTACTCTCAGTGTACTATCGGTTTCATTAGTCTGATAAACTAGTTCGGGAAAAAGTTCGCCTACAACCCTAAAATTTGTCAAAATCATAAAAAATTACTAATTAGTAATGATTGGGATTGTCACCAAAATTAAAAAATATAAGAAAACCCAGAATATTACCAATTAGTAATTTTTTATGCTTTCTTGAAATTTCAGATTGCTAGGCGAGCTTTTTTCGACACTACGTGCACCTGATTAAACGTATATATACATATATGAAACCTAAGTTTCACAAAATAATAAGAAAAACGGTCCGAGAAGTCAATATCCATATAAATTTTGTATATACTTTAGGACTGTTTAAGTATACAGTATATGTAAAAGTTAGGTGTAATCGTACGTTTGGCACTTGAAGTTTATGCCTGTTCCATTTTCATTATTTATGTATATATAGATATACAATGTATCCATAAACTGTACATCTTTACATGCATGTATATAAGAGTACAATAGACAAGATTTTTACATGTATACTGTATAGTATTACTTAAAGTAGTCAAAAAGTACTACATTTAAAGCGTATGTCCGTCTCTTGCTCCGAGATCTGCATGGTTTAGCTATATATTTACTGTACATTTTGATCACTCGCATTTCAACAGTCAGATGTTTCGTGCATGCAGTTGTTGAGTTGTGTTTGCATGGCCTTCTCTCGTTTGAGATGTTCCTGTAAACTAAATTTAAGTTAGGTGACTGAGGGAGAAACGCCATGATTTTCAATATGGCTTCCTCTTTTTTGCTCTTCACATATACAGAGGGTTGACAAAAATAGATAGATGCCTTTAGTTTTTGCTTAGTATTCGATTTGATAGTAGAAGTCAATGAATAATAACAGATTTAGAATCGTGTTGTTGCTTTCCATTTTGTATTATTTAAAGGTGACACTCACTAATTCTGGCATTCCATTGATGAGCTTTGCTATTTGTTCTTGAGGACAATCATCGTGGTGTCTATGTACTTTTGTCAATCCTCTGTAGTTTAATTGTTTAAAATTGTGTTAAATTCATTCACTCGTTAGAAGATAAATCCATTGCTACGTACTCATAGTCCAGATATTTTTCTTTGGCCATAGTACAGTTGAGGTCCTCCGAGGAAGAAGTGACTATGCGACAAAAGTAAAAGCGTCAGGAAACAATTAAAGTTATACCAAATTTGAAAGTGACATACCTTTTGAACTTTTGAACTTTTTCGACGAAATATCTTCAGAAGTTCAAAAGTTATTCCACTTTCAAATTGATACAACTTTAACTGAGTTTTCTAGCATTTTTTTACTCTTGTCGCTTAGCCACTTTTTCCTAGGAGGGCCTGCCTCAATTAATCTTAACTGGTGTATATGGAAATTTTATTTTCGCGTTCAGAGTACATCCGTTGTTGAACCTATTTGACATTTGCTTTTCTGTTACGAAGTGATAAAAGCTTAATTAATAGGATCGTCTATAGATGGTGTTCTCTATATAGGAATCCCTCTCAGACTGTGTTAATTGCGGTGGAGCGTTGCCATTGTCCCATCTACATTGAGGGACTAATTGACCTCGTATATAGACTTCATTTAACTCTGTTGACATTATTGTTTCATCCATATATATTGACAACAATTTAATGTTTTCAAACACTAACATTAATTTACTGTATGGGAATATGGTTAAACGTAGTAATATATTAAGTATAATAAGCAGTCATCTTTCTGTGTGGATACCAGATATATATATATATAACACACAGAAAGTGAGATCAAAGATCATATATTCTCTCTCTCTCTCTCTCTCTCTCTCTCTCTCTCTCTCTCTCTCTCTCTCTCTCTCCCCTGAATGAGTACTTTGCGGGAGTGTTCACCAGGGAGGACACCCGCGTCATCCCCGAGCCAGGAGTCAGGCACGAAGGTGCTGGCCTGGATAGTGTTCGGTGTACCGCGACAGTCGTTGCCGATAGAATAGACAAACTGAACACGTTTAAGGCTCCTGAGTGAGCCAGACCAGTTCCTCCCCAGAGTCTTGCGGGAAGTGTGCGACCAGGTGGCTCCCCACCTGGCTACAGTCTTCAAGAAATCATTGGAGACGGGTCAGGTGCCTGGTGACTGGAGGGAAGCCAACGTGACCCATATCTTCAAGAAAGGAGATCACGAAAGTCCATGGAACTATCGTCCCATTAGTCTCACTTCGGTTGTAGGTAAATTATTAGAGATAATAGCGGATAGGATCGTTGACCATTTGGATTCCTACAAGCTGCTTGGGACTCCCAACATGGGTTTAGGCGGCATAGGTCGTGTCTCACCAACTTGCTCGAGTTTTTCCATGTCATGTGGAGTGAGTACGACAAGAGTAGGACGATTGATATACTTTATCTCGACTTTGAGAAAGCCTTTGATAAGGTACTTCACCGCCGGCTAATGACTAAAGTCCGCGCGCTGGATATCGGTGGGGAAGTAGGTAGCTGGATTGGAAACTGGCTGAAGAATAGGCGGCAGAAGGTTATAATTAAAGGAGCTAGCTCGGGTTGGGCCTCAGTCACTAGCGGGATTCCTCAGGGTTCCGTTTTGGGGCCACTGTTGTTTATCATTTATGATACATAAATGATGTCGACGCTGGCATCGTCAGTAGGATCGCCAAATTCGCTGATGACACGAAGCTTGGGGCCAATGTTGGGACGACCGAAGCGATCGAGCAACTGCGTGCGGACCAACGTAAGATAGGAGAGTGGTCCAAAAAATGGCAAATGCCGTTTAACTTGGGTAAATGCAAGGTGATGCACATTGGTTACGCCAATCCCATGTCGGGGAGTAATATCGAGGCCACTGATTTGGAAAAGGACTTGGGTGCGCTAATTAGCAGCGACCTTAAATTTACCAAACAGTGCGTAGAGGTGGAAAAGAAAGCCTAGAAGCTGCTGGGTTATATGAGGAGGCAATTTCGATTTCAGAACAAGGAGATTGTGCCCTCTCTGTACAATTCCCTAGTTCGGCCGCACCTGGAATATGCTGTGCAGTTCTGGTCGCCCACCCTCAGGAAAGATATTGACAGACTGGAGTGAGTCCAGGCGAGGGCCACAAAGTTAATCCCTTCCGTTAGGCATATGAGCTACAATCGACGCTTACGCTCCCTGAATTTGTTTTCGCTGGAAACTCGGAGGCTGCGCGGTCAACTTACTGAGGTTTTCAAGCTCTTACACGGGTTCAACGATGTCGATTTTAGAAGCATGTTTAGTTTAAATGATAACTCAACTCGCAACAATGGTTGGAAGTTGGATTAGAAACGGTTTAGCACTAGTGTGTGTGGGAATTACTTTCCCTATCAGATCTGTAACACTGGAGCAGGCTTACCTTCAGAAGTTGTGAACAGTTCCTCTGTGGACCAGTTCAAGAAAAGGTTAGACCGAATCTTGCACACAATTTGAGGGTGTATGAATTTTTCCCTGGCACCCGTTGCCATTGGTACCTCCTCAGTATGGGCCGCAAGACCTTTTGAGGTACTTCTTGTCCTTGTAACTCTCTCTCTCTCTCTCTCTCTCTCTCTCTCTCTCTCTCTCTCACACACACACACACACACATATATATATAATATATATTATATATATATATATATATATATATATATATACATACTTGGACTAATATTCGAAAATAACTAAAAAATTTTCCATGTTTATAAAAAAGGTCGTAAACTCGGTGGCTATTCGTCGCTTCGAGAACTTTTTAATTACCGCCCTCGTAAATCGAACAATTTCGAAAATAATTCCCCTTAATAACGCCAAACGGGCACCGCCAAAGACTAACCTGTGACCGAGGACCTCGTCCCCTCAATCAGCGCCATAACCGCACTTCGCGTGGGGCCATACGACCACTTGGCACGCAATGCGGTCGTTAGGAACGCTTCTTGCATGGGACACTTTGTCCCGTCGTTGTAAATATATATATATATATTGGCAGAGACACAGTTACTAAACCTATAAGCTCCTCACTACGCTCACACAATGATTAAAACAGGGGGGGGGGGGGAGAAGCTGCTTCGTTGCAAATTTTTTAAGGCTCTAAAGCAGGTTCATTTGTGTGTGTGTGTGTGTGCTTGTATCATGCATGTATGTATGTTGTCATTGTCTCTCTCTCTCTCGCATCAAATCTGTGTGGTTTTCCTCTCTTCGAGAAGATTTGCGATTGCGTGGCGTGCAATTTCGTGCAATTATTAATGCTTACAAAATATTAATTATGTCCGTTTCGTGGAATAATTATTTATTCTTTATTACATGCAATAATCAAGAAGCGGTTTTCAGATCTTTCATTTTGACCGTCTTTACTTTTATAAATGTTCATGCGACATAAGCCAAAGCCTCTCATTATACGGTATAATATATATATATATATATATATATATATATATATATATATATAGAGAGAGAGAGAGAGAGAGAGAGAGAGAGAGAGAGAGAGAGAGAGAGAGAGAGAGAGAGAGAGAGAGAGAGAGAGAGAATTACATCAAATACCTATAATAATGGAAAAAATTGAAAACACACACACACATATATATATATATATATTAGTGTATTACTTTATTCAGTATACAGTATATGAGTACATATTTTTAAGGTAATTAATTCTTCTGACTGCGGCAGTTAATTACAGGTAATAAGCATTTTCCTAATTACCTGACCATATATAGTGGTGTAGTGGTTAGCATCGCTGATTACGAATTCATCGGCCCTGGTTCGATTCCCGGCGAGGCCAGGCGGCGTGCAGCTCACCCAGCTGTTCCTCGCCGTTAAAAAAATTGGTAGCTTAATGGTTAAGACGCTGAACTGTGATCGGGAAGTCGTGAGATTGAGTCCGGACGAGAACTTTGTAATTTTTTACTTCCCTGATGGGTCGTAGTTCGGATTCCACGTTAAGCTGTAGGTCTAAAGTGGGGCAACAAGCTTGACCTTCGTTAGAATGAACAATTCGAACGTAAGCAAAACTTCTTTTTTTATGCACTAAGGTATATGTGTGTGTGTGTGTGGTGTGTGTGTGTGTGTGTGGGCGGAAATTTGACAGGTTGACCAATCTGTTTTAAATGAGTCGCATATACGTCAAAATAGTTGACAAGTAATGGGAAAAGCGACATAATTAGACTCAAACGGTTGTCAAAGCGTTGCAGTCTCGCACGAGACTCGTTCCAAACGTGTCCTGAACACGCTTTTGTCATCTCATAAAGAAAGAAGGTTTTACCAAATTAAATTTACTTATACAGCCTATAAACATATAATGACTAACTCTGAGAATATACAGTGTGTGTATATATATATGTATATATATATATATATATATATATAGAGAGAGAGAGAGAGAGAGAGAGAGAGAGAGAG
Source organism: Bathynomus jamesi (assembly GCA_023014485.1). Classification (NCBI taxonomy): domain Eukaryota; kingdom Metazoa; phylum Arthropoda; class Malacostraca; order Isopoda; family Cirolanidae; genus Bathynomus; species Bathynomus jamesi. Next base: position 90,452 of record JAJOZX010006219.1, on the reverse strand, counting down.
AGAGAGAGCTTTTGTGGCTCAGTTTGTTGGAGATTGGATTCAGCCTGCAAAAATTTGCATGGGTTCGGCCTCAACCTCTCCACCTGGCCGCATATTATGTACTTTCTCGGGCTCAAGTGACTCGGAATTCATGTCTACCCCGAAATTACCTTCTACTCGTATATATATATATATATATATATATTGTAATGAATATGCTATTAAAACTGCGTGTTAAACAGTCATAAGTTAAGCAATAAAGAAGCGCGCGAGTATTTAGCGAGCGTTAATATCGTGTTGGTCGGTCATTTGGTGGGCCTTAAGAGGCATCGGAAGGCCGCGATGAGGGTAATTCCCCCTCGGAAGTCGGAACGAGCTTTGAATTATGGAAAAGGGGAATCGATATTCATATACACTCGGAAACAAGAGCCTCTTGTGTGTGTGTGTGTGTTGTGTGTGTGTGTAGTACACGGAATTTATATGTACAAATATAGCTCTTTGTCTGGACGTAAATCTCTCTCTCTCTCTCTGATGACAAGTATTCACATTATCAGTATCATTTAAAAAATCTCATGCATGGGTAGATTTTATTTACTGTATAGACAAATAAAGTTTATTAAAAATGAATACATATGCACCAATATATTTCAATCTCTTTTCAGCACATGATGAGGATGAGAAAGTGCATTTGTATCACGTCATCCCATAAGTAATGTCGTTTTTTAGATCGGAATTTGAAGGACAAAAAAAACTCAACTGAAACTTTTTAATCTAGTATATATTTTCCATCGGAATCAATGACACTCTGCAAACGTCCTACAAGGTTTTCAATGCCATGTTTATAAAATTCAGGCGATTTTGAGGCAAAAAACGTACAAAGACTGGTGTGAAGGTCATCTAAACAAGTATACTGTTTCTCGTCAAGATAGTTTTGCAGACTCCTGAAGAGATGATAATCTGAAGCGCAAGGTCTGGAGAATATGGAGGATGTGGAAGTTTTTCCCACCCAAGCTCCTCAATTTTTGCAGAAGTGATCCGAGAGGTATGAGGACGTGCGTTGTCGTGGTGGAACACGATTCCTTTCCGATTAACCAAAGAAGGTCTCTTTTCTTTTAGTGCAGTGTTCAATCGATCCAGTTGTTGACAGTAGACTTGAGCGGTAATTGTTTGGTTGTGTGGTAAGGTCATGCATCAAACACTAGGCAACCAAACACTAAGCACCAAACACTAAGCAACACCTTCCGAGGGTGAAGATTTGGTTTTGGCTGTGGTGTCGCTGGTTCTCCGGCACAAACCCACTGTCGACGGCGCTTAACATTCTGGTACAGTATCCACTTTTCATCACCAGTCACTAAACGGTGCAAAAACGGATCTTGGAGTTCACGGGAATGAAGAGCTGTGCTAATGTTTACCCGCACCCTCAGATTGTCGACCGACAATTCATGTGGCACCCATTTTCCTAACTTAGGCACTTTCCCGAGTTGTTGCAAATGTCGATGGATGGTGGACGGAGATGAATTGAGTTTCTGGGCCAATTCTTCGACAGTTGTTGAACAGTCTTCTTCAAGTGCGGCTAACAGCGGGTCATCATCAAACTCAGCAGGGCGTCCATAGCGTGCGGCTAACAGCGGGTCATCATCAAACTCAGCAGGGCGTCCAGAGCGTGCGGCTAACAGCGGGTCATCATCAAACTCAGCAGGGCGTCCAGAGGGTGCTGCATCTGTCAAACAGCAGTCACCATTCCTAAACTTTTGAAACCATCTTTGACATTTCCTCACATGCAGAATATCGTTGCCATAAACGTCCTGAATGTTTCGCATTGCTTCAGTAGCACTATTCCCTTTTTTGAACTCGTAAAGCATTTTATGCCTGATATGCTCTTCTGATACCGCCATGTTTATGAGGAGTTCACATAAAGCAAAACACACGTCTTCACTGGTCAAGGTCCGTAAAGTATGTAGCGAAACACGATAGATCTCTTAGATATAACCTTCGGAAAATTTATGCTTAAAGCGAGTAGGACTAGTTTAAACTTAATCTATCGTAAAAAACGACATTACTTATGGGATGACCTGATATATAGAACTTGTCATGTATATAATCTTGTTAGGGTTCCGTGTGTCGGTCTTTCTTCACACGAAGGTCAAGCTAGTGGCCCCGCCTCTAGTCCTGGCTTGGTGGAGGAGCGAGTTGCTCTCTTGCGCTCTCCATCGTACATAGCCAGGTACACTCGCTCATCTGGTACCGTCCTGAGCCAGGCATCTATTCTTCTCTTGAAGACTCTAACTTTGACCCTGTAACGTTTCTGAGGTCCTTTGGAAGCTGGTTGAAAATTCTTGGCCCCCTGACGACCAAGCTATTTTCCTTCAGAGTTGTTTGGTGGTAATTGGGTTTAGTTTGAGGTTTGGTACCAGTTTTTCGATCATTTTCCACATGTAGATTATAGTATACCTCTCTCTCTTCTTCTTTTTAGGGAGTACAGATTTAGTTTATGTAGTCTTTCCCAGTAGAGTTCTTTGCAGCCATCAATCTTGGCTGTGAAATGTCTCTGCGTTTCTTCTAGTTTATTAATTTCTTCCTTTTTATATCTATCGCTTTCGTGCTTCTCTGAATTTCTTGTCTATCTGGAGCATAATATGCAGTCTGTTTAAGTTCCTCATTTCTACCATATCTCAAGAGCTGAAATTTCTCGGTGTTAAATGTCATATTGTTGTCTTCTGACCATTTGTATATTTTGTTCGTGTCCCTCTTCAAGGCCTCCACTTCATTTGCATCGCTGATTTTTCTGCTGATCTTTGTATCGTCCGCAAATGATGTTACTATACTGTTGCTGTTTACTCCACTGTCTATGTCTGTTAGCATGATAATGAACAGGCGTGGGGCCAGCACTGTACCTCGTGGTACTGAGCTGCGTACTTCTGATTCTGATGATGATACACCTTGAATTTTAACCACCTTTAGTCGTTTTCTAAGGAAGTTGTTCCTAGTATTTTCTGTTATCGCCTGTGTCAGCATAAACTCGTTTGTGAGAGCCATCAGCATTTTTGCTTGCTCTTGGTCCTCTCTTATGCCCCCCTTGCCCCCCTGGTCCTCTCTTGTGCCCTCTCTTGTGTAATGCACAAGAATTCTGTACTGTAGTAGCTCTGCCCCAATAAATTCATTTTATCCAATCTTTCACATGATCGGAAACTGTATGAGAAGTGTTACAAAAGTCATAGTGGGTTTTTGTTATCATATATTTGCACAGGTATATTTTTTCTAAAGAAAACTTAAATTTAGAATGATTTGTCCAAAAGGAGAACTGGAAAATTCGGTTTGTTAGTTGCAACGTTGTATTCATATTTTTATCATTACGTCATCATTGCTTCGAGAGCTTTCATGGTGTCTGAGGAAGTCAAATCTCGAATCGAAAGCGCCGCATTCGATGTGACGTCGCGTTTTTTGTTGATGTCGTTTGCAACGTCAGTAATTCTGTCGATGTCGATGATCTGCACAATTTCATTACCGTCAAGTGGATAAGTGAAACTGCAAATTTCTGTGAACCTCCTTCGTATGCTTACTCGTCCTTCTTCATTCTTCATGAATGCTTTCACTGTAAGCTCTAAAGTTCCGTATGATATAAAAACTTCAAATCATTTGATTACGTTTCACATGCCAAAATAGGTTAGGTTCCTCTCAGAATTAGGTTCCAAATTGGGGATGCATAAACAGTAACTGGGAACTTACTGGCTCTCTTTTTGACCCTATATACTGAAAAGGGAACCAATACGGTCAGTGTTTGGAACCCTTTATTACTTGAAACAAAGTTACATAATGTTATTTATAGAGATATACTTTCACATGTTTACTTCACACGAAATTTCCTGTTTATAGGACTACTCCGTGGCCAATGTCGTGACGCCGCTTCACATCAGTCAGCGAAGTTAAGCGACATTGGGTCCGATAGTAGTTGGATGGGGACCATCTTCTGCGTCCAGATTATGTAGCAACCCGTGGCTTGAATCCCACGTAAAGCCGCTCATTCCATCCGCCATACGACCTTTGATGTTGCGAAGGAGTTTAAACATCTTCATGAAACAAATACTATTCTGTTTACTTTATTTCTACATTCTAGAAACTACTGAGGTATTTTAACTTAAATTGATGTCGAGCAAACTTCCACGCATTGGGTATAATTAAGATGACAGCATTACTTCCCTAGTTTTTAATTAAGGAAACCTTTTGACATTTCTTATCTTCGGAATTACCTAAAAAAGTGGTGCAATAATCTGAACTATCTCAGAGATCGCAGTTCATTTGAAAACGCCATTTTGGGTAAATTAATCCTTTCTACAAATAGGTGCTTGTACTTTACTGGGATGTTGTTGTTGTTTTGGGGTTGTTTAACCGCTTTCGTAACATCAACCGTCATGTGACGGAAGGAACCTACAGCTTTACGTGGGATTCGAACCCACGCTACATCATCTGGACGCGGAGGATGGTTGTTCATCCATCTACTACTCAGACGCATTGTCGCTTAACTTCGCTGGTCGACGAGAAGCGGCGCTGCGACAGGGACATGGCGTATACTTTCCTGAGATTTGAGACCGAAAAAATCTGTATACTGCTGAGGACAATGATTTAAAAATTTTCTACCGTTACGAAGTATGCATGTTTATTATAAATTATAGATTTTTTCTACCCAGTCTGATTTTGTTGTTTAGACGCGCAGTAATCGACAAGTGTTTTTTTAAAATTTAAATGGATTAAACATGATTATATAAACACACACACACACACACACACACACACACACACACACGTATCTATATACTTACAATGGCGCTCATAAGTATTCGTACAGAGAAATATTTTAGTAACATTCGTCCTTATTTTTTTTACCATGTATACGATAGTTACGAAAAGTTTACCGTTCGTTTGGAAAAATTCAACAAATAAAAAAAATAGTTTAACTCAAACATAAAATGTAAAATTAATACTTTGTGGTTGAAGAATTTAAAATTTTATCGGCATTTGGCTGTTTATTGATGGGAGACAGTTGGCACTTTCTGAATTCTAAGATTTTCCCTGAATTTTCATGAAAGACAGAGGACTATACGAGCCATTCGTAAGCAATGGGTTGGTGCGGTAAAGAGCTGTCTACAGATCTAATGATCCATTATTGCCGCATACGAGTCTGGAAAGAATTATAGGAAGAGACGAGAAGAACTTGGAATTCCATTTCCGATGGTTGCTACAGTTATAAAGAAATGGAAAGGCTTTGCAACAATCAAAACTCTACCAAGGTGTGGACGACCGTGCAAGATTTTAGAACATAGAGCTGGATGAATTGAAAGAATGGCTGTTGCGAATCCACGAGTGACTGCGTATGATATTTGCCAAACATTAAGACTATCTAAGATCGATTTCCATCCTTCTACTGTACGTCGTTCATTGAAAAAGAATGATGTGCATGGAAGAGTTGCACGAAGAAAACCTCTGCTACGAAAAGTGCACAAAAGAATGTCGTTTAAAGTATGCCAAGCCAAGGACCATCAAAATGATGGATTTGCATTCTGGAAGAAAGTTCTCTGGACAGACGAGACCAAACTTGAATTATTCGGGAACAACGAGCAACGATATGTTTGGTGAAAATTAAATAATGTATTCTTGGAAAAAACATCATTCCTTCGGTTAAACATGGTGGTGGTGGTGGTTTACTTCTTTGAGGATACTGTAGAGTGTAGAGCTTCTGGTCCAGGAAAGGTTGTTGTCATCAATGGAATCTTGAATTTAAAGAAATATAAGGAAATTTTCGAAGAAAGTGTATTGATCTCAGTTTGGGAGTTGCGAATGGGTCGCAATTGGGTACTGCAACAAGATCCAAAACATAAAAGTAAAAGCACCATGAAATAGCTTCAGCAAAAGAATTTCAAGCTTCTCGAATGTCCCAGTCAAAGCCCAGATCTCAATTTAATCGAGAATTTATGGCTTGATTTGAAAAATGTTGTCCGCAAGAGAAACCCTTCAAATCTGAATGAATTGTAATAATTTTCTTTAAGAGAATGGGCTAAAATTTCTACTGAGATGTTGAAACCTTGTAGAAAAATATCCAAAGCGAATCATTGACGTCATTCAAGCCAAAGGTGGACACACAAAAAAAAAAAAAAATTTGTAAGTAAATGTATGAAAACTTTTGCATCTTAACTTTTTTATTTTTCTCAAATTCTTTCATGCTTTACATTACATGTTGGAATTAAACTAACTTTTTTTATTTGATGAATTTTTCCAAACGAACGGTAAACTTTTCATAACTATCCTATGCATGGTACAAAAAAAGAAAAAAATAGGACGAATATAACTGAAATATTTCTTCGTACGAATACTTATGAGCACCACTGTATATACAGGGTGGGTAAAGAAAAAGTGACCCCTTAGAGGTAAACTGTCATATTAAAAAAGTAAGAGGACTAGAGCTCCCAAACTTCATAGATGCTTACCTTAGTATGTTGTTCGTCTTAATTGAGAAGTTGCTCGATGTGTCCAGCTTCCTGCTCAACGCAGACTTCCAAACGTGGACGACATTGATCAATGCACCTGTTTACATATCGTTGAGACACCTTCTCCCAGCCGAGCAGAATTCTTTTGCGTAGTTCATCTATGTTTCTTATATTGGTACCAGGGATGTAAACTTTGGACTTCAGGGCTTCCCAAACACCATAATCTAGTGGTGAAAGATTGGGGTTACTAGCCGGCCACATATTGGGTTCGATAAAATCCGGTGTTTCGTTCTCAAGGAATGTGACAGTTTGACGTGCTCTGTGAGCAGGGACTCCATCTTGTTGGAAAGTATATCTTTCACCACTACTTCGTCGGGGGGCGGGGGACGTTTTTGCAGGCATTCGTCCTTAACCACTCCTTTCTGCAAAAATAAAAAATAAAATCTTCTAATTAGCCTAAAACGAGTTATTTCAGTGCAAACGAATTAATATTCAATTTTAAAACGATCAACTTTAAAATGTATGATTTTGAACTAAAACAGAAGCCTACCACGAATTTTTTTCAATGCATTATCTGAAAAACCATTTTCTATCTTATCTATGTTTTAATTTGAATAGTTTAATTTTATTTTTATATTATTTAAACGTTTCGAGAACAACGTTTCTACTCCCTTATCGACAGTACTTATAAAATAGAACTTTTTTTTAATTTTCATGCATTACTCGATTTTAAACCCGATTTTTAAAATGTTTATTGTAATTTACAAGTCTACCATTAAAATTACTTGTTACATTTTCTAAACGCTCAAATTAGATACGAGAAAAATATATAGTTAAAATAACGAAATATTTGCTTATTACTATGTCAAATAGAGTTAATCCAACTGTGTATGATATGGTTATTCAACTGTATACTACTACAAGCATGTTGCGCTAAACATGCTTAATGTTTTGCATGATAAAAACGTATAAAATAGCGCAACCAGGAACAGTTGGATTAATTATGGTAGTGTAATTCGATTAACTATTTGGTATAGTGTAAAAATAATTAACTATAGGCCTCTATTTAGTCGTTTGAACCAAGGATTTTTTCTCTCTGCATGCAATGATGATGCAAAAAAGGTTGTTCTTAGTATGTTTGATGGTGAGCATTTAAAAAAGAAAGGAATGTCATACTTCGTTTATTTGGTGCAACCTTCCATTATATTTCTCATTCTTCTAAAAATACAATTTTGAAACCTATTTTAATATATTTTAGAATGGCACTCGGTGTAAAGGTACTGGGTGATCCAGATAAATGGGACCCATAAAAAAAAGCCAAATATTCTTAATATTTAATTCCTTTCATAAAAACTATATATCATTCGAAAGAGTAGAGTTACAAGTTTATTATGAAATATTTATTTTTTAAAAATGACTCCTTTCAAATGTGCTCCATTAGTTGCCAAGCATTCCAGTGTTCTCGCTTGTAAGTTCTGCATCACTTTTGCAAGAGTGTGCGGTGGTATGGCCTGTATCTCATTTGTGATGGCGGCCTTCAATTCTTGCAAGGTCGTTGGGTTATTTCTGTAGACCCTACTCTTTAAATATCCCCAGAGATAATAATCTAAGGGAGAAAAATCCGGAGACCTTGCGGGCCATTCAACGTCTCCAAATCTTGAGATTAACTCGCCTGGAAACGTTTGACGCAAAACTGCCATGCAGTTCCTCGTGGTATGGCAGGTAGCTCCGTCTTGTTGGAACCAGTGGTTTTCTAGACAAAGATCTCTTAATTTAGGAATAAGGAAATCGGTCAACATTTTTTCGTAGCGATCACCATTTACAGTGACCGTGTTTCCGGTGGAATCCTCGAAAAAGTACGGCCCTATGATCTGAGATGCAGTAAGACCACACCAAACAGTTACACGCTGACTATGCAACGGGACTTCGGTAATATTCAATGGATTTTCTGTTGCCCAGAAACGACAATTTTGTTTGTTTACAGTTCCATTCAAGTGAAAATGGGCTTCGTCTGACATAATCAAAGTTGCTAGAAAATTCGTGGTGTCATTTACCTTCTGTTGGATCCATTGACAGAATTGTCGTCTTCGTGCGAAATCTCCATCGTTTAGTTGTTGCACTGTTTGAATTTTATATGGAAAGAGCATTAAATTTTGCTTGAATATACGGTGTGTTGTTCCATATCCAACTCCTAACAGCTGAGAAGCACGTCTGATGCTCATGTTAGGATTATCCTGTCCAATTTCATGAGTTCTGTTAATGATCTCGTCTATCCTTGCTGTGCGCACTCTTCCAGTTGGTTTTCTTTTTCCAATGCTGCCAGTTAGGGAAAAATTTCTGACACCGACGGATTACTTTCTTAGAAGGCGATTTTGACATCTGAAAATTTGTCTTGAAAGATCTTTGAGCTGAAACTACACTTCTTCCATGCTCATAATATTGCTCAGTTATGAAACGCAGCTGTTCCACAGTCCATGCAGTCATCTTGAAGGGTTAGTTTTAACTAACTTTTATTTTGTTTTGTATCTTATCTTGTCTTGTATTGTCAAAACCTATACAATCCTGTACAAACTTGTAACTATCCTCTTTCGAATGATGCGTATGATTTTATAAAAGGACTTATACTTTAAGAGTTACAGGGGTTTCTTTTGGGTCCCATTTCTCTGGATCACCCTTTATAAATAAGCATATAATAAATAAGTTTGCCAAAAATTGTCTCCTATATGATTAGCACAGCACGATATCTTATGCTTGAATTGTATAACATGATTATAATCAATGCTATGCAATATGAATGTAGAATCTGATCCATTTTATTATTAAAAGTTTTAAATTTAGTATATATAACTGTACACTGTTTTTCATTTCTTTAAGGCAGATTGCAAAAGACCACAATAGCTTATAAAAAATGTATTAATTCTTTTTACAGATTACTGTAATAGGAACTATTGTTAAATGTTATATTTATATAAACCATTTTACATTTAGATCTTGAATAATGATGGATTTAATAACTTGGGAAGAACTGATAGCGAAGAGTGGGCACAAGGAACAAGTTCTGCAGCGAATATAAAGCTGTTTTCTTCTTGTCCAAAACTTGAATTGACTTAAAGTCACATTGTTTCACTGACTTCAGGTCACATTTGAGGACGAAAACAACGCGGAAACTTAAGTTTGTGACGTCAATTGTAAGCAAAATTCAGTTAGGCCTACTCTTGGTTAGACCTGCTTCGTAGTTCAAGGGCTTAAGTCTTAGTCATTCGTCTGGACACTTAACACAGGGCAGCATGATCCTGACTTCGGGCTTCTGTCATAAATCCAGCTCACAATAAGATCGAATAAGGCCTAGACTGTGGCCTAGGTTTAAGATCGCCACAGCTAGTCTAGGCCAATATAGGCTAAAAATTGCCATGATTGAAGGGCAAATCTTTACTTAAGGCTTATGAATGCGTAAATTTAATCTAGCATAGCTTTCTAAAATTAATAAAATATATTTTTTTTTACATATATGGGCCTGAATACCTTCAATTCTACAAATTGTTTGTTTACAAAACAGTAACCCGAGTTTTCTCCAGCCACTTCCGGAGTTTACTTCGGCAAAGCTCAAGTTAAGCTTAGTTAATTTTGACGAAAAGAAGCAGGTAACTTGAATTGATTTGACTTAACTTCAGGTCAGTTAGTTGGACGAAAAGAAAACGGTTTATATTCCCATAATTCCAACGTGTTGCAAACTTATTTAGCACCTCATTACTTAGACTCCTCCCTTTCAGCGTGTCACCACGCCCAGTCTGGCATAACTCCGCCCTCTTTTCCAGTAACGCAATCCACAACAGACATAGGAAGACAAATAGGTAAATATCTCGACAGCTTCATTCCATTGCTTGGAAATTGAAAAAGGTTCGATGCACCAAATCATCGAAACACAAATCGTAGAGTAGACACTTAATTTAACATATAACTTATCTTGTTAGGTTAAGTCAGGTTAGATTAGGTTAAGACTAGACTAGATTTGGTTAAGACTAGACTAGATTTGGTTTGCCGATCCTTACTCATTTCGAGATGTTTGTCTTGCCGCTGGTGAAAATGTTGGTTTTAATTGCTACAGGAAAATAACTAACAACATTACAGTAAATTAGCTGCTTCACACACACACACCATATATATATATATATATATATATATATGGGATGAATTTCACAATTAAACACGTGAAGTGAATGAATGAAGTAAACCCACAAGGAAAGGGAAAAATTATTCTAAGTCCTTTCGTGTATTCAGAAATACACCTCGTCAGGGAATGACGAGGTGTACTTCTGAATACACGAAAGGCCTTGGAATCATTTTTCCTTTTCCTTGTGGTTTTACATCATATATATATATATATATATATATATATATATATCAGTGGCGACTCGTGGTATAAATGTATGGGGGTGCGATTTCATAAAATTGTACGACAACACGGACTCACAATAGGCTAGCGCGAATCCAACTGCCGCTCACAAGAGTACTTGTATTAACATATGCGGCTATGCCAGGCGTACAATTCTAGTTAATTACAAATAAGTAATAATTTCAATAAAATACATATAAATGGTTTATATCATTATTACTGAAGTAACTATTAGTAAAAATAAAGTTGTTATTATAAAAAAAATTCGCGATTATACTTATATTTTCATTACAACAGTAAAATATAATTTATATTTACTTGAGCGAAAAATCTATCGCTCCATTCGGCTGCAATATTATTTTGTATTCAAACAGGGTACGCTGTTTGAAGCTATGCTATAAGTTTAGAATATTATGTACTGTATGAAGGCTTACTCAAAATGCCTCATGAATCATGATATGCCACATGAATTTTTAAAATATATTTCAAGAATATTTATTTTAATATCTTAAAATTAATATATTTTTTATCTGTTAAATTAATTTATCGTTTCAAGCAAGGGGGAGCGACCGCTCCATCGCTCCTATACGCCAGTCGCCACTGATATATATATATATATATACCGTCTGCTAAAAAAAAAGGGTTCACTAAAAACAGCCATGAAATCAACATTTATTAACCAATCATAATGAAACTCATACAGAGCAAAACTATGTAAACAGTATATATATGTACACCAATTTTCAGATTATTATATTCAAAATTAATGATTTAATGGGGATTGTTTATGTTCAACAAATTTTGCTGGTGAACATCGCTCCAGTTTTGAATTCTGGGAATCCACAAAGGCGGTAAAACTGGTAATAAAATTTTTATTCTCATTTTAGTTATAAAATACATCATAAAATTTATAAAATATAGGAAATGCGTCCATTAAAAAACCATGAAAATAAAAAAAGGATTTTGAATTTTGAAACAGAACTTAAATCCTAAGTTTACAAAAGAAATCAAATTAACATTTTAATTTTTGGGAATTCCTATTAAAAAGTTGTTCAATGCGTTTCTCTTCTGTTTCAACAATTTTCTTCAATCTTGGACGAAATTCATCAATGGTTCGATCGATCTGCTCCTGTGGTATCTCTTCCCACTTCTCCACAAGAAGCTGACGCGAGTGATCAACATTTCTCACCCTGCTTCTGTTAACTCTCTGTGCCAAATTTTCCTAGATTCCATAGTCAACAGGGTTCAAGTCAGGGCTGTTAGGTAGCCAATTTTGGGGTTCAAGTAATCGTGGGACATTATTTTTTAAGTATTCCACAGTTGTTATTGCTGTATGGGACGTTGCTCCGTCTTGCTGAAAAAGATAATAACCACCGTTGGCCAGATTTTGCATTTCGGGAAGTAGTTTCGCAGCAGAGTATTTCGATAGTACTCGGCATTGACTTATACACCAGGCTCAATAAAATTAAAATGAATGGATGTTTTTCCTAACTTTGATATGCCAACTGACACCTGTATGAACAGTTTTTGGTCACCCACTTCCCTCTCTTCTTTTGATATCCCCAGTCTCGTCAATTTTCTTTAGAAGCTTTCCCAAACCACCAAGAGTCCATCCTTTGTTGGGGAATTCGGAGAGTAGTTTCGTTCGTCCATATCCCTTTTCTAGTCTATAATGCTCAATTATAATCTTATCTTCCTCTGAAAATGGCATATTCACTATATTTTATAACCCTGCAAAAAATATCGTATATTAGAATTTACAAAAGTGAAAATGGAAATAAAGGATTCTTGATTAGTTTGTCGAGCATCAATTGTAGTATTATTAGAGAAATATTTAATAAATCGTTATTTTTGATAGCTTCGAACTGAAATTTGGTGTACAGGTAGAGGTTTTATGTATCTTTTACGTGTATAAAGTTTCATACTGATTGTTTGAGAATTGTTGATTCCATGGATGTTTTAGGGTGAACCCTTTTTTTTTGACAGACGGTATATATATATATATATATATATATTATATATATATATATATATATATATAATATATATATATATATATGTTAAGGTGTGTAAATGAGTAAAAACACATTCCTAAATGTATTACAATAATTAAACATGTGCTGAAGGTACTTGGCATGGCGTACTTACTCATAAGTAATGCATAGAAATATCAACCCTATGATATATATATATATATTATTATGAAAACAAATCACTTCTAAGTCTACGTACGTAACATGTATCCCTGATGTAGCTGATGTGGGTGTGTATAGGCCTATAGTAATTTCGTTATCTCAGCGATATCATGTCAAGTCTTACATCATATAACGAAGTTCTTTAAACGTAATGAATTTGGCTTCAGATAAGTCATAGATGGATGTAGAGAGAGGTAGATTACTACAACACTCAGCTGAGTCAACATAAATTCAGTATGAAAAGACATACACGCATGTATACCTACAGTCCTATTAAAAATAACAACACGGTATACAGAGAAATCTGTAAATAAACAAAATATTCGTATTGATATTTGCCGCAGTCACTGACATGCAACCTTTCAATAGCGACCTCATTGCAGGGTTGGTGATTTTTTATTTAAAAAAAATCAGATTTATTTGATTTAAATCAGATTTGTTTGATTTTTTCTTCATGTTCAAGATACACTGAAACAACAAGTCAAAAAAGATCCTTTTCATTCCTATAAGTTCCTGTTGCACTAATCACATGAAGTAATTGAAGCAAACTATTGTATTAGCTATTTAAACTAGCTATTCCAGGCCAGAGCGCCACCATTTTAAGCCTTTAAGTTTGGTGACCATGTGACAAGCACTGTCACAGCAATTGAGTGGTGGCTGTCACACGGTGAAGCCATAGATAAGGATAGCATGTCAGTAGTGAAACAGTTGCTATCAGCTGTAGCATCATCTGCGGGGGTGGAGAGAGTTTTCTCCTATGGCCTTGCGCAGTCGAAGCTACGGAACTGCCTTGGAACCAAAAAACTGCAAAATTAGTATTCCTTTTCAAAACTTTCAATCAGCATTATGGCTCAAGAACTATCTGTACTTTTCATTTGTAATTTAGAACTATATATATTTTTATTTAAGTTTAACTCCATAATTCTTTGCTTTGGGTTAGCAAATTAAACTATCATGACCAGATGACCTTAAATGTTTTCTAGAAATGAAATATTAGTTTTATATCAAATCGGTGAAATAAAAGTTGAAATTAATTATTTATTGATGCTTTATAGAAATAATAAATATATTCTACAAATGTTTATTCACTTTAGGCCAGTGGCTATTATGACAGAGCCGGATTTAGACGTGTGGAGACCCTGGGCAGCCTCCATGTGGAGGCCCCCCTACCTTAGGGGAAGACATAATTGAAGTCATCCATAAGATTCATAATATAATTAACATACATACACTTTCAAAACATCGTGCACTCTTGTGTCTGTCCATTCCACTCATTTCTGCAAAAAATGAAAGCCTCGGGTTACTCGGGTATTCCATTATAGTGAGAGTAGGCCTAAAAGAGTAAAAACAAAATAATAATCAGTACACAACAAATAGTAATTGGTAAAGTTTATATACTACAGTGGTATTGGATGCGCGTGTTTTTTTGTTGATCATCTATCGGGTTTTTCTAGTTTCGGGTTTTTTCTATTTTGATAATGGCTTGTCAATATGTGGAGGCCCCCAAGATGTGGAGGCCCATGGGCAGCTGCCCACTTTGCCCACTCCTAAATCCGGCCCTGTATTATGATTTTAATTAATGTTTAAAAAAAAGGTTAACACAGATATCTTAATTTCTCACTATAATCAATAGAGCTATAAGTAAACTCTATAACCTTGTTTTATTGAAAAATAAACAGCAAAGTTCATTACCATTCTTTATGTATTACCTATACTGGAGTGATTAATTAGTAGTTTTCGCGTTTTATCGTTTTTTTGAAATTTTTATTCATATACTGATTTAAATCAGTGATTTAAAAAATCATTTGATTTAAATCAAATTTATTTAAATCAACCAACCCTGTCTCATTGAATAATAATTCATACGAATTGCAGGCAATTTTCGCTCTTTAAAATTAGCATGTAATAATGAGTCATCCTTATACTTATGGCTCCCAACCTACAATATTTATTTTCTTTCATTCCTAAAATATACTCTGAGGAAGTGTGTTACACTCA
This sequence comes from Bathynomus jamesi, assembly GCA_023014485.1. Lineage (NCBI taxonomy): Eukaryota > Metazoa > Arthropoda > Malacostraca > Isopoda > Cirolanidae > Bathynomus > Bathynomus jamesi. Next base: position 75,408 of record JAJOZX010006219.1, on the reverse strand, counting down.
AAATAAAACCTAAATTTAGAACTTATTACTTATTTGGGGGGGGGGGAGGGTATCAAGTTTCTTGCCAGCTCATATAAAACTTCTTTAATGATACTTAACTTTAAATAAAAAAAAGTCTTCAAAATTTCTTTTTGGAGTGATTTGAGACAATAGAAGATAATATTTCTATGTATAGAAGGAGGTTGCGGGAAGTCTTTGTTTTCTGTGTTGGTTAAAAACTTATGTAAGTGTTGGTATTCCTGTGCCCATATTAAAATTTGTCAAATATAAGTTATAACTTAGGATGAATTTATAAAGATTATATATGAATGTATAGTTTTCAGTAAGAAATTCATATTAAGCAGTTAAAGTTGCTTGGTGTATAACTCTATATATAATGATTGATATAAAAAACTTTATAGTAGAACTATATTTTTCATTTCGGGGGACTACGTCGTGACTAATGTCGTAACGCCGCTTACTGTAGATCAGCGAAGTTAAGCGACACTGGGTGTGGGTATAGTTGTTGGATTGGAGACCGTTCTCCGCGTCCAGATTACGTAGCGGCCCATGATTCGGATCCCACGTAAAGCTGTAGGTCCCCTCGGTCATATGACCTTAGATGTTGCGAAAGCGGTTAAACAATATCATCAAACAACAGTATTGCGCATTACAAACTCTCAAGGCTTTCAAACAACCCGAAATAACATGTCGACTACAACACACGTGCAAAAAAGAATCCTGAAAATGAAAGATGTTTACATGACCTGGAAAATCAGGGAAAAATCGAGTTTTGTTGCAAAATTTCAGGGAAAACAAAAAAATTGGATGGTGGTCAGGGAATTAACACGAGTGTAAAAAACGATAGGCTACGACAGACTGTTTAGATAAGTTTCTTCACCAAGATTGTAAAATAGTAAGTTTATGATAGAAGTCTGTGGAATCATCAACAGATGTAAGGAAATGGCACTTAGTAATAAAAGGAAAACAAGGTGTGTGTGTGTGTATGTATGGACGTCTGTAAGGGGATGGAGGAGTACATTTAAAATACACAAACAATGAAATTCGGTCAAGGAAATGTTTGCAAAATTGTCAGGGAATGTCAGGGAAAGTCAGGGAAATCACTTAGCAAGATTCGCTATGAACCCTGTGTTTAATTCGATCAATTTAAGGTGGTTTTATTGGTGCCATTCTCACCCAACCTTTTGACTGAAAGACGGTTCAATGAACCACTTTAAACTATAAGTCACCCATCTTTTGCCTTACCATTTTTTTTACTAGTCAGAAACCTACTAATATTTCGAAAAACCTGGTTCAAAACAGTGATGGAGGACTCGAGGCCGGTCTTGAGACTTTTTTTTTCTGGTCTCGGTCTCGGCCATGGTGGTCTCGACTACATCAATAGTTCAAAAACAATAACCAAATTAAAACGGGTCAATATACGAACAACTTTGGCCTAATTTTAACTACCTTTCATTGTCAGTAAAACAGAAAGAATGAGAGAAAGGAATAGTTACGAGGGAGAGAGAAAAGTTAAGTTATAATAATTATGGTTTGTTCGAACCAGGGGCCGCGGCGTCGGAATCCGGGCTCGAATGTTTGAGGATCGTTATTCGAACCGGGTATCACGGTTACAGGGCCAGGCGCGAAACGGGCATTTACGGGTGGTTCATCGTGGGCGGGGACCAAAATCAGCTTTAAATTTTATAACAGTTACGATTATATTGTAAGATAAATACTTTGCGACCTTATGTGAATATATATATATATATATATATATATATATATGAATGAAAATTATTTCACAAAAGTAACACGTGAAAAATATTTATGATGAATAAAACCACGAAGGAAAGGAAACAGAATGGTGCTCAAACGCTTTCGTCTAATGACATCCTCAGGAACACTGAAGTAAATAAAAAAAAATATTATATATATATAATAAATATAGAAATAAAAATTGTGGGAGGAACATACAAATTTGTAAGGAAAACTACCAATTTTAGCACTTTGCCCTTGTCTAAATCCATTCTGAACGAATTCAACACAAGATCAAATGGATTGTTTACAAGCAATTTTATAGATAATGCCTGAATGATATATAGGTCACAAAAAAATACAAAAATAAATTGAAAAATAAAAATTGTAAGAGGAGCATACAAATTTATAAGGGAAAACTACCAAAGTTTTAGCACTCTGCCCTTCTTGTCTAAATCCATTCTGAACGAATTCAAAACAACAGGATCAAGTTGAAAAAGACCTTTGCTCATGTTAAAGTTATTTGTAAGTTGGATAATAGCAGACTCAAGAATATTTCTATTAACAATGTTGCTAGAGTGAAACAAAACTGAAGCATTATTCCAATCAATACAATAGGATAACTCTGTCAAATGGACAAAAAGGGCACTGGACGACTGTCCCGTTCTAACGGAATATTGATGCTGTTTTACACGCGTGTGCAAATCCTTTCCCGTCTGACCAATGTAAAAGGAATCACATTGTTTACAACCAATTTTATAGATAATGCCTGAATTATTGGTAGGGCTATTTTTTACTATGATATTTTTCACAATATTGTTATATGAAAATATTACATTAATATCCAAAAGTTTAAGTACATTAGCAATGCCTAAAAAGCCCGGGAAAATGGAAGTAGTAAAATATTCTTTGACAAAGTGCGAGTATTATTATTCACAGGATAGAAGGTTCGTTTTGCCTTGTTAAGACAAGATTCCATAAACGCAGGTGGGTAGCACAGATCACTTCCAATACTGTTGATTTTTTCCAATTCGGCATCGATGTATTCCGACTGGCGATCCTAAGAGCGCGGAGAAACAATGAAGAAAATATGGCCTTCTTAATGGGGGTGTCATGTCCAGAGTAAAAGTGTACGTAGGACAAATTGTTTGTTTTTCCCGATAGATACTAAACTTAAAAATTAAATCTGAGGATGTCATTAGACGAAAGCGCTTGAGCACCATTCTGTTTCCTTCGTGGTTTTATTCATCATATATATAATTTAATAAATAAAATAAATAAGCAAATATAAAATAAATAAAATTAATAAACAGATATAAAATAAATTACTAGACAAAAAATTAAAAAAATTCAGCCCCGACCCCCCCCCCTTTGGGGATTCCAGGACCCAGGGACTCGTCCCTGACCCCCCCCCTCCCTAATACCAGCTGATAAGAGCCTAAAATTGGATTGGAGAAGCTTGGTAGCAGAGGTGCAACATTGCTCACTGCAGAAGGTGTGTTTGCTTTTATTGTAAACGAGTTGAGAGAACAGATAACTTGTTTTTCTATCACCTTAAAACAATCAGTAGAAAAAAGACTTCAAGAGAGACGTAATAAGAAGCTCGTAGGATTATATAATGCTCTGGCGACAATTCCTCCAACTTCAACAGAGTCGGAAAGAGCATTTTCTGCTGTACGATTATTTATCACAAAACTCCGAACATCTTTAAGTGATAATAGTATTGATCATCTGTGTTTTTTAAAGTATTATTTTAAGTCATAATCCAAATAAATCAATAATTTCAATTATATTAGTCTCTAGAAAGTTTTTATCAAAGCATGTTTTTGTTCAATAAAAGGAAAATTTTCTATTTAGTTATTTAATTTATTCCAGTACTTCAACTTATTTAATTTTTAATCCGTTTCCCGGGATTAAAAAAAGAGCGGGAAATGCTCAGCCCTAATCAGAGACAGGGCCGACTCAAGTCCCTGGCTAACCGCGGTTGCCCGGGGCGCAGTATACTATGGTGCGCCTAAAAACGGAGAAAAAACTTATAAATTAATAAAAAGAAACCCAAAATATAAAAATCGTCTGACATGCAGTCAAATTGTTAAGGAGTGTCTATTTTATTTCTTATTGTTTTGGCGAGAGACCAAAATTCTAATATATGTAATTTTTTTTATCATTATGAAAACATTATTAAAGTGGTAAAAAGTCTTAAGGGCGCTGAAATTCAATTTGCCCTGTGCGCTGACAAACCTCGAACCGATACTGATCAGAAAGATCGACCCTGAACAGCTGTTCAAAACCCAACCGAAATAAGTATATAAATATTTAAAGTACACACCTGTTACTGTAAGTTTAATTTTCAATCATAAAACGCAGAATTTATTTCAAATTATGTTAATTACTACTTCACTGGTTCATTTTCGTTCTTTGCAGTTCTAAATGATTTGAGGTCAATGAAATGGCCCTAACAAAAGAAATGAAGAGACAATCTTCCGTTGGACACGGAGCAAATTTCTCTCAGTCAAACCGACACACGTTTTCCTCCCCTTTTTAAACCCGAGTCTTTAGCTTCCTTGTATCCTCATTCATCCTTGCCTCCAAAGTCTCCCTCGATTGAGGCTTCTGCATCCTTTCCATTTTCAGATAATTTCGCCAAACCAGGTACAGGTACATCTGCGAGAAGAAGTATTAATTCTTCACTTTGTAAAAGAAGCTCTGAAAATATCACACTAAATTCTTCTGAAGAATATGGTGACTCCAGTAATGCCGCAGTGCCTCCTCCTCCTCCTCCTCCCGTACTTCCAGCATCCTTTATTTACTCTTCGTTTTACAATTCACTTCCGGCAACTTCACCATCTACATCCACAAACTCGGCTTTTCAGTTCTTAACTCCTCCTTCTTCTTCATTCGACCCAACTTTGCATTTGTTGGCTCCTCCCATTTCAACAACTGACTCCGCCTCTTTTACTTCTTTGTTTTCATCATCAATGATCCATGACCAATATTTAAATCCTTTTCGGCACCAATTAACAGTTCTCGATCAAGAACGAAGACCATATCCAAATTCTTCTTTGGTGGAAAGTTCATCAAAAGTATCGGATCCTGTTTGGAGACCATATTAATATATATATTTGATATATAAAAGTACAAAATTAAAATATATGTTAATATAACCATTAATGTTACCACATAATACTCTTATGTTATAATGAAATTACACAAAATATATTAACTTTATGACAAATGATGTATTGGAAAATTAACTTGTTATTTATTATAAAAAAAAGGATGTAATATTTAGCACAGATAGAAAGTTTCATATTAAAAATATTAATATTAATTATTTTCTTTTAAAAACCTTTTACAGAAAACGTATGTTTTTTATATTTAAAGGGTAACTAAACTTCGCTTCACCAATTTAGTTTATGTATTTACTACCCAATTATTTAATTCATACATACATTTCACACTAGGACCAAATATGAATTATTGTTAATTATAAAGTAATACCGCATCTTACTCTTCATATGCATAAAATAATTACAAAATTTAACTGTTCAAATATGTACTTAATATCTTTTTCCTTTTTATTAATTTGAGTTTTTAAATAAAGAGGATACAAAACCAACTTTTACTTATGACAAATTTGTTTGAAATACTGAAAGAAAAAAGAAAAAATAATAAGTTCACTTAATTTTGTTAAAACACAAAAACAATAGCAAGTTAATCGGTATCTTTTCCAAGCAGGTTCGTTTATTCAGACTTATAAAATTTTAAACCGAGTTTATGAACTGCTGTTTACGTACAACTGTTATGTTACTAACCTACTCTTCTCCTATTTCTGCTATTTTTTTTATTTATTTATTAAAAAATCTTATTAAAAAAACAAGTGAAAATGTGCCTTTTTTTAATCATGTTAACTGTGTTGATTACTTACTTTTTAATTCAAAAAAAAATAAATTATATATATATATATATATATATATATATATATATATATATATAATAATCGGTGAAAAATTACTTAATTAAATAAATATCTACAGACACATTAATTATTGTTCATAAATTAAGTTATAGATAGAAATGAAAAAGGTTTAACTGTTTTTTCAAAACACCACTTCACCCATACAACCATTCCTGTCAGCAGCTCACAGTATCATTGTGAAGTATATATATATATATATATATATATATATATATATATATATATAATTATTTCACGAAAGTGACACGTGAAAAATATTTATGATGAATAAAAACCACGAAGGGAAAAGAGCACCCCTTTGTGTTTCTTTTCCCTTCGTGGTTTTATTCATCATATATATATATATATATATATATATATATATATATATACAGGGTGGGCCGTAAGTTTCCATACATAGGAAAAATAAACATTTTTTTATGGACAACCATTTTTATTTATATAATATGCTCTACATGGTTGCCATTGTTTTGAAAACACATTTCAATACGTGTTCCCCACTGTTGATGAACACGCATTAGCACAGTTGACGTTATGCTTGTAATGGCGTTGGTGATACGTTCCTTTAGATGATTTATGTCTCGTATCTTTTCCTGATACACCATGGCCTTCAAGTGCCCCCAAAGATAGAAATCAAGGGGGGTGAGATCTGGGGATCTGGGAGGCCACTCCACAGGACCACGCCGACCAATCCAAGCATCCGGAAACTGCTGATCCAAATACCGACGCACGTAAAGACCATAATTTAAATTTTCCTATGTATGGAAACTTACGGCCCACCCTGTACATATATTATTATTATATATATTATTATTATTATATATATATTATTATCATCATTATCATATACAGTATACAGAGTCCGAAAAAGAAGTGTAGGGATTTTATATGATTATATTTTCCAAAGTATTAATGAAAAACATTAATGATGAACGGGTGGACGATCCAACAGCGTTCTCTTATTGTTGACCTTTATTTCAAACATGAATGCTCCTCATTGCAACTCACAGAGTATATCGTCGAGAACTTGGTGTTAATGTTGTTCTTTCTGAACGTGTCATTCGTAGCCGTATTTCAAGATTTCTGGAACATGGAACAGTAAATGATAAACGACGATCAAGTAGACCACAGTATGGAAGAACACGAGGAAACGTTGAGCGTGTACGCGCTTGCCTTTTGAGAAGCCCACAGAAACCGATCAAGAGACATTCAATGGAACTTCGAATTGCTGAAACCTCTTTAAGACAAATTTTAAGAAATAATTTGCACTGCTATCCAATACAGAGTACATCCTTCCAACTGATTGTGATTTCAGGGGTGTCATTTTCACAGAGACTGGAACTTGTTATTGAAGATGAAAGCCTAATTTTTTGATAATGAGTAACGAAGCTCACTTTCATTTGAATAAACGCAACTATCGGGTGTGGGCTTCAGAAAATCCAAGAATTGTGCACCAGCGTGCACTGCACCCTCAATGTGTTACTGTAGTATGGAATTATGGCAAACAGAATAATTGGTCCATACTTCTTCGAGGATGATGACGGTAACACTGTAACAGTAAATGGTGAAAGATGACCTTTATTTGAAACACGGATCATGTCAGGGTAACAATAAGAGAACGCTGTTGGATCATCCACCTTTTCATCATGGAAATTCTAAACCCGTAACCTTCATTCTGAAAAAAAAAACAGAAAATGTTTTCTTATTAATATTTTAGAAAATATAATTATATAAAATCCCTACACTTCTTTTGCGGACCATATATATATATATATATATATATATATATATATATATATATATAGTATATGATGCACATCTGCAGAAGAAAATACAAAGCTATTTCAAGGCCATTCGTGTATTTAACAACAGCTCGTCATGAAATAAAAAAGAGGTAAGAGGCAGAATATATGTATCTGTACAGCGCAGGCAAAAAAGGTAAGAGGAATTAATTAGCAAAGGATTAATTGGTACTGATTAAGTGAAAATGGCATTTTAACAAGATAGAGTCAGTCAGTTTTATAAGTTCCCGCTGAGTCACCACGCAGGCTTTTAACATGACATTCAAATTTGGAGCATTTTACCGTAAATTGTCCCTAAAGCAACAAGTGGACTACTACTCTGTCAACTCTATCATCATATCCACACAAATGGGCCATTCGCCCGAAAGGCCCAATCTAAACCACGATCCCAACCAATGGAAACGCCTAAACGCCGCCACAGAACTCATAATAAGGAACTCAAATCCATGAGCGTAGGTAGCACTACTAGGTAATATAGGCTGATAAAACGGTAAGTATCCGTAAATATTTATTTATTTAACTATTTATTTTATTTTATTTGACCCTTAAGCTTTAGGCTTTACTATTGCTTTGTTAAGTTTCTCTTAACTTTCTTCAATTTTATTTTACAGAAAATAAGTACACAATATTTTAAGGATACCTTTCAAATTATTATTTGCTACCATTTCATTTTGTATTCAACAATTTTGCATATATATATATATATATATATTATATATATATATATATATATATATATTATATTATATTATATTATATTATATATATATATATATATATATATATATATATATATACCTCCTCGGTGGTGTAGTGGTTAACATCGCTGACTACGAATCCATCGGCCCCGGGTTCGAGACCCGACGGCAGCCGGCGCGCAGCAAAACCCAGCTGTTCATCCTTCCACACAATAAAGAAAGTGGTTGGTAGATAAATGGGTACCCTAGGTGACCTAGTGGTTAAGACGCTGGGCTGCTGATGGGGCGTGGTTCGGATTCCACGTTAAACTGTAGGTCTAAGGTGGAGTGAAAAGCTTGACCTTCGTCAGAATGAACAATTCGGGCGGAAGCTAACCAAAAGGTATATATATATATATATATATATACTATTCAACCTTTGAAATGTTCCGTGCGACTATTTCTCATTTCACGGTCAAGCTTGTCGCCCCTCCTCTCCAATATATATATAGTTCATTAGACACGGGAGAAATACCGGGCATCCTGAAGAGCGCGAACATAGTCCCAATATATAAAGGAGGAGATCGATCCCAGGCCAAAAACTATAGGCCAGTGTCGCTTACATCTCTTCTCACTAAAATATTTGAAAGAATAGTTAGACAGAAAATCTATGACTTTTTGGAAACTCATAAAAAATTCAATGATAACCAACACGGGTTTCGGTCAGGCAGATCATGCCTATCACAACTAATGGAACACTACAACAACATTATTGATTCACTTGAAAGTAATGAAAACTATGATATACTATACACAGACTTTGCTAAAGCGTTCGACAAGTGTGACCACGGAATCATAATACATAAACTGAAATATATGGGAATAACAGGAAAAGTAGGGAAATGGATATATAATTTCCTTAGTGAGCGGAGGCAAGTCGTTACAGTACAAGGAGTATCTTCATCAGAATCAGAGGTCCTCAGCTCAGGACCACAAGGAACAGTATTAGCTCCACTACTCTTCATAATCATGCTAACTGACATAGATGAGGACGTTACCAGAGACAGCACAGTAACATCCTTTGCGGATGACACAAAGATCAGTAGAAAAATAAGAAACCCAGAAGACATAGGATCTCTACAAACCGACATGAACAAAATCTACAAGTGGACTGAAGACAACAATATGAAGTTTAACACCGAGAAATTTCAGCTATTACGGTACGGAAAAAGAGAAGACCTAAAGTGCATGGAATATTATACCCCAAATGGACAGGAAATTCAGAGAAATTCCAGAGCAAAAGATTTAGGGGTTGTAATGACAGATGATGCGAAATTTGAAACACAAAATAAGATAGCAGTAAACAGAGCAAAGAGAATAACGGGTCAGATATTGAGAACCTTTAAACGAAGGGATAGGAATGTAATGATTCCTCTACTGAAAACCCTGATCATACCCAAATTAGAATACTGCTCGGTCCTAACTTCCCCATATAAAAAAGAAGACATTAGACAGCTGGAGGGGATCCAAAGAAGCTTCACAGCCAAGATCAATGGGTGCAAAGAACTAAATTACTGGGAAAGGTTACGAGAACTAGACCTATATTCACTGGAAAGGAGAAGAGAGAGATACACCATTATTTACACTTGGAAAATAATGGAGAAACTAGTCCCTAATCTTACTCTGAATCCCATAACTCCCCAAACAACGATGGAAAGTAGAAGCGGTAGACTGTGTCGTATTCCCAAATTGAAGGCGAGACGGGAACATCCTTAACCCTGAAAGAAAATAGTTTTGTAGTGAGAGGACCAAAACTGTTTAATCAGTTGCCCAAAGACCTAAGAAACACGAAGGGAGTTGCAGTGGAAATCTTCAAAAGAAGACTAGACGCCTGGCTCAGAACAATCCCCGATGAGCCGGGCGTACCTGGCTATGTGAGGTGGAGAGCGCAAGAATCCAACTCACTACTTCACCAGGCCAACTCGAGAGGAGGGGCGACAAGCTTGACCTTCGCGAAATGAGAAATCATCGCGCGGAACCTTTGTAAGGTTGTAAGGTAAGGTAAGGTGATATATATATATAAGTGCCCCACTTTCGTTGATGAATTGCTATAAATGCTAACTATTAATGGCACCTAATAAGACGTTATATGTCGTATTATATGCATATGCAAATGTAATAGCAATATTATAAATTATTGTCATGAACACCAGTGTATATTTATCACGGAATTTAGCAGTCAATTTGCATTTTAATAATTCCACGGAGCATTTGTGTGTTCTTGGTCATTAGGTACGCGAAATGGAAATATGTTAAATAAACGGTTTTGTTACGTATCATTTTCAATATGAAAGTGTGATCAAAGTGCAGTTTATTTCTTTTATATTTCACGAACATATTTTGTTATCAGTTTATGTACATTGTGACCTCTGTTGTCTACAGGGTAATAAAAGATTTATTTCGGTTAAACATACGTGTGATATTATGTTACGTGAAAGGTTAAATATTATAAATAGTTTGTATTGAGTTTCTTATTTCCGCAAAAAATATGTTTAAATAAAGAAAGACATAAAATGATTAAATACAATTGAGTTTTTTTCAACATGCTGAGAAAAATACAAAAAATGGGTAAATGCTAAATTACGACATTGATATTATTACACGCAACAGCTACTCAGAGTATTGTTTGATTCGCTGTTTGAAGGCGAAGTGTTCCCCCCACTATTTTAGAGCAATTGACGCCCCCTATATATATATATATATATACTGTATATGTATATTTTTTTTAATTGGGGTTGTTTAACCTCCTCCGCAACATCTAAGGTCATATGACAGAGGGGACCTACAGCTTAACGTGGGATCCGAACCACGGGTCGCTACATAATCTGGGCGTGGAGGACGGTCTCCCATCTAACTACTACCCAGACCCAATGTCGCTTAACTTCGCTGATCTCCGGGAAGCGGTGTTACGACATCGGCCACGACGTAGCCCATATATATATATATATATATATATATATAATAATGTAAATCCACAAGGAAAAAGAAAAATGATTCCAAGACCTTTTGTATATTCAGAAGTACACCTCGTCCCTGACAAGGTGTACTTCTGAATACACGAAAGACCTTGGAATCATTTTTCTTTTTTTCCTTGTGGGTTTACATCATTCATTAATTTCACGTGTTTAATTGTGAAATTCATCCCATATATATATATATATATATATATATATATATATATATATATATATATATAGACACCGGCGGATCCAGGGAGGGCTCAAGGCCCTTTGAACAGTTATTTTACAAAAAATTACCTTATTACCTTTGGCATTAAAAAAAGACTCGTAGATTGACTGTCTTTTATCTTAAACAGGGCAACCACATTGTGTTTTTTGTGAATTAGGTAAAAGATAGTCCTCTGCTATATACTGGGCACCATTATAGGCACCAGCCCCCTCCCAAAGAAATATCCTAGATCTGCCTATATATATATATATATATATATATATATATATATATATTCTAAGTATTTATCACACGTAGAAAATAAATACGTACCTAGTAAATGCCTAGTAAATAAAGCCTTCTAAATTTGAATTAGCGTTAGTGTCAGTTAATTTCCCTGATTTGATTATTTGTTGGAAGATCATTATAAGTTTTCATTACCCAAAAATATCCACAAGGATAGAATTTTATATACACCAATAACTTATAAAACATTTAATGAAACTACCCAATTTCTGCAATAATGGTGATTGATAAACAACAACAGTTCTTCTCGTCTTAACTGTAAAATTACAAACCTTATTTATGAACTGCTGTTTTGCTAAAAAGAAATTGTTTTCTAAAAATCCAACATTACAAAACTAATTTTATTTAAATTATAATATTTTATTTGCTATGTATGAAATAGAAGATACTACTATACCAGAAGAATTATGCAGGATTCATTATTAATTATTTTATGAGCAAAGTGGAGCATCGTATCGACCTGCTTGAAAGTCTCCATAATTATATATATTAATGTAGTGGACCACTGACAACGAATCGACTGACCCGAGGTTCGATTCTGGGCGATGGCAGGCAGCATTCAGCTCACACAGCCTTCCATAAAAAAAAAATGGTGTACTCTTGGTATCCAAGTGGTTAATGCGCGTACACTAACTAGACTGCTGATCATGTCGTGAGAGCGAGTCCGGGCGAGGACTTTGTAATTTCTGACCACCTGTTGTGGGTTGTGGTTCGGATTCCACGTTAAGCTGTAGGTCTAAGGTGGGAGAACGAGCTTCACCTTTACAGCAAGATCCGACACCCAACGACAGGATAGAAATTAACACAATATGTCAAATAACCGAAGAAACGCATAATGTTTTCGCGTCCAGAGGCCTTTTTACATGTTGATCCTCTCGCACTCCAGGTAATGGCTGCATTTAATTAAAATCTCTAATCTAATTTAACAGTGGGGCTCTGTAGATGGTACAAAGAAAAGCCACACGCACTCATGCGTGATATATATATATATATATATATATATATATATATATATATATATATATACACAAACTCAGAATGGTCCCCTGAGAAACTTATATGTTAAACACAGACCGTGCATGGAACAAGGAACTCTTCCGAGAAAATTAAATCCACTATAGTCCGAATAGTGGATTTAATTTTCCCAGAAGAGTTCCTTGTTCCATGCACGGTCTGTGTTTAACATATATATATATATATATATATATATGCTGCAAACCCACAAGGAAAAAGAAAAACGATTCCAAGGCCTTTCGTGTATTCAAAGCTACACCTCGTCAGGGAATATATTAATATATCCCTGACGAGTGTAGCTTTGAATACACGAAAGGCCTTGGAATCGTTTTTCTTTTTCTTGTGGGTTTGCAGCATTTATTCATTTCACGTGTTTTATTGTGAAATTCATCCCATATATATATATATATGAAGAAAATCAAACCCCCCGAGGGACTGCCGGGTATCGGAGTGGCTCGAATGGTCTTCCTGCAGTAAGACATGCGGTATTGGCGAACAAACGAGGAAGCGAAAAGTCATGAAACACGCGAGGAGAGGTGGAAAACCATGCCCTACCCTCCAGGAAACCACGTGGTGCGGGTCTGCCAGAGATTGTCAAAGGGACTACTTCAAGTGGCAATAAAGAATTCATTGCGATTACCATGTATGGAATGACGAGTATGAAATAGAAATATTTGTATTCAGATAACACTGTAGCTTTTTGTTCAGAATATATTTACGCGTATAGTTTGTATAGGTTATAGTTTGGTAAGTTAGGTTTAGACTTTAGAAATCATTTAATAAGTGTCTGTTCATGCACACGTACACTCAAAAACTGTCATTGTTCGTGCCTATCTCACGAGGTCAGGATTTGAAATGGCTGCGGATAGGTTACCAGTTTCTTCTGAATAGTTGGTAATATAAGGGCTTTAATGGGTTCCACTGAAATCAAGCGATGTGACACTGTAAATGTTTTAATGATCTGCAGATTTGTAATATTTGTAATATATAAACATTTATAAACGTGAGTTACACTTAAAAAAAACTGCAAAAGTATAATTTCTAAGATAAACGTGTATTTCTCTGTTAGAATAAATATATTGCCTTGACTTGCCTCATCGTAAATGCTCACAGGTTTGTATAGTTTGTGTTATTATAGTAACTTCCTCACTGAGGAAATAGGTCCATGTTTATTTTGAGGTTTAAAAAATGTATGATATGGTGTTTAAATGGCTGTACGGTGGAAAAAATATAAGTGAATTTGTTTTAAACGTATTGCATCAGACTGCTTCACACACCTACAACTCAATAATGCTTTTTTAGTCTTCCGAATAATAAACTGAAATATGTATCGTATAAAAAAAAAAAAAGTGTCGTAATTTCTGATTTGTAGTTAGTGATTGTTATAAATTTTGATATTATTATTATTATTAACAGCATAACATAATTATTTATATTTATTATCACTAAATATGTAGTTTCGGGGGCCAACTATTTTTTTTTTTGCCAACGCCCATGACTCCTGATTAGCCGAAAGTTTATGAAGAACGAAATTACAAACCATTCTAAAACGACCACCTAACCTAGTGTACGCTTAACCTGAGCATAAGATTCCTCATGACTTGCCCGACGTCCAAAAGGTCAGGATAAGGTGAAATATATTTATTTTACTATTTTTCGCAATGATTTTTAGATAAAAAATAGGGGACAATTTTTGTATGGATTCCACCATGGCACTGATTGGTTTAAATGTACGGGTTGGCTACGTTACGTATTATTAGGTTAGATTAAAGCCGATGCGATCGTGTATTTTTTACCACCCTGTATAACGAAGTGGAATAGAGGTAGAGTTTTGTTATGCTTTCTTTACGTCAGCCTTATAACAACGTGTATACATAATATTTTTTCAGAATAAGGCGCCTCGGTGGTGTAGTGGTTAGCGTCGCTGACTACGAATCCATCGGCTCCGGGTTCGAGACCCGACGGCAGCCGGCGCGCAGCAAAACCCAGTTGTTCAATAAAGAAAGTGGTTGGTAGATAAATGGGTACCCTAGGTGGCCTAGTGGTTAAGACGCTGGGCTGCTGATGGGGCGTGGTTCGGATTCCACGTTAAACTGTAGGTCTAAGGTGGAGTGAAAAGCTTGACCTTCGTCAGAATGAACAATTCGGGCGGAAGCTAACCAAAGCTTTATATATATATATGAGCTTTATTTTGCAGGCTATAAATCGTATAATTCTTAAAGGTAGATAGTAAACGATACGATAAATAAAAGAATGATAAATTTAAGAAACTCAAAATTGTGATTAAAAGAGAAACAAAAATAAGACACTTACTGAAACAAATAATAATGAAAACTACCCAAAGCTAAAACTAAAAAAAAAAAATAAAAAAAAAATAAAAATACACATACTGAAAATACCAACATACGAGTATATTACTGTATATGGTCATGATAATGATGACAATTATAATGTTTAATGGCAAGGGACAGATCCCATAAAAGAAAGGCACAGTATCCATCAAAGTAATCAACGATTCAACTAATTAAACAATAAATTTTAATTAAACGATAAATTTTAAAAACAAAAAAGAACAACGGTAATAAAGAAATAACAATAATACACATATTAATGAAACGAGAAATAATAAAAATTAGTAATAACAACTTTTCAAAGAAAAACAATAAAAAAAGTACATGGAATGAAAAAGCAATTGCAGGAGTTAAGTGTAGGCTGTGTAGCTATAGACAAACACTTTCACACCAAGAGGTCCATAGTCTACAAGACAATAAATTAATAATTATTAATGTACAATATTTTTGGAAAGTGAAGAAACACTCCGTTTTATGTCATGCTGTTTTCCTGGTCAAAAGAAGTTGAACGAAGTTGGCATTTACGTTTATTTATTTATTATATACAGTGTGTCCGTAAAATCATGGCGGGATTTTAAATAGCTATATTATTGCAACGAAACATGATAATGAGATGAAAAAAAGGCAAATTGAAGAACAACTCTAAAAGAATAACTTTATTTAACGTAGTTCGATATGGGCTCCTCTGGTAGCCCTGCAGACATCTAGGCGGTGATTCAATTCCAGCCACACACGCCCAAGAACATCAGGAGTGACGGATGCGATAGCTTCCGTGATTCGCTCGTGCGAGTGATGAATATCCCTAATGGGTACACTGTACACGCTTTGCTTGACGTAACCCCACAAATAAAAGTCCAAAGGTGTCAGGACAACGTTGGCATAGTGCGGAGGAGCACCATCTTGCTGAAAGATGACATTATTGTCAATAAATTGGGGTACTGCAAAATGTTCCAACATAGCGAGGTAGTTGTGTGACGTCACATGGGTTCCGCGAAGAAAAATGGGCCAATCACTCGATCTCGTGCTAGAGCACACCACACATTAACTTTCGGGCTATTACGCTCATGTTCAACATAGGCATGTGGACAGCCTAGACTAACTACAAGATAAAGGTTAAGCTTAGCCTAGACTAACTACAAGATACAACTTTGAGAGTTGTTCTTAAATTTGGCATTGTTTCATCTCATTATCATGTTTCGTTGCAATAATATAGCTATTTAAAATCCCACCATGACTTTACGGACACACATCACCGCCTAGATGTCTGCAGGGCTACCAGAGGTGCCCATATCGAACTACGTTAAATAAAGTTATTCGTTTAGAGTTGTTCTTCAATTTGCCTTTTTTTCATCTCATTATCATGTTTCGTTGCAATAATATAGCTATTTAAAATCCCACCATGACTTTACGGACACAATATATATATATATATATATATATATATATATATATATATATATATACAGTGGAACCTTGCTTAACGAGCATAATTCGTTCCCGAATTGTGCTCGTTATGCAAAATGCTCGTTAAACAAGGCAATTTTTTCCATAGGAATCAATGTAAAATATGATAATGCGTTCCATGCTTAAAAAATACTTAAAATAATATTTATAATGATATTTAAAGGCGTTTTTAAAATTATTATTGCATGAAATGAAAAGATTATTAATAAAAATTAACCCAAAAGAGAATGTAAATAATTAGTAAACGGTGAAATTTATAAATAACTTACGAAGAGAGAAGGTGCTCCTGACGCACGCAAAGGAAATGAAGAGACAGGGGAGGAGGAGAGGGTTATTGAGGGGAAGGAGGAGAATCGTCTTCGTTCAATGCAATAACATTCTCGACGAGCTCACAGTCACTAGCTTTAAATTTTTAGAGGCACTTTCACTTTCTTTTGGATCCTTTTTCACGAGGAAACTGTCTAGAGTCATTTGTTTTTGTCTACGCTTTAAATTTTGACGAAAATGCGTGATAACATTATCATTAAATAAATTTGTAGATCGCATAGTCACTGCCTTATTAGGATGATGCTTTTCAACGTATGATACAACAGATTCCCAAGATCTCAGCATCTCCCTTATTGCACTGGAGGGTTGTTGTTCTGCTACGGGCGTTTCTTCGTCCTCTCCTGACAAATTCTTCCCCACAATTTCTTGCTCGTTAAGCAAAGTGTCGCTCGTTATGCAAGGTAATTTTCCCCATTCTTTTGGCTCGTTATACGAATTTCTCGTTATACGAGGCACTCGTTAAGCAAGGTTCCACTGTATATATATATACAGGGTGTCCCATAAGTCCGGCATCATAGGAGAAATTCATATTTTTCTATTTCTACAAACCATAATTCGTATCTTTCTCTTTGTACAGGCCATAATGTCTGTGAGCAAGGAAGAACGAATCCAGATAATTCTACTCATAGGAAATCGGAGTCAAAGAGAGGCCGCTGCTGAATTTAACAGACTGCATCCAGACCGCGAGCCAATAACACAGAGTTGTGTTAGCAGACTTGTTGCAAAGTTTAAGGAAACAGGATCCAAAGAAGATAAACCACGCAGTGGACCTTCAAGGAGGTCCACTGACGATGATACAGCGACTGCTATCCTGGCTCATTTCAACAGAAGTCCCAATAAGTCTCTTCGGCGATTGTCCGCCGAGAGAGGAGTGCCGAAAAGTAGCATCCATCGCATTCTTCAGGCTCACAAATGGCATCCATATAAACTTCAGATCCTACAGAAATTAAGCGAAGATGATCCCGACCAGCGGATGGAATTTTGTGAATGGGCTACGGAACAATATGCTCGGGATGCCAATTTCCCGTCCACCATTCTGTTCATTGACGAGGCTGTTTTTTAT
Organism: Bathynomus jamesi; assembly: GCA_023014485.1. Taxonomy (NCBI): domain Eukaryota; kingdom Metazoa; phylum Arthropoda; class Malacostraca; order Isopoda; family Cirolanidae; genus Bathynomus; species Bathynomus jamesi. The sequence continues at coordinate 57,460 of JAJOZX010006219.1, read as the reverse complement.
GGAAATGGTGAGGTAAATCGACAGAACACCGCTACTGGTCCTCAAAACAACCCTCACGGTACCTCTTCAAAGGAATAAGGTGCATCTCGGGTGATGGTATGGTGTGGCATTTGGAAGGATCGCATCATAGGCCCCCTCTTTTTCGATGAACATGTCACTGGAGGCACCTACCTACGTATGCTCAATGAAGAAGCATTTCCCAATGTCTTGAAGAAGAAGAAAATTTCCCAACAGTTCCAGCAGACGGCGCTCCTGCACATTACAGCACCCAAGTAGGGAATACTTGTACCAACAATTCCCTGGTCATTGGATAGGACGTCGAGGGCCTGTGGAATGGCCAGTTAGAAAGAAACTGTATACGCAGAGAAAATTAAGGGGGTGTTGAACATTTGCGGCAGCGCATTATTGGGCATGTAACACCATTACTCCTGACATCATTCACCGTGTGCTTGCTGACTGGGTATCAACTCTGAATTTGTATTGAAAAACAATGGTGACATACTGACCCGTTCTGTAAATAAAAGCTTTTGTTTTGCCTTTTTTTATTTTTCCTATGATGCCGGACTTATGGGACACCCTCTATATATATATATATATATATAATATATTATATATATATTATATATATATATACACCGGGTGGCGCAAATGTCGCGCATCATAGGAATTTTCAGTGTTGATTATATTTTTTTTCTTTAGGTGGGGATGACTACGAATTAACAATAGATGAGAAGGTGAGTTTGGTTTTAATGCATGGAATACCAGGTATTACAATCGATGAATCGGTACAGAGTATTAATCTGATGTATTTATTGTTACATTTTATGAGATACACCTTATAAATGTTCAAAATAAGAGTCCACTGCCCATTGAATCATTTCGGCGTGTTCTCGTATGTAAGCAGCGGCATCCATAATCCGACGCGAGAGTTCCTCTCTCGTTTGTACTTTGGTCTTGTAGACCATCTCTTTCATAAGGTCCCATAAAAAGAAATCTGACGGGGTTAAGTCTGGAGATCTCAGGGGCCAAGATATTGGACCAGCACGACCAATCCAACGATTCCCATACAGCTGATTCAAGTAATCCTTAACATGACGACCAAAATGTGGTGGCGCCCCATAGTGCTGAAAGAACATCCTGCGCCTTGTCTCCAAGAGTACATCCTACATCCAGGGCCGGCGAGAGCTGCCACGGGCCCCGGGGAAGGATTGGTATATCGACCCCCCCCCCCTGTTTTCTCAGTTTTATTATAAATGTTTTTTGTGTACATAAAAAAACTGATTATACGTCCAAGTCACTATTCAAAACATAGTGTGAATAAACAACTCAGAAGAAAATGACCATTTTATTTTTCGAATCAATTATATTAATTGTATCACCATACATGGTTCCCAGATCTGTCAGTCGGTCTTGGGCATTGGTGGACCGCAGATAATATTTTATCTGTTTCAGTTTGACTATGATAATCTCTATAAAATGTATGTTCATTAATTATATTTCCTCTCTGTTATTTAATCAATTGCTTTATTAATATTTTTAGATTTTATCCCCCCTCTTTCCGGGCCCGGGGATTTATCCCGGCTTCCTCGCCCTCTTGGTGGCCCTGCCTCCATCAAAAGCGGCAATTCGTTTGTCAGGAAATTCAGATAAATATCAGCAGTTAATCATTGTTCCAAAACGAACGGTCCAATCAGTTGATCTCCAATTACACCGCACCAAACATTCACCAAGAATCGATGTTGAAAGTTTCCTTCAACGATACCGTGGGGATTATCGACGGACCACAAGTGAGAATTTCGTCTATTGTTAATTCCATCCCGAATGAATTGTGCTTCATCACTAAACAGTATGCGATTAAGAATTTGGCGATGCATAACCATCCACTGGCAAAATTGAACACGTTTATCGTAATCATCCAGTTGAAGAGCTTACACACGTTGCAAATGATAAGGATACAAACCCTCATCATGTATGGTTCGCCATACACGCGATGCGGATTCACCAATTCGTCTAAAAATCCTTCGAACGCTGGTAGTTGGGCTACGTTGTACTAGGTCCAGTGTGAGCTCCTCCACAGTAATGGGCCGTCATGCTACATGTTCTTGGTTACGTGGAACAATTGTCCCTGTTTCCCTTAATCTCTGGTGTGTGTCACCAGTGGCGGATTATCACTGAGGCTATTGAGGCTGAAGCCTCAGGCTCCCATGCTTGAGGGCAGGGCCGGATTATGACCTTTAGAGGCCTAAGCACTTAAAAGATTTTGGTGCCCCATATATATGTAATTCAAAATATAAACAAAAATAAACCATAAAATAAAATTTATTTTTTGAAATGAAACAAAACTTACAGTAAGATGGAAAATAATGTTTATTTTTGTATACTTCCACTTCATTTATATTTGAAAAGTTTTCTCCTACTTTTTTTAATTGCAAAGTCTTTGATCAGATCCTCAAACTAATCTTACGCAACACATCTGCTTCTATACTTAGTAGAGATAAGGCATCCAGCCTGCCTTGTTGCATAGTTGTTCTGTGGTATTTTTAATATACTTCAACTGAGAAAATGAACGCTCAGCTGAGCAATTTGTGACCATTAATGTTAAAAATATACGAAAGGCAATTTCTACATTTGGGAAGGCACACTCAATATTGTCTTCTACAATTATTTTATAAAGTTCAGCATGACTGAATCTTGTTTTTAACATTTACTATAGCACACGAAAATATTTAATCTATATGTATTTTTAATATGGCGCTCAAAGATTTGATATAAACAAAATAACGCAAAGCGTAAAGTGTGTGATTACAACGAAATATATTTATTCTCTCAAAAGGGTTGTTGTTCACTACAAATTCAAACAATGAAAAAAAATAAATACTATATATGAATAATTTAGGGTGTCTCTTATTTTCGAAGTGTTGATGTTTTTAGGTTGCGCCCCCTCAACCAGTTCCATTGGTTGAAAAAACATCACATATAAAATTTCTTTTGGATTGAACAATTTTTAGAGGTCGCCCCCGCTTATTAAAGTTCATAAAATATAGCTATTATTTATGCAATTAAAATTTGAAATTACTAGCAGTTGTCAAGTATACTAAACATATGTTTTTAATTAATTAATCATCATATTTATGATGAATTCAATTAAATGAATATATTAGAGATAATTGTCAAGTTTGTAGCTGAAAATATTGCTTGATAAGACAAGATCAACCTGTTTAAACGAGGCATGAAAAACATCATGACTATTCAGATGTCTGCTGCCCTGGATCGTACACAAATTTCCTCTAGAAAGGCAACATTTATCCTCGCAGAGGCAGCTAAAAGCTTTGGTTTGGACGCTTCAGATTACAACATAAACCAACATTCTATCCATCGCCTTCGAAATAAGAACCGAGCTCGTCATGCTAAAGAACTTAAGGAGCATTTCCATGGAGAATGTTCTATGACAGTCCACTGGGATGGCAAGATGATGGAGGACCTCACCTCGCACAAGCACATTGATCGTCTCCCAGTACTTGTGTCAGGACCTGGTGTTGAACAGCTGCTTGTGTCCCCAAAATCCCAAACTCAACTGGAGAAGCACAAGCTGAAGCTGTCTTTAACTGCCTGAATGAATGGGGAATTACAGAGAGAGTAAAAGCAATTTGTTTCGATACAACAGCTTCAAACACGGGTCAATATAGTGGAGCCTGTGCTCTCATCGAAGAAAAATTGGGACATGATGTTTTGTACTTGCCTTGTAGACACCATGTTTTAGATTTATTGTTGGGAGCTGCATTTGAAGCAACATTGGGATCTACATCAACTGGTCAGAGATATTGATCTTTAAGCGTTTTCGTGACAATTGGACTTCTGTTGATCAAAGCCAGTTCCAAACAGGTGAGACAGACACGATTACTAAAGAAGCAATTATCCAGTCTAAAACTGAACTAATTCAGTTGCTAGATCCCAGGCACCTATGCTACGGGATGACTATCAAGAACTTTTGGATCTGTCCATCATCTTTCTTGGAGGTGTCCCCAATAAAGGCATCAAGTTTCGTGCACCAGGTGCCATGCATCGAGCTCGGTGGATGTCCAAAGCGCTCTATTCTATCAAGATGTGGCTTTTTCGAAACCAGTTCAAGATGACTAAGACTGAAGAACGAGGAATTCGAGATCTTTCCCTTTTTTCTGTTCTCATCTATATGAAGGCTTGGACAACATCCTCACTCCCTATTGAAACCCCATTTAATGACTGGCTCCTTATGAGGTCATTGATTAATTATCCTAACAAAAAGATTTCTGATGCAACTAAAAAAAAGCTCTCTAACCACTTATGGTACCTGTCTGAAGAAGCAGTTGGTCTTGCTTTCTTTGATGAGCGAATTACTACAGATGTAAAGAAACGCATGGTAAAGGCATTAGAAGATGAGTCCACTGATAGACCACCCAAGCGTCCTCGGATTCCTGAATCGACCTTCTGCTCTGGTGAAGGACTACACCAACTTGTTACAAGAAATACTAGAGAATTCTTTACTAAGCTGAATTTGCCAGAAGGATTTCTGAACAAGGCACCCAGCACTTGGACATCCAACTGTGAATATTAAGGGCCAGAGCTATTGTTGCAGCTCTATCTGTTGTAAATGACCGGGCAGAACGTGCAGTAGCTTTAGTTCAAGAGCTGAATAAGAAATTGACAGTGGGGGAAGAGCAGCTCCAGTTCCTGCTCCAAATTGTTGCAAAACACCGCCAGAGTCACCCAGTTCCATCAAAAACTGTTCTTCTCAAAAAATAACCATCAATGATTGTATATAAAAAAAGAGCCAGGAAGGATTTTGGATAGGAGAAAAAGGATTGGGATAAAGAAGGATTGAGGACCAAAGGATGGATTATAACAACATCAAGGATAGGTTAGAAAAGGATCAATGATAAATAAGAAGGCCTATACTTATAAAAACGAATCAAACTAAAAAAAGAAGGAAGGAATTACGTGTATAATGAACATAATCATATGTCAGGAGCTATTATGCCATGGTCACCATTTTTATTAGCCGGGGGCGACCCCTAAATATGAGCCAATTTGTGTCAAACTTTCAAGTTTTAGTTTTTATGCTAAATGGAACTATTTTAGGGGGCGCAGATAAAATAATTCAACATTTCAATTTTTGACTACCCAATAAGAGACACCCTAATGAATATATATAATTCAGTTTTCAACAGCTTATAGGCTATAAGCCGCGATTATAATAGTATAATAAATCCATGGTAAATCCGACAATGGAAAATTTCTGTGGTGCCCCCCTTCCCTTGATGCCCTAAGCACGGGCTTATTTTGCTTAATGGTTAATCCGGCCCTGCTTGAGGGGTCCCCCCATTCAACTGAGTTTCGATGATATAATTCGAGATTTCGCAAACTGACAAATTCCCTGTTTTATTTTATGTTTTATAGGCCCTAAAGTAAAGTTTGTTTGATACTGTTTGGTTTTGGCAAACGGCAAAATACCCTGTATTAAAGTTCTTTTAAGTTTGTTTCTCAATTAGCCTGAGCACTGTACATATAATTCGTATAAATGTACTATGTACTGTACATGTACATATATTGTTAATAAAAAGCTATAGAAAAGGGCCCCCATACTCTTCATTGCCCCGGGGCCCCGAGGTGTTTTAATCCGCCTCTGTGTGTCACTAAACACTTGCCTGTTCGGCAGGGCCGGATTAAGACCTTTAGAGGCCCTAAGCACTTAAAAGATTTTGGTGCCCCATATATATGTAATTCAAAATATAAACAAAAATAAACCATAAAATAAAATTTTATTTTTTGAAATGAAACAAACTTACAGTAAGATGGAAAATAATGTTTATTTTTGTATACTTCCACTTCATTTATATTTGAAAGTTTTCTCCTACTTTTTTAATTGCAAAGTCTTTGATCAGATCCTCAAAACTAATCTTACGTAACACATCTGCTTCTATACTTAGTAGAGATAAGGCATCCAGCCTGCCTTGTTGCATAGTTGTTCTGTTGGTATTTTTAATATACTTCAACTGAGAAAATGAACGCTCAGCTGAGCAATTTGTGACCATTAATGTTAAAAATATACGAAAGGCAATTTCTACATTTGGGAAGGCACACTCAATACTGTCTTCTACAATTATTTTATAAAGTTCAGCATGACTGAATCTTGTTTTTACATTTACTATAGCACACGAAAATATTTAATCTATATGTATTTTTAATATGGCGCTCAAAGATTTGATATAAACAAAATAATAACGCAAAGCGTAAAGTGTGTGATTACAACGAAATATATTTATTCTCTCAAAAGGGTTGTTGTTCACTACAAATTCAAACAATGAAAAAAAATAAATACTATATATGAATATATATAATTCAGTTTTCAACAGCTTATAGGCTATAAGCCGCGATTATAATAGTATAATAAATCCATGGTAAATCCGACAATGGAAAATTTCTGTGGTGCCCCCCTTCCCTTGATGCCCTAAGCACTGGCTTATTTTGCTTAATGGTTAATCCGGCCCTGCTGTTCGGTATTCGGCGGTTCGGAAAACGTCTTCGATATTCTTCAACTGCCGCTCTGCTGTTACCATCACAGAATCCATAAATGAAAAAGGCCAACATAGCCACTTAACCAAGCATACTGGCATACTGTTTGATTAATTATCTGACAATTTTATGTATTTTGTTATTACATGAGACATCTTGTAACACTTTATAACACTTATTGTAACATAGTCACTTATTATAACACAACTTAATATGCATATATAATCTTTGCTACATTACAAAAATAAAGTATTGTAAACCAGCAGTTGTCTGAACCAAGACTGCCATAAAAGTGAGAGGTACACAGTATCTGGAGACAGGACATTGTACAGTAACACATTAGAGCTGTTTTGGACCCTAGTAATGAAATTATATATATTTTCCGGATTAACATTTAGCTGGTAGGTAGGTGACGCGTAGTAAATAAAACTGGCACTGCACCATTTTGGTTCCCTACATAGCATACGGAAAATATTATTATAAGTAACAGAGAGTTCATTCATAGCAGTTTTTGTATAGTTCCACCATAGATGAGGTGTATACAATGCAGTACAGTAAGTTTTAAAAAGATAAGTTTTAACCGATTCTGAACACATACCAAATTTCCTTACTAGCATGTTACCCTGTACATACAGCTTTTTACGTTGCCTCTCAGTATCGAGTTCATCTCACAGCTCGTGAGTAATTACATGACCTAAGTATTTACATGTGACTTTGACAGAGCTGGGCACTTCCGCAAACACTTCCGCAAACCGCAAATTCCGCAATTGCGGAAGTATGTTTTTCGCTTGCGGATTTGCGTTTGCGGCAAAGTCATCGCAAATTAGTGAATTTGCGTTGCGGAACTAAGACCGCAAACGCAAATCTTTCCGCAAATTTCCCACGTGGCCACTGGCCAAGCCCGCTAGTGCTGTGACGCTGCTGTCACTGGCCGCCAATGTGTCTAAGTCTCAAAATTTATGAAATTCAAATGATTAAATTTATTATTTAATTTATTTACTATTTACTTGCAGGAGGTGTTTTTGTTCAATATAATATATCAATATATGTAGTATTTTTATTTCTTCTACAATAGTGATTTATTGTAATAAATTATTTAGCCTTGTTTTTAATAAAAACAAGGCTAAAACATTAAACATTAAAAAGATATAAAAACTTTTTATACCTCTTTAATGTTTTGGATACTTTTTATAGTTAAAATTGCGATTGCGGAATTTGCGGTTTGCGGAAGTGTTTGCGGAAGTGCCCAGCACTGTAAAAATTGGAAATATGGTTTGCGTTTGCGGATTTGCGTTTTCGGCACCAAAAATGGCAAGCAGTTTGCAGATTTGCGGTTGCGGAAGGTAAGGTTTGAGTTTTCGGATTTGCGATTGCGGAAGTGATTTTGAGTTTGCGGTGCCCAGCTCTGGACTTTGACTGGTATTGTCTGACCATTCATTTCAAAAGACCCACATCGCCACATGATACATGTTTCAGTAGATTACACCTAAAAATCAAAATACAACTCTTTACCCCATTGTAGGTAATGTCATCTTCTATACCATATTATTCACATATCTCTAATAGTACTCTCAGCCCATGGGGAGAGGGTGACAGAAGAAAAAGGTCATCAGCATACGTTAAATGATTAATTTTTTCCTTTCCAATGACACAGTACGGGCAGTTTTTAGTTCATTGGTAAGGCCATCCATGTATATACAAAAAAGATAGGGTGATAATATACCTCTTTGCCTAACACCATTAGTTACCTTAAAACCTGGTGATACAGTGCTTTTCCATCTTTCAAACATGGTCAGCTCTGTATACCAGAATGCAAGTATCCTAAGTATATATTACCAATGAACTAAAAACTGCCCGTACTGTGTCATTGGAAAGGAAAAAATTAATTATTTAATGTATGCTGATGACTTTTTCTTCTGTCACCCTCTCCCTCACAAGAGGGGAGAGGGTGACAGAAGAAAAAGGTCATCAGCACACATTAAATAATTAATTTTTTCCTTTCCAATGACACAGTACGGGCAGTTTTTAGTTCATTGGTAAGGCCATCCATGTATATACAAAAAAGATAGGGTGATAATATACCTCTTTGCCTAACACCATTAGTTACCTTAAAACCTGGTGATACAGTGCTTTTCCATCTTTCAAACATGGTCTGCTCTGTATACCAGAATGCAAGTATCTAAGTATATATTTAGATACCCCTCGACACAAGAGATTTTTGAAAAGTTTGTGATGGTTAACTCTATCAAATGCTTTTGATGCATCCAGAAAACATGAATATACATTGCTACTTGACATCTTGTACTTTAGGACGGCTTCCTTTAGCATATAAATACACATGTCAGTACTCTGTTTCACTCTAAAGCCAAACTGATTGTCATAAGTCTGCAAGTAAGTACTTATCCTATTATAAATTACATATTCTAACACCTTAGAAAGTATACTGGCAAGTGTTATTGGCCTATAATTATCCAGGTTGGCAAGGAATATTTCATTTTTTGAGTGGGTTACCCCCTTGAATATAATGCCACCAAAATTTTGATGTGAAGCACTCTCATATGCGCTTGCTGTTAAACCCCTCCCGAAAACCCCCGTAAAAAGGTGGCACTTACTCCACCTCGAGCCCGCCTACCCAGAGGCTATAAAAACCCTGAGAGAGTCGACGGCGAGGTTCTTTGCCTTGTTTCCGCTCCCCCGTAACTGTGCCTTTGACTGCAGACTCTGTGAGAGATTTGTGTAGTGACGCTACCTCGCCTTTTAAATATTACCTCTGCTATAGCCTGTAAATTTAAGGAATTAACCAGAAATTACTCGTACTCTTAAGCGCATTAGTGAAATAATAAACGTAAAGAAGTGAACGTTATTGTTTCCATTCACCGTGAAATTTACTTTATACAGTTTTTCGCAATTAGACGCCTTACTTCACGAAGGGTTTAGTTAAATTTATTCGATGGTGATCTTCCGAGACGCCGTAGCTAACCGAGATAAGAGTGAGCAGTGAGAGTTAACATTTATTGCGGAGAGTTGTGTTGCCCACGAGCGTTGACGTTAAACGTGATCGAAAGTAGAGTCCTCCTGGATCCCCATCACTCCAAGATTGACATGGTCGAAAGCCCTACGGATACAATTCCGTCTACCAAACGAGGGGACCACTTACCGGATTCAGTCCATCATTAATTCCTACATTCGAGCAGAGAGCCCGCACGATATATATATATATAATATATATATATATATTGCTGGGATTAGCGACGCTAACGTTTTATTAGCGATACTGTTAGCGCCGCTAATTTTAAAATTGTTAGCGAAACAGGAAGCGGCGTTAAGTTTTTACAGAAAGTCAATCGCTAATTTTTTAAAACCACTTGTATAAATTTATTCTTCCGTTGGTTTGATTTCCCTATTAATATTATACGAAAGGAACTCGACTCCAACATAAAAATATTTTCATTTTCGTAGGCTAAAACATCACATTTTTGTACCTCAGCAATCAATTATATCAAGGTGTGTGCTAATAGGGTTTATGTAAGTAAAATTGCGGAAGGCAGATATATATAAATTCGGGTGGTTTCAGAAAAAATTAGCAGCAAAATTAGCGTTAGCGGGCACAGCACTGTATTATATACAGGCCCACCGAGAGGGTGGGGATACCGTGGAAAAATCTCCTGGGCTCGGACTCTAGGGGGCCTGGAAAGAGGGGAATAAAATCTAAAAATATTAATAAAGCAATTGATCAAATAACAGAGAGGAAATATAATTAATGAACATACATTTTATAGAGATTATCATAGTTAAACTGAAACAGATAAAATATTATCTGCGGTCCACCAATGCCCAAGACCGACTGACAGATCTGGGAACCATTGTAATTGAAAGCCAGTTAGCCCGTACTTTAAATTTCATCAGAATCATATACCACTTTGCTAGAGAGAAGGGAAAGAAAGTACACTTCTAATTGTGAAAATCTTGCAATAAACAATTGTCTTGCCTGCATGGACTGGTACTGCATTTGTAAATTGTATGATGATAGAATCAATATAATTGATTCGAAAAATAAAATGGTAATTTTCTTCTCAGTTGTTTATTCATACTGTATGTTTTGAATAGTGACTTGGACATATAATCAGTTTGCTTGTTATATACACAAAAAAACATTTATAATAAAATACTGAGTAAACACGGGGGCCCATATACCAATCCTTCCCCGGGGCAGCTCTCGGTGGCCCTGATTATGATATACCTTATATATATCTAAAGTCGACTTTAGGGGCGGGGTTTTGAACTCTTTAAAAAAGTTTATTGTCGTGAATCTTAAGGTTAAGTTACATTAGGTTAGGTTCAGTGCTGTAATCGGGGGAATACGCGCAGCCATACGGCGTATCCCCACCTTAAAATTTCAGGCATGCCGTATAGCTAAGAGTAAAATCCTGGCCACGGCGTATGGCCAAATATCATGACTTCAGTCCTCAGGTCACGAAAAGGCCACCAAAATAGCCATTTTCATTCACTGCAACGATTTTAAACCCACTTCCTATTAATTATCAAATCGTCATAAAACATACACCATTCGATTCAGCGTAATCGTTTTAATAACGCAAACGACTTTCAAAAGTGTAAGATATCTTGACCTCAGGTCACGTAAAGGTCATCAAAATGGCCATTTTGGTGACCACGTCCCCCTTCTCTCCTTCAGGGGGAGGTGGCTGATGTGACTAGCCACCCCACTTGCCTTAGTAAATTTACTGGTAAAACTTTACAAGACACCCGCATTGCCATGAAACATGCTACACTAACGAAATATACAGTATGTCGGCGAGATGAAGTTATTCTTCGTTACACCATCTCCGACGTTTACAGCATTCTCAGTATGTCGCTTCCTCGCATCAACAAGGAAGTTTATACCGTTTAATTAATCTGATTGCGAGATTCCGGGACAACACTTTATACCCTTATCCAATTGCGTCCTCTCCCTCAGCCCGTTGAGAGAATGGAATGCCTTTCTCGGAAGGATATAAATTACGAGTTTTCCTTTGTCAGTCCTTATTACACAAGGTTGGAATCACTTTGAAAATACTAGATTTCTTTTACAATGCACAGTCATCAAAAAATAAAATCCTTAACACCACACTTGTTTAGAGAATTGTAAAAACGAAACAAATACTTACATTAAAAAGCTAAGGGGCCCAGCCGAACCGGCTACCCTAAGGGCGAAACACTCACTGTCTCATTGGTCTCTGTTCTGTTTCCACTTTGCTCTAGAGAAATTCCCATGATGCCACGTTTTACAAAAGATTATTTATTAAACTTGCAAAATCCTACTCAACTAGTGATATTAGCAAAGAATTTACATAATTGGATATTAGCAAAAGAATTTATATAATCGTTATTTTACACTCAATTTCTTTATGTGATTTATTTTAGCCTAAAAGAACATTTAGAATTTAGGAATCTCTGTTTAAGATTATAGATTTGGCAACACTGTTTTCGTTTAGGGTTAGAGAGAGGTCAGATGATCCACTGAGGCATCGAGGCAATTTATACAAATATTAAGAATAGCCGATTCACATTTTAATTTATACAAACAGAATAATATTAATCTTTTAAAGGATTAATACTTTAATTTATACAAACCGAATGATATTTTTCAAAATGCTAACATAAATTTATTTTCCTGTGGAAACCCTTTTCCACATATATATCAATCGATAGAGCAGAAAAAATGGTGCAAGCAGCTCTGTATCATTTTGAAAATTTTTGTTGAAAATAAAATATTTAATGTAGATTTTTACGCTGATTTAAAAAAATGTTAGTCTTTTTTTGGAGAAATGAGCGGTTCAAAAGTTATGTTTGTTATTGTAATTTTGTATGGGATATAATCAGTGGTGTAGTGCTAAATAAAGAAGTGAGGGAACGCATTTTGAAAGTGTTACTCAGATGCGGGGGGGGACAATGGCGAGCGCGGCGAGCCCATACAGCTGGGGGTCCGGGGGCACTGTAAGCCCCCCGGGAAATCTTTTGAAATCTGACCAATTTCAGGGATATTTTGAGGTCATATGCACTGGATATTAGGATATATTCCAAGGTTGAAGATGCAGTATTTCCAGTGTCATTAGATATACGACATCCAATACGATCAATAAAAATAGCTAACAACTGGAATGATTAACTAAAAAAAAGTTAACAACTGGTACGCCGTGGTGACTGTTTCACCAGATCTTTATAGGCTAGCATTGCCTCAGTCGAAGCTAAAAGAAATGAAACAGTTAATGATTCTTTCTCATATTTCTTCTAGGGGTGGGAATTAAAATTTCATGACGTTAGAGATTTGTAAGTTCGGATTTATTTGAAATAGTGAGGGAACGCCGTTCCGTCTATCAAAAAAAGTAAGGGAACGCCGTTCCCACGCGTTCCCACAGCACTACACCACTGGATATAATGCCCGGTTAGGTTAATTAAGTTGTGATATTTTCGTTAAAACTAACGAAAATATCACGACTTAACCTAACCAATCATCAAGGGCGCACAGTTGACCTAACCGGGCATTCAGTTAACCTACATTAAATATCTTATTTTCAACAAAATCGGAAACAGTACATGAAACGGAAAATATCCAAATGGTGTAAGCTATGATAGAAAATGAAAATGAAATGAAAATGAAAATGAAAAGGTTTATTGGTAGACTATAGTCCATATGACAAAATTATTAATACAATGACAGTTCATATACTAAGGATAGAAATATATACAATTGATTAGAAATAATACTGTAATGTCGAAGTTAAGTGGAGTTACAGACAGACGTTTTCGTACCAAGAGGTCCATAGCTTAGTGGATAAATGGCAGGACTCATGGATAGCTTGGATGATCGGGTTGGTTGGTTTTTTAATTCTTTGCATTAGACTGTGTTGAGCACGTCTTGTTACCTCCGGGAAGCTCGGGACATTGCGGGTAGCAAACATTTGCGAAGCTGAGCATCTCGGGGGTAATTTATGTGAGAGTCTAAAAGACCTGTTGTACAGTAAATTTAGAGTTCTGCCAGAACCTTTTTTATAATTCACCCACAGTTGCTGTCCGTATATATTACCGCAGAAAGTACGAAAGAGTGTCTTTAGCTTCACTTGTACAGAATCAAAAGTTCCTTATGGTCATATTCGCTTTAGCACACAGGCTTCGAGATTGTTTTCTTATATCCGAGTCATCATTCAAGGAGGAGCTGGTAATAGTTTGACCCAAATACTTAAACTCTTGTACTTCCTCAATTACTTCACCATTCATTTTAAACCTTATAATCAGCTGGCTGATTAGAGCTTTCAGGATGAAACTGCATAACCTTAGTTTTTGTAACATTAAAAAGAATATCATGTTTCTGCGAATACACATCGCAGACTTTTAGTAGCCGATCCAGACTTTTAACAGAGGGGCTTATTAACACCATATCATCGGCATAAACTAAGTTATTTATCTTTGTGTTACCTATACAACATCCTACTGTTGCCTCATTAAGTGAAGCAATTAATCCGTCGATATACACATTAAACAGCATAGGGGAGAGCAAGGAGCCTTGTCTCACCCCGCAAGAGGAGCCAAAACACTCGGATAGTACATTGCCCCACCTAACAGTGAAAGATTGGTGGGAATACCAAAATTTCAATAAATTTAATATGTACATGTGAACCTTCCTGTCTTCTAGTTTTGCAAATAAAATATTGTGGTTCACCCTATTGTATGCCTTACTTATATCTAGGAAACAGCTATAAGTAGTTGAATTATTGTCAATGTATTTAGATACTGTTTCTTTAAGTACATAAATACACAGGTCAGTTGAGTGGGACCTTTTAAAGCCAAACTGATTAGATGTCCATAGGAAATCATTTAATCGGCGTAACAAGAGTTTTTCTAGTAGTTTCGAGAAGCAGGAAGCGACAGCAATAGGCTTGTAATTATTGCTGGACAGAATGTCTCCGTACTTATTTTGACCAGGGGCAAGATATTGTGAAAAATGCTCTGTATGAATTGGTCCACAATTAACCCACCCCTTATTTCTCCAGTCTAACTATAGAGTAGATCAAGTCTAGCCTAGAGGGGTCAGCCTAGAGATTCCGGAAATGGTCCAGAGCGGGCAGATAAATTGAGGTCCACAGTAGGATTTCTCACCAAACTAGGTTAGGGCAATCTACCTTTACCTTTGTTAAGCTATGAGTTGATGCTGGGTCTTAGGCCACAATGTAGGCCTAAGTTGTCTGACCCAGCTTAATTAATGAGTCTTCTAAGTTAGAAGTTAGAAGATCCAACTGGCTAAAAACACAATTAGTCACTTACTGCTAGTTATTAGAGTCTCTTTTCTCCTTCCTGTATAATTGTCGAGAGCGTACTTGCTGGTGGGGATCTTTCTTCGGTGTCTGTTCTCGTCCCTTCTCCAGTTCCGTCCTCTCGCCCCGTTCTTCGTTTTCGTTCTCCTTTGTTCTCCTTTTCGCGGGGCTTTTTCCACCAGCGTCGTGTTGGTTTTTTCCTCGGTTGGTGATGAGCGGTAATGTATATCTATTACCGAGCACGCTCTTGTCACACAGTATATAAATACTAGTGTGGAGAATAACTCTGGTGAGCAACCAATTGGTTTCATCACCCAGTTATTGACATAAAAGGAATTTAATAATTGTTAGATTAACTACCTACCTACTCAGTGAACCATTTTCGTTACCTCCCAACTACCCACTCATCAGTTTTCCATAATATATACCCTCATGAACTCTGCAGGGTTAAAGCTATGAGCAAGCATGGCTGATAGGAGCAATGATATATGCAGACATATTACGTCATTTGCATATTTTAAGTGCTCATTCGATAAGTCATCTACCCCTGACACAGAACCAGTCTTTAATTCTTTAATTAACCTCTTTACTTCAGAAAATGATATCAAAGTATTTTCCCTTGTCCCTCCCACAATCGTTTCGCTGCAATCTATCTTAAGATTATCCCTACTCACACTGTTAAGAATGTTAGAGTAGTGGTTTTTCCACAGCTTTGCAATTTCATCCTCCCCCGACACCCCATCGATTGTCGGAGGGAGGACATTTTTGACACCCGTTTGATTCTTAACAAATTTCCAAAACTTGTTATTATTGTTATTTTATTTATTTGTCGGGTTCGAAATCCCAGCTGAGCCGTGAACGGCCAAATTCTAAAGGGCAAGTTCTACCTAAAGCCCAAGTTAAGCTAAATTAAAACTTACGGATTTGAGATCCTATTAGGTCCTACCTCAGGGTAACCTCAGGGTTGCTGACTCGATGCGGGCCTACCTTAGACCTTAATTACATGAACTTAAAGTAAACAAAAGGGTACTATTTATGGTCTTCTTTCTAACCTTGCAACAACAACGCAACCTGACTATTGCACGATGCAACAATCTTGTATCTAAACAACCAAACTGAATTGCAAGAGAGCTCTCTATAAGACCACACCTTACGTACGACTTCCACAAACGAGTAGAAAGACGCGCAGCCCCAAAATGATGCCACAGTGCCAAACAATGATGCCACAAGAGCCAAAAATGCTAGCTCTAAATTAAGTAATTTTTCACTAACCTTACAATTATGAGATGGATATATATACACCTTAACTTAAATATATACAAGCAATGCTGCATCAATCAGCTTAGTCATCATATCGCCTTGGGACAACAATGGTTCTTCCTCTTCTAGATTTTCTAACACTCCCCACCGAAGAGGCATTGTTGTCATTACCTTCTGCAAGGTTAGCCAAGCCTTCTCCATGAGGCTGTAACTCAAATGTTTCATCTTGACTATCTGTGTTTTTGCTGATTTCTAAAGCATAGAGTTTTTGTATAGGTCTCTTTAACTTTCCTCCTGAAGTCTTTACCAGTGCAGACCTAACTAAATTGTCTTTGCCAACAAACAACTCTTCAATTATGCCAAGCTTCCAGCATTGCCTTGGTCTTTCATCCCCAATCATTACCACTTCTCCCACCTTGATACAATTTGCATTGGAGCCCTTTACCTTGCCTGATGGGTAATAATTGAGTTCTGGCAAGTATTCCATCTGCCACCTCTTCCATAACTGATCTTGTAGCTCTTCAAGGTACCTGAACCGTCTGGTTAACTCCTTGAGTGCTCTGGATAGGCTGCAAGTCTTCTGGCACACTGGGGCTTGATGTTAATCGTTTACCACAAAGAAAATGATTTGGTGTCAATGGCTCTGCATCCTGCATACTGTTATAAACAAAAGTGATAGGCCTACTGTTCACCATTGCTTCTACTTCACATAAAACAGTGCAGAATTCTTCTTTGCTCAAATGAGCATTAGCTAAAAGTTTCTTTAATGGACACTTTACACTTCTCACTAGCCTTTCCCAAAATCCTCCCCACCATGGTGCTCTCTCAACAATAAACTCCCACTGTACCCCTTGGTGTGAAAAGTAGGATTGGAATCCTTCCTCTTTTAGCAAGGACCAAATTTCTTGGAGTTCCTTTGCAGCCTTTTTGAAGGTTTTTGCATTATCCGATATGATTTTATTTGGGAAACCCCTTCTGTTCACAAACCTTTTAAAGGCCAAAAGAAATACATCACTACTTAAGTTGCTTACCAACTCCAAATGGATTGCTCTGGTGGTAGCACATGTGAAAAGACATATATAACCTTTGTTAGACTCCCCTTGCTCATACACATAGACTGGACCTGAAGTCTACTCCCACTACATCAAATGGGGCAGTATAGACACACCGTTCTCTTGGAAGTGGAGCCACCTTTTCATAATAAGGCTTTGCACTCCAACGCTTGCAAACCACACATTTATGCAAGACCTTTTTTACTACTTGTCTAATTTTGGGAATCCAAAACTGTTGTCTGATCTCTATTATCACTTCTCTAACTCCAGCATGTAACACTTATGATGAGTATCCAGGATCAAAAGGTCCACAAAGTGCCCCCAGAAGGTAGCAAAATTGGATGTCTTTTCTCCTCTGGAAGCCCAGAAAACTGTAGTCTACCTCCTACTCTCAATAAATCCTGATCCAAAAACACATCCAAACCCTTGAGAGCAGAATGTGTTGGTAGAACCTGTAATGGACGGCTGGTGAGCAATTCCCTCTCTTCACCAAATTTTTCCTTCTGCACATATACCACCCAGTATTTCCTGGCTTGCTGAATCTCCTTACTGTTCAGAATTCCTTCCCTTCTTGTTTCTCCCTTAATGTTGTTGGTAAATCTATATACCCATGCTGTCACTCTTAACAACCTTTTCAGACTGCTAATGTCCTCAAGCCTCAATATGGGGTCCTGCTGCATAACTTGACAACTGTTCACAGTGCATTTTCTCACCTCACTCACCCATGCTTCTTCAGCCTGGCATTCTCCTACAATAGGCTGATTAGAAGGCCAGTTTTCACTTCCAAGTTTTAGCCACTCTGGCCCATTCCACCACAAACTTGACTGTGCAAGATCTTTCACTGAAATTCCTCGTGTTGGTAAATCAGCGGGGTTTTGGTGCCTGGACAATGCTTCCATTGCTTGGGATCTGTGTGCGCTTGAATTTCCTCCACCCTATTGGCAACAAATGGTTTCCATTTCCTTGCCTGGCTTCTTAACCAGTGCCAAACTATAGTGGAGTCTGTCCAATAATAGCTTGGAATTTCATAGAGGGCCAAAGACTTTGCACTGTAACTGCAAGCCGACTAGCAATAACTGCACCCATCAATTCCAACCTTGGAACAGAAAGCCTTTTCAAAGGTGCTACTCTGCTCTTTGCAGCAACCAACCTGCAACTTACTTCTCTTGCAAGCCTCTTATATAAATACAAGTTGCATAGGCTTCCTCACTTGCATCACAAAAGATGTGCAGCTCCAAATTGTCTGACTATTGTTCAACTCTCCAAAGTACCATCTTGGGATTTTCAATGTCTCCAAGATGTGCCAATTCTTTGAACCAATATTTCCACCTTACCACCATATGATCAGGTAACTCTTGGTCCCAACCAAGTCCAATTTCCCAGAGGCTCTGAAACCAAATTTTTGACTTTATCACAAATGGAGCCAGGAATCCAAGAGGATCAAAGACCTTCGAAGCCAAACTAAGAGCTGTACGTTTTGTCCACCTTGTCTCATTCTCGGCCAGCTCTACTAAGATTCCCATTGAAGGTAAACAAATCATCATCTTGCTGCCAAACGATGCCTAGCACCTTTGCGTCTATTGCCCACAACTCCTTAATACCAGAATCCTGAATACTTTCTGCTGCATCAGGTACTACAGAGGAATGACTCATAAACTCTTGTAATTGCGAATGGTTGGTCTGCCATTTTCTGAGCTCCATGCCAGCCTCCCTCATTATAGCTCTAGCCTCCATGAATATCTGTTTAGCCATTTCTGTATTATCCACGGAACATAGCAAATCATCAACATAAAAATTTTTCCTTATGTGTTCAATAGTGTTAGGATAGACTTCAGAATATTTCTTAAAATGGTACTGCATAGTAGCTGCCAACAGAAATGGACTAGAGCTGAGGCCAAACAACACTGACTTCGTTCTATATGCTTGAACCTTAGGTTCATTTTCCAACAAGTCTTTCGTATCCACCCACAGATACCTTACTGCATCTCTGTCCTCTGGTTTTAACTTTATCCGCAAAAAAGCTTGCTTCACATCTGCAGTCAATGCTACTCTACCAAACCTGAATCTCAGTAACAAGGAAAATAAATCTGCATTTAAATTTGGCCCAGCATCCAAACAGTCATTCAAGGACACACCACCTTTGTCCTTGGCTGAGCCATCAAAAACTACCCTCAGTTTGGTGGTAGTTTTGTCTCGCCGTACCACTGCATGGTGTGGCAGATAATGTGCCTCCTGGCTCACCAGCTCACCTTGCACCCTTTCAGCATAGCCCTCCTTACATAACTTAGGATGGCCTCATCGTATTCAATTAACAACTCCTCATTTTTTCTTAGCCTGTACAATGAAGTCTTCCATGGTAGGCCAACTTCATAGCAACCATCTCTAAACCCAATCCCTTTTTCAAAGTGCTCTAAAACATCATTGTTCACTGTACTTGCCTGGTTGTCCTTTATACCAATAGATTCAAGTTCCCAAAATGCTTTCAAATGCCTTTCCAGACCATGGCTGTTCTCCTCAATCTTAACAAAGAGAGCCTTAACTTCCATTTCATTGCAATAACTACCATGTAGCATCCAGCCTAGCTTACTTTCAATAGCTACTGGGCCTTGAGATGTACGGACAATATTACCAGTGATGAAGTCCCAATAATAGTCAGCTCCAATCAAAAGACTAATATCTTCTGTTCCCTCAAACTTATTATTGCCCAAATTAATTCCTTTAACTTGCAATTCTTGGACACATGCCATATCTAAACAAGTAGTGACTGGAGCACAAAGTTCCTCAATCTCTACAGCTTGGACCTTGATAGTGGGACTTTGCGGTAACAACCCTTTAACCAGAACTTCTACCTTCTTAAATTTGGTTCGGTTTTGAACGGAACCCCCAAACCCAGAAATTCTTAAATTTTCCCTCTTAAGTTCTTTAAACTTCAATTTTCTGGAAATTCTGGTCTTAATAAAACTACTGGCTACCACTATCAAACAACACTCTTACAGTAGCTTCTCCCTCATTCCCAATTAATAAGGCTGCAGTTGTTGCAATAATCCCCCTTTACTTTTACTCCCTTGCATAGCAGTGGCATGTGCCACTGATGTCTCTACTTCTGGGGTAGGCCTACTAAGAGTGTTTTCACACAATAATGGCTGATGCCTACCATGACATTTTTTGCACAAAATTTAAACTTACAAAACCTTGCTCTATGACCTTTCAAAAAACATTTAAAACATGCTGTGGACTTAGTTACCCTGTCCTTTCTCTCCTCAAAGGGTAAGGCCTCAGCCACCTCACATTTATATGACTTGTGGTTGCCTTCGCAAAATATACATTCCTTGATTCCCTTTAATTTATTCTCAGAGGAGGCATGTAGAGCTGACACTGTACCTGGGCTATTCCTTTTTGTGGAAACTTTGGTGCTGTGCCTGCCTTTGTCCTCTTGTTTACCATCCCACTGTGCAAACTCAACTCCCTCTCGTCTTGCTAATTCTGTGCCTAAAAGACTTAACATCTGCTGAAGGGGGATGTACACATGTTCTGCAGAGTGTCCCCTACTTAATTCAAGCAAATTGAGCTTGGCAATTTAGACTCCAGTGTAGGAACCAACATTATACCATACTTTTCCATTCCTACACCCAAGTTGTCCAGAGACCTAGTTCTAATTTCAAATTCATCATATAACTGCCGTAACTCCTTGACACTATTAGGATTATTAACAGGAGGTATAGTTAAAAGTGCACGGAGGTGGCTTTTAATTAAGATCTCTGGCTTACCAAACCGTTTCTTTAATATATCCAAGCCACATTATAATTAGCCTCTGTTAATGCTAATCCTGCTATAGTCTTTGCTGCCTCCCCTTCCAAGAGGGACCGCAAATAATTAAACTTCTCCACGGCACTTAACACTTGACTAGAATGAACTGCTGATTGAAAACTGTCTACCCATCCTTGCCATTCCTGAATACTCCCAGAAAATGTTTTGAGTACAAGCCTCGGTAATTGAACTACAGATCTGTTAACCTTAACTTCACAAGCATCATTTGTTGAGTGTTGTGTTCATTATTAGACCTGGTCTCTAACTGTACTGAGCTGCTAAACTCTTTTGCTCGGAGGCCTACGTTAGTCATATCATCAATAATCTCTTCAAAGTAAATTATGTTATTTTCTATTTCATCCTCTTCTATAAGAGCCTCAATTTTAACATTTACCTCACTTAGAGCAACCTTTTTAGTTTCTAATATGGCAAGCTTCGCAGTCACTAAGCGTAAATCCTCTTGCTCTATGGCAGAATCTATAGTGGCAATGACCTTTGTAATTAGACCTTTGTAGGCACTTCTCCTTTTTATAAATTTGTTCAATTCAGATGCACTCATCTTCAATGTAAACAACCCTTGGCTCAATACCAAATGAGCTGAATTGGCAGAAATACTTAACCAAACTGATCAAACGCAAATTTTACTTTCAAATAAACTGAATTGCTGAGTGGGGTACTAACCAAACACCAGTATGGAATACCAAATTTTCCACCCAGGACCTTAATTCAATAATGACCCAAAATTAACCAAACCGGAAAAAAAGTAGGCCAAAAAACGACAGACGACTGGCCAAGTTTCGCAATTGGGCGACCAAACTTTACCCTGGGACCTTAATTCAATAATAACCCAAAATTAACCAAACCGGAAAAAAAGTAGGCCAAAAAACGACAGACGACTGGCCAAGTTTCGCAATTGGGCGACCAAACCTTTTACCCTGGGACCTTAACTCAATAATAACCCAAAATTAACCAAACCGGAAAAAAAGTAGGCCAAAAAACGACAGACGACTGGCCAAGTTTCGCAATTGGGCGACCAAACTTTTTACCCTGGGACTTAACTCAATAATACTCAACCCGTCTAGGCCTAACTTGGGATACAATTTGCACAATCAGAACTTTGCCGAAAAATGGTCACTGACTCAGTCTTGGGGTAGAAATCCGGTTCTGAAGGACCATGTTATTTTATTTATTTGTCGGGTTCGAAATCCCAGCTGAGCCGTGAACGGCCAAATTCTAAAGGGCAAGTTCTACCTAAAGCCCAAGTTAAGCTAAATTAAAACTTACGGATTTGAGATCCTATTAGGTCCTACCTCAGGGTAACCTCAGGGTTGCTGACTCGATGCGGGCCTACCTTAGACCTTAAATTACATGAACTTAAAAGGTAAACAAAAGGGTACTATTTGTGGTCTTCTTTCTGAACCTTGCAACAACAACGCAACCTGGACTATTGCACGATGCAACAATCATGTATCTAAACAACCAAACTGAATTGCAAGAGAGCTCTCTATCAAACCACACCTTTACGTACGACCTTCCACAAACGAGTAGAAAGGACGCGCAGCATCCCAAAATGATGCCAACAATGTGACCAAACAACGATGCCACAAGAGCTCAAAAATGCTAGTTCTAAATTAATTTAATTTTTCACTAACCTTACAATTATGAGATGGATATATATACACCTTAACTTAATATATATACAAGCAATGCTGCATCAATCAGCTTAGTCATCGTATCGCCTTGGGACAACAATGGTTCTTCCTCTTCTAGATTTTCTAACAATTATCGTTTTTTATGCGAACTTCACAGGCTTTTGATGCTCGAATAGACTCTTCTTCCTGTTTACATCGCCTTATACTGACCCCGACTTCTACACATATTCAAGTATACTGGTCCTAATCTGGGTCTACCATGAAAGCACCACAAATCATAGGCGTCTTTCGATTCCCTCTTAAGGGGGGGCAATAAAATCATTCCATTCAGGAATAATCTTAGTATGATAGTTGTAAGATTTAATCAGGGGGCTTCCTGCTTCTCTTAACAGGGATATTATCTTACTACAATACCTATCTATGAGTTTACAGTGAGAATCATTTGAGCAAGGATTATTGCAGGCAAGGTGCAAAATTTCTAAATTATTAAAGAGGTGACTTGTTCTGTCTTTGTATTCTCTTCTCTGCTGCATCGTAACAATGGACCAATCGACGCGATTATTCTTACCTATTGAGTTCTTGTTGAGTCGTGTTGCACATAAATTGGTAACGTTAATTAATATTTCTAATGGTCTATGATCAGAAAAAAGGAAATCATGCAGAATATGAACTGTGACAATTCGATCCTTTAGATTATTACTAGTGAGACAATGATCAATCCACCTTGTGGTACCGCTCATATCATTAACGTATGTAAAATTACCACTGGCTACCCCTAATACATCTACATCACATACTTAAATTGGCCGACTCGCACATGTTACCCAATTCTACAAAGAATTCCGAGTTCACATGTGCGTTAAAGCCCCCAATTATTATACAGTGGGATAGGCCTAGTAACATCTTCATAGTGTCATAACTAGGGCAGTCAAAAGTCAATAAAGTCAATTATTGTATACGATAGCACAAACTGTGAGACGCCTAAAAAAGGTATTTAAACACTTGGGGGGGGGGGGATAGTTTTGTTATTTATTAAGTCAACAAAACGTCAACTTTTTTGGTTTGGTCAACTTCTTACTATTAGGTCAACTATTTAAAAATTAATACTGGAGATGTACTCAAACAACTATTCCCAAGATTATTTCATGTAACTTGCATTGCTCATCTACTACATAACTGCGCTATGAGAATCAGAGCTTTCTACACAGATGTGGATAAAGTTATTGCTCACATCAAGGCATCCACGGTCAAGAACAATACCAGGAAGGAAATGTTTGCTGAAATTGGTTATCCCCCTGAACCAATTATTACTCGGTGGGCTAGTTGGTTGGAGGCTGCATTCTACTATGCCAATAATCTTCCGGACATACAGAGAATTGTTGATGGTTTTGAGAATGACGGAATCATCGTTCAGAGGGCTAAGGAAAGCATTTCCAAACCTGAACTAGCAAACAATTGCTTGCAATAAAAAGGGACTACCCAATCATTTCCGAACTTGTGACAAGGTTAGAAGCAGCAACCGTTACCATGGAACAAGCCTATGAAGCTATCGCCAACATAAATTTAGGGAAGGATGAGGGCAACATCTCACAGTACATCAAGGAAAGATTAAAAAAAAACGGTCTGCCACATTATGGAAATGAGCAGGCCTGAGATATCGCCTGCATTGTATTGTTTATTGCAGAAAGCGCAACCAACCTCTGCTTCTGTGGAAGGATCCTTCTCAATGTTAAAAAAACTTCTCGCCAAGGATCGAAATTTCTTGTCAGGGAATGTAAAAAATATATGGTGAACTATTATAACTGCGCAAATTAAGTATGAATGTTATGCATTTTATGCTTTCAAATATATTATTTGATTGAAAAATAAGGTAATCTTTTTAGAATGTTTAGGTCAACTTTATGTCAACTTTTTTAACAAATAAAGTCAATTTAATTTTTTTTTAGGTCAATTATAAATTGCCCTAACTCATAACTTTGTTATTTTCTAATATTTTCAAAATGATACATAGCTGCTTGCAACTTTTTTCTGCTCTATCGATTGATATATGTTTCGTTACTGTAGCATGTTTCATGGCAATGCAGGTGTTTTGTAAAGTTTTACCAATTTACTTTTTTCGCAATGCTAACTTTTTGTAACGGAAGTTTTTATGCACAAGAGAACATTTTTATGTACGAAAGACTTTACCACATGTTCTTTGAAGTTTGAAAGCATGGCAAAATGTGTAGTTCATCAACGAGCGAAATAGACACCAGAAAACGTTTTTTAGAAGCTATTTCAGGCAGATTTTGATACCAGTCACTCCCCCTCCACCCAAATCCTAGAGGACCCCCTGCCAATGGTTGGAGCAGCGTATGGGCAAGAAAAATTTACCATTACAGCACTGGAACTTTAGGTTACATCTAAAACAGTTTTCTGAGTTAAGATTGAACCTTCGTGGTAATTAGATGTATCTGGAGTTGTTTGTAAACAAAAAGTTAAAATTATTTATGGAAAACAAGAGTTTAAATTGGATTAATGAAACTAGTTAGTTTAAGGCTTGGTTATATAATTTACACCCTGATTGTGTAACCACCAAACTTAATAGTCCACTTTTCTTACATTAATTAAGTGCAGAATAGGATAGGTCCATTGTGTTAGTGGTCCTCGGCTCGGGCTTTTGCCTAGGCTGAGTTCTGGGGATTCGCCTAGTTCCGATATGGCTACCAGTTCGGATCTCGAGAGGTTGCGAAGTAAAAGGTTGTATGAATCTGATTCAGAGGAGGATGTCT
The DNA here is from genome assembly GCA_023014485.1 of Bathynomus jamesi. NCBI lineage: Eukaryota > Metazoa > Arthropoda > Malacostraca > Isopoda > Cirolanidae > Bathynomus > Bathynomus jamesi. Next base: position 32,060 of record JAJOZX010006219.1, on the reverse strand, counting down.
CTCTTGCTCCATCAGTTATTTGGGCTCTTTCGCCTTCTTTACGTTCGCCCCCCACCAAAGGTTAGGAGTAGAGAGGTGGATGGGCCTTGTGATGCTGGTGTGGTTGGACGAGATGTTTCTACCCAATCTGGTCTCCAGGGACTGGGCAATGTTGGGCCTAGCCAGGCTCCTCCTACTGGGCCTATGGCCAGTGAGGGCATCCTTTTTATATATAATTACTCCCAAGAAACAAGATATCTCTTTTGCATCAAGACCTTTGGCCTTTAGCATAGCACTAAGGGATTCGCCTTTCCATGGGTTGGGTATGCAGGCACCAGTCTTCCAGAGATGCTCTGGCATGGTACAAATAAAAACTACCTCTGCCCTTCCCTCTTAGTTTTTGGGAACCCCCTGGAAGTTGGGCCCATGGGAGGTGGATTGCTCTTTAGTTAATGACACTCATATTGTGCATGGTGTGGTATTATTCTACTATTACACCTGTCTAACGTCCAGCAATTATTATATGTTCATTAAGTAGATTTTTTAATTCTAAGACACTTTCCTTCTATAGCATTTCCGTCGCAAATGCTTCGTTTTCGATATATAAACATTTTTTTGGTGTGTATCTAGTGTGTGTTTGTACGTTCGTTTGTGTGTTCATTACATGTCTGCCCAATCATTGCGCTCCATCCATTTCGAATTTGAATTACTTTCCTACCGGAATGGAACACTCATTCCACTCATTCAGAAGTACATTAGGCCTGGCTCTGTGATTTCCTGGGCTGCCTACAAGACTATAAGTGATTTAGGATAGGTTAGGTTAATTTTGAAGGTGAAATTTATTTTTCCTATGGTTTTTGATGTTTTAAACGAATCTGACCTTCAAAACTGTTGGAAATGACTCGTTTTCGATTGCGGCTGGGGGTAGGGGGGGTTATCTCAAAAACGAGTCATTTCCGACGGGTTTGAAGGTCAGATTCGTTCAAAACACATCAAAAACAATAGGAAAAATAAATGTCACCTCGAAAGGGAGATGGGTGTAATACTGTACATTTACCCATGGTGTTATAGGACCTATAGATTTGGAGGAAGATCTACTAGCTATTAAGGATGAGGCAATTCATAATGAGGTAATTATTCATTTTTTGACCCACTCTTTTTATAATGAGAGCAAACTTTTCTGGTAAATTTTGAGGTGTTTTGCATGAATCTGCCATCCGTTTCCTGTGCAAATGCGTAGTTTTCGAGATATCATCATCTCGAAAACTACGCATTTGCACAGGAAACGGATGGCAGATTCGTGCAAAACACCTCAAAATCGACCAGAAAAGTTTATATTCGTGCTAAATACAACCTAACTTAACCTAACCTAACCAAACCTAACCAATCACCTTATCACACACTTCATCACAAAAAGATTTCCAGTTAACAATGGACTCGCTACCTAGTTTTATAACTTTCTTGGCATAACATTGTGAAAAATATTTTCGCAAATAAATATTTATGAATTGGAAGTTTTTATTCACTGAGAAGTTGCAATGTTCCAGCCATGTGCCCTTAAAGATAGAAACAGTAAATCCACACTCACGCTTATTTTTTAGATTTTTTTTATGGTACCTAAATATCTTCGAGTCTTGTCTTAAAATACAGGCAGTATTACATTTAGGGCAAATCACGGATGTTGGAATTATGCCGTGATTGGAAAAAACATCTAAACTTTTATCTTCATCGAGGCCAACAAGGCGGATTAGGTCTTCAAAATCAAGTTCACAAGATTGACACGTCATGATCCTAGAATGAAAATCACCAAACTAACAAGTAACAGAAAGAAGTAGGCAAAATCAAGAAAAAGTAGCCAAAAATAGCAAAAAAAATCTCCAAAAAAGGTAGCCAAAATAAACAAATTAACCGAAATTTATATACATGCATATTAGAAAGTAGAAAATATTTTTTTTATAAAAAAGTATATTTTATATAAATTTGCATAAGATAATATAGTAATTATTCGTTTTTTGACCCAGTCTCTTTTTATAATGAGAGCAAACTTTTCTGGTCAATTTTGAGGTGCTCTGCACGAATCTGCCATCCATTTCCTGTGCAAATGCGTAGTTTTCGAGATATCATCATCTTGAAAACTACGCATTTGCACAGGAAACGGATGGCAGTTTCGTACAAAACACCTCAAAATTAACCAGAAAAGTTTGCACTCATCATTTTCGTTTAAACTAAGCAATTTAAACAAAAATATCATGACTTAACCTAACCAATCATCTAGGGCATACAGTTGACCTAACTGCTGTCACGTACTGAACTGTCCGCAAAACATTAGGACCAATCAATTTGTGATGCGTGATCTTTACGGGGGCTCTGCCCCCGTACCCCCGAGACCTAAATTATACAAATGATAATGTAATAACATGTGCCAACCTTGCATGGGTAGTCCACTAAATTTTGCCTGCCCTTAAACTGAAATGACACGTTTATTTTTAGGATTTTTTTTACGGCATCTAAAGACCTTCTGGTCTCTTCTTAAAATATAAGCACTATTGTATTTAGGGCAGGTCACGGATGTCTTAATTATTCCGTGATTGAAAAAAAGGTCTAAACTCTTGTTTTCATCGAGGGCAATATGACGGATCACGTCTTCAAAATCAAGTTCACAAGATTGACACATCATAATACTAGAACGAAAATCATCACACTAACAAGAAACAGAAAGAAGTAGGCAAAAGCAAGAAAAAGTAGCCAAAAATAGCCAAAAAATCTCCAGGAAAGGTAGCCAAAATAAACAAACTAACCGAAATTTATATATATACATATTAGAAAGTAGAAAATATTTTTTTTTATAAAAAAGTACATTTTATACAAATTTGCAGAAGATAATATATATATTTTCTTATTCAGTTTTGATTGGTTATTCAATATATATTGCTGTTATAGCTGGGTGTGACTGGGTCAAAAAACGAATATTAACCCATAATGATTATCCAGTAGCAAATGTCAGTAGACTTACAAAAAGAATAGGTTCAACATATGTTTCAATTCAACAGGTTAAAGTCTCATTCAGTGCACAAGTTCTTCCAGTAAAGACCTAGGTTAATATGAGTTTTATCGTACTCAGAATATCAAAAGCAAATATAATTATAAAATAATAAAGTATAATTTCCTCATCATTTTCATATAAGTCACTATGCTCGCAGATGTGTCCTTACCAAATTATGTGATTTGAATATTATGACATTTTTGCGACATTTTTTTCCCACCCTCCCAATATTTGCCTGGTGACGTCATTAAAATATGATATATGAGCTAGGCTTGGGCTATTTTTTTGCTACTCTGCGACTTAATTAGTTGGATGTTAACAGGTTAGGCCAACTGAATGCCCTTGATGATTGGTTAGGTTAAGTAATGATATTTTCGTTAGTTTTAGGCGTTTTAGTTTACTATGTCTACTTACGTTAGTTTTAGGGTTAGGTTAGGTTAGGTTAATACCAAAATACACTTTTCTAGTAATATTTGATGTGTTTTGCTTAGATTTTGACCTCCATTTCCCTTGAAAATGAGCCAAACTTCAAAGTACTATAACTTTGTTGGAGCTCATTTCCGACGGAAATGGAGGTCAGATTTGAATAAATCACATCAAATACTACTAGAAAAATGTATTTTGGTGTGTAAAATGACTGAGTTACTCAATACACATGGGTAATTCCAGGACAAATAGACAAATGAGAGTGCCAAATGTACACTCCACCATCTCCAAAATTCATAAAACTTGGTGCGAGGGTTGGTTTTGGTCCAAATTACAAAAATCTGAATTTTTTGAAAATTGGTCAAGTTGGTCAAATTTTATGGCTTGACCAAATTTTGGCCAAATGAAAAAACCAACAATTTTCAAACATAAATATCTCAGCTGCTAATTGTGGTAGCGTAATAAGTCTTAAATGATAAAATATGTAAAATTAACTGTAGTTTCTAAATATGTATCATTTTTTAGGGTAACAAAAATAAAATTATGATTTTTTGGAAAAAATGTCAATTTTTTTTTTTTATGATTTGGCAGCGAAGATATCATTTTTCGAAAATAAGACCAAGAATAAAAAATGTTTATTTGATGTATGTCCACCATAATAAGTAATAAAAAGTCAGCTTATAGTTTATTATAAGGCTCAAAACTGAGTTTGAAATTAAGTAATAACATTTTTTTTCAGACGACAAAGATTTATTACAGACTTCTTGATCCCAAAAATGACAATTTTCAATTCATATAAAAAATACATGTAGATAAACCAAAGGAGAAAAAAATCTTTTAAAATATATGTACAATGTACATACATAACCTCTCTTATATTTAGGGACAGAATATATTGACAATAATGATGTTTAATTTATAAAGCGCTTATCAGAGTATAAAATACTCTTCCTAATACTACACGTACACAAGTCTTTGAGAATGAATTAAGAGACAGTATTCTCATCCAGTGAATCCAAATTTTAGACACTAATAATATAATAATAAGAAAAAAGAATTTGAAAAGATTTTTGTAACTATTAAGTAGATACACAAATCTTAGATAAAAATTTTAGAAATATTATATAGACAATCTTAAATAGACAATCTTAAATAGTATACATTCGATATTTATTTTATCTTCTTTGAAAAGTTATTTAATTCTTGAAGCGGAAAAATGTATTGTATTCTCGTTCCTCCTCGTAAACTTGCTTCAATACTCCCAAATATATTTTCTGTTGGAACGTGACAAACATCATCTTGCGCAGGAAAAATGTATGAGGGACATATGCCCGAAGGATGGAGAAATTTTATCAGAAAATAATCATATTCACAGTCAAAGGACTGGACTAATCCGAGCCATAGTTTATTTTCATACATACAACCCACAAAAGAGCCTGTTTCAATTTCGCGTTGAGAGACAGTATTATGTTCTTGATCCGAAGCAGAAACTCTAATGAGCTCTCTTATTTCAACTGACTGTGCACTCTGAGAGAGTGGATAAACCTTCAACGAATTCTTGGAAATTGGGACGAAGTGATGTAATTGTTGAGTACCTTTGATAGAAGTAATAGGTTCACTCAGACGTTTTTGCAAAGAAAGCTCTACATCTACAACTTCTGCCTCAGAGACGTAAAAAAGTCAATAGTGGTTAGGAATTCTTGAGAGCAGAAATTGTAGAAGTCCTCAGCTGTTAAGATTTGATGGTCGAGAGGCCGTCGTAAGCTTTCTCTGGCGACTGCTCTTTTTACCGTTCCCAATACCATCGCAGGCATTCTTCCCGTGGGATGTCGCGAAAAAATTCCACTCAGCATGAATTTTGAAGTCTGAAATGATGGCATAAATTTAGAAAATTTGTTTTATTCTTATACTGAGCTGTGCATCCATCTGTGAAATAATGAATTTTAGTTAGGTTTGAATTTTGTTGTTGGATGCACAGGATTAATTTTTTGAGAAAACTATGAACCAGAATTGTATCATGCCTGCGACAGTTTGAAACGAAGCAGTAACTTTTGCAAATTAGTTTTCCTGCATTGTTTTTGGAATAATAAACGAATGGGTGCACTGTACATTGCGAGTTCTCCCAATGAAACCCCTGGGCACAATCTTGTACGATGAATGAGAAGTTTTCCACAAAATTGCCTACCAAAACACCTTCATTTTCGGGCAGAGTTTCTTTTAGATTTTTGAAGTAACTCGACTGACATTTATTTGTGAAGTGGTGTCTTGTCAGTTGTGCAATTTTTTTGGTGAGTGATTCCACGTATTCCTCTGGAGTTTCGGTGATATCTTTTAACATACAGTGATCGACGGATACCCATTGTTTATATTTTATCTCTTCCATCACCATGAAGTCCAAACTTTCCAAATAATTTTTGATTCCGACCTCTCGCGGGCATCTTTTGCATCGGTGCATCATACAATCCTCATTGTCCATGCTGCAGATGGATAAAGACATTAATTTTTTGTAGTCTAAATCTTTAATGCCTAATGCTGATATTTGTAGTTTCGGATTTTGGTGATGCGTACATAAGCAGACACTGTGAGTTCCGCTTTGTCCCGCAAGCATGCACCACGACAGTCAAAGATGAGCAAAGGTACTAAAGCCTATTTTGGGATTTTCATCATTTTTTGCATATTCAGCAGTGGTGGGCACCGTTAACCAAAAAGTTAACTTCGATAACGATAATCCGTTAACCCCAATTTTTAACTCCGATACAGTAACGATAATCCGATAATTTTACTACAAAGTTAACACAAGTTAACGATAACTATTTCTTTACTAACATTTAAAAAAATCAAGGAAAAAAGCTTTAAAACCCATAGAAAATGTTTTTTATGCAAAATCCAACAATAAATAGGTATTTAACTATTTTTATCAAGTTTTGCAACTTTTTTGCTTAATAACTTTTTTTTTATTTTTAATAAAAAATGTACTGATTACATGTTTTGAAATTGTAACACTAACATTAACTAAATTTTAATTTACCAGAGAATTATTATGGCGGGAACTGAAAGGTAAAATTAAATTTTAGGCACATTTATTAAAGACTATGACACTGTGCTGGTTGCCCTTCAGAAAGACCAACTTCTCAAAGTTAGGCCCAACTGCCAGTCTTGACCTCTTGGGCCTCAGGATGTCCTTGCCGAGAGAGAAGAGCCATTCCATTGCGGCAGAGGACGGAATTGGCAGACTGAAGTTATGGTGGTTTGAATTCATTCACGGAGCGGTGATCTTCCGTGAATGACTCCTCGCAGTTAACATGTTAACGGACTTTAACAGACTAAATATCGAGTTATTGGAAGTTAACTGGTCCGATAACGATAAATGGAAATTAACTTCTGTTAATAGTCCGTTAAAAAAAGTTAACCGTTAATTAACTGTTATCGGATTAATGCTTTAGTGCCCAACACTGATATTCAGCATATAACTCTTTCAAGTTACACAATACCAGTCTTTTTTGTTTTTTTATTTTTTCACCCTCTTCATTTATTGCAAACTTATAATCTTTGATTCCCGGGCACATCCTACTATATTCGTCATTTTCATAAAACTCCTGACTGATTTTTTTCATTTCAGCTGTGACGACCTTCCCTTTCGTCATGGTTGGAATGTTAGGAAGAATCCCAAACTGTTTTTGAAGGTTGCGGCTCTTACGCACCATATACTTTGTTGCTCCAAAGAAGTCAGCAGTTTTTTCAGTGGGATAAGGATACAATGATAGTATTTGTAACCTAAGATTGCAATCGTTACTTGCTTGAAATTTCTCCTTTAATCCATAACCTTTTGATACCAGAAATAAAGTTTATTTGACATTAAGTTTAATTCGTATATTTTTAATTAAACTTTTCATAAAATATATGTATATGTATTACATTGTCCGATTATAAAAATGTAAACAGATAAAACTTAATTTAGTATATACTTCAATGACTGTATTAAATTTAATTTAAAATGTCAAATTTCAATAACTATGTCTGAAAAGTAGTCTTGCCTCTAAATCATCTTCCAAACAACTTTTTTTGGATGGACCAGCTTCAGAATAGTCAATAGGAGCCCCATAAGCAGCTTCAAAACTTCGTTTAACCTTTTCCGTTGTTGATCTGAATTTGTAGAAGCCTTTATCTGTTTTTGTCCCAGCTTCAATCCAGCTGTAAAACAAATTCATAAATTTAGGTTGCGTGAAATAATCAAATATCAAATATTTTGTATATATGTATTCAAGTGCTGATGCTAATATTTGAAAACAGAAAACTACGAATTTGGCATTAAGAAACAAATGTCCTGAATGGAGTCTCTATTGTTTATTACCTGTTTTAATAGGGCTTTCATCAAATAAAGGTAAAATATTGTTGCTGAGCAAATCTTTATTAAATTGCCTGTCTTGAACGACAAATTCTTCCAATGGTGGTGGATTCGTGGAATTGCTACTGCTTCGCTCCATAGATTCGTTAAGTATGTCTGGCTCAGGTATTGGCGCAGGTTCTTGCTCTCTGGATGAATGTTGAACATGTTCTAATACAATTGGCTTCTTTTTAATTGTGACAGCAATTGCTGCATAGTAATTGATTTTCTTCCAAAATTCCATAGCTTGCAGCTGCCATGGCAGTTTACTTTTTTGATGTTACAGAAAATTCTTCTTGAGTTTTTTTTCATAGGATTGCAATAAAATTTTGTGTTTTGAGGCATTTTAAGGGTTAGGTAAATTTACGTATACTAGAAAATTAGGTATACTGTATACTGAAAATCTGGAAAGAACAAAAAATTGTTAAAATTTTGAGGATTTTTTTTTTAGTCATTTTTTTTCATAATAATCGTCAATAAGCTGACTTTTTATTACTTATTATGGTGTACATACATCAAATAAACATTTTTTATTCCTGGTCTTTTTTTCGAAAAATGATATCTTCGCTGCCAAATCGCAAAAAAAAAAAAGACATTTTTTCCAAAAAATCATAGTTTTATTTTTGTTACCCTAAAAAAATTATACATATTTAGAAACTACAGTTAATTTTACATATTTTATCATTTAAGACTTACTACACTACCACAATTAGGAGATGAGATATTTACGTTTGAAAATTATTGGTTTTTTCATTTGACCAAAATTTGGTCAAGCCATAAAATTTGACCAACTTGACCAATTTTCAAAGAAATTCAGAAATTTGTAAGTTGGACCTAAACCAACCCTCACACCAAGTTTCATGAATTTTGAAGAGGTTACTGTGTACTTCATTTGTCTATTTCCCATAGAATTACCCACATAATTACCAAGACCTATATAGCTTATATACCATATAGAGTTTGTCAGTTTATTCCACATCCAATTCAATGTTTTAAGTGCCAGGTATTTGGTCATATGGCTAAGTCCTGTAGGTCAAAAACAGTGAGATGTGTTTATTGCTCTGGAAGTCATGTTGTCTCCTCTTGTCCAAAGACTACTAAAATTTGTGCCAATTGTTCAGGTCCCCATACAGCTAGCTTCAGTGGCTGCTCCTACTTTAGAACAGCACAGGAAATAGAGAGGCTCAAACTTACATCTAATTTCTCTTATAGTGAAGCTAGATCTGTTCTTCGAAATCAGGACTCTACTGTAGTCTCGGAAAGAACATTTAAAAGTACTGACTTTCCTGTTCTACCAAAACCTATTGTGTCAAGAGAGGAGACTCAAGGCTTGGATGTGGTGGATCCCTCTCCCCCTTTCAGAATTTTTGGAGTGGGGTTGTGAGGGGAAGACCTGGCTCGACTATGGCAATGTCCCAGGGGCCACCTGGGGTGGGGGTGGATGGTGGGGCTGCGGTCCCTGAACCCTCTACCCCTTTTGGACCTATGGCTCTGTCATCAGACATCATTAAAGTTCTATGTTTAAGTTTATTCAGCTTCACCTTTCAGAGTGGTAGTAGTCTCTCCAAAAAGACTTTGAGTACTTTATCCAATTTTTTCTTTATTTAATGACGCTTTTCACACTGACCTCAAAACTGACCAGCTGATAAAATTCCTTGATAAACTGAAACCTAAGCCTACACCCAAACAGAAACATCATGTCCAAATTCGCAAACCCACTTAACATTTCGTATCCAAAGGTTTCTAACCTCTTGTTTGCTCAGTGGAATGCCTGCAGTCTCCAATCTAACTTGTCAGAATTTAAACTTTTTATTTATACCAAAAAACCCTATTTCGTGGCAGTTTGTGAGACCTGGTTAACCTCTAGACTCCAGCCTACTTTTATTAATTATACTCGGATCAGAGCAGATAGGGTTGGCCGAGGGGGTGGGGGTTTGCTATTTCTGATTTGTTCAGATTTGTGCTTTTGACCATTACCTCTCTGTCCCTTTCCAGCAGGAGTTCTTAAGGTCCTTGCTTTATCTTTAAAAGTAAACAATGGTACTTTAGATATACTCACAGTTTACAATCCACACCTTTCATTAATCACTATAGAAATCGAACACTATGCTGGTCAACTCGGTCAACAAGCTTTTATTTGTGGTGATTTTAATGGTAGACACAGGGCTTGGGATACAGGTATGTCAGGTTCTTAACACCAACTGCCTTAAATTTATTTAATTTTATTCTTTCTTTGGATTTTGTGTTATTGACTCCAGTACAGTGCCCGCGAAAAGTATCCGATCACCCTTGAAATTTGTATTTTTTACATAAAAAACAATGTTTAAATGTATACTAACCTTATATTAGTATTTTGTCATCTGTCCTTTGGTTTGGATGACTTGTTCTAGACGTTTTGGCATGGATTTAATAAAGTTTTGACAAACTTCCACTGATATTTCCTTGCACCATACCTTTTTGATGGCCTCTTGTAATTTTTCGACTGAGCCAGTGTCGTGGCATTCAACCTTATTTTTTATTATTAGCCACAGATTTTCTATCGGATTGAGATCTGGACTATTACCAGGCCAATCCAAAATATCAAATTTATTGTCAGTAATCCATTTTGTCACTATTTTGGCCCTGTGACATGGTGCACCATCATGCATGTATGTTTTTGTCCTTTGGATTGCCATTGCCATTGGAAGTTTATCCTGTAGCATTGCTAAATACCGTGCACCATTCATAGTTGTGTTCTTCGGAAGAAAATATAAGTTTCCACGGCCATAGTAACCGAAACAACCCGAAACCATCACACTTGGAGGGTGTTTCATTGTCTTTAGGGTGTATTTAGGGTCCATCCTATTTGAGCCAATAGGCTGGCGAACCTTTTTTGGACAACTTCTGAATGTCAAAAATGTCGACTCATCGCTAAATAAAACCTTCTTCCAGTCATCAACAGTCCAATGAATGTATTTTTTACAAAATGCGACACGTTTTTTTACGCATTTTTTCATTAATGAACGGTTTCTTAGCAGCATGGCGAGATGGTAATCCGAGTTCTTTTTGGAGCCGCTTCTGGATAGTTCGTTCAGAAACACCAGATAACAAATTATTCATATTAAATTTTATTTCTTTCGCAGTTATTGTTGGGTTTTTCAATACTAAATGTTTCATAAGTTTGTCTGTTCGCGAATTTGTTTTTCTCGGTCTGCCAGATCGTTTTTTAGGGACTGGCATGGTTAGGCCACCATTGTTCTTAGCCCGTGAAACCCATAAATTAACGGTACTTTGGGATATGTTTAATTCCTTAGCTATCTGTCTCTGTGATTTCCCACATGCATGCAAAGCAACAATAGCACCTCGACAATCACTCTTAAGTTGTTTTTTAGCACACATTATATATACATTTTATTTACACCACTTTCTGTAAAAAAAAAAAAAATATCAAGAAATTTATACAAACAGTGAAATCTGACAAATTTGAGACACAGCCACCCGCAACGAAGGCTACCAGAACACTAATTTGAGAATGCGTTGGATAGCTCTCATATCAGCGAGCAACCTCAAAGTTACCAGATGTCGCTAGAACAAATAGAAAGTGAATTACGTGTCTCTGAATATCAAGGGAAAATATTGTATTTTCTTGAGTGATCGGATACTTTTCGCGGGCACTGTAGATCTCCCAACAAGATTTAATGTTAATAATGGAAGTTATTCAACGTTGGATCTCTCATTATGTAGAGGTAGGTTTGCTCCTAACTGTACTGTGGCTATTGGTGGAAGTCTGGGTAGTGACCACTTTCCAGTCCTCACTGATCTGCAAATTTCACCAGTATCCACTCCTCATAAATGATGCCCAACTTGGAAACTACGTGACATAGATTGGAAAATTTGGTCTAGAGCACTTCCTGATGCCCCAGCTATAGAAGGATCCTTAGATGAGAAAATACAACACTTTACAGCCTTATTAGTGGAAACAAGTACCTCTACACTGAAGAAAACAGGAAATTTTGTTCCTAAATACCACAAATGCTGGTGGACAGAGGATTGCAGTGTGGCAGTGGCCACCCGCCGTTGGGCTCGGCATTTTTATCCTCATCACCCAACTCTATATAATAAGATCCTCCTAAATAAGGCAACTGCTATAGCTCGTTATACTATTCGTCAGGCAAAGCGAATTTCATGGAGTTGGTTTTGTTCAAACCTCAGAGTCACTACACCTTCCACTTTTTATTAATACTTAAAAGTGTTCTGTCTTTATTTATATTTTAGGAATAAAACCTTTTCAAACTGTTTTAATTCTTGTACGGTTAAATTTTCATTGTAAAAAGGTTGTAGCTAAAAAATTCATGTCGCGTTTTTCAAAGAAATTTAAACAAAATTTAAACATGCAGTCTTCCTTATTTCTTGATTACAATGAAGATTATAACCTGGACTTCACATTGCAGGAATTACAATTCTCCTTAAGGCAATGTGAACATACAAGAGGTGGTGCAATGGGACTGGATAATATACATAAATATTTTCTTAGTCATCTTCCATTTGAGTACTTGCCATTTCTATATCAGCATTCAATGATAGCCTGAGCACAGGGGTCTATCCTTCATCATGGAAACAGGCAATCATGATTCCTATCCTCAAACCACAGAAAAACCCTTCAAGTCCATCTTCATATCATCCCATATGCTTATTATCCTGCTTGGATAAAGTACTAGAGAGGATGGTCCAGCAGCAGTTGCTATGGATTTTTGAAATGTGTCACATTTTTCGAGATTTGCAGTGTGGTTTCTGTAAGAAGAGAAGCATGGTGGATCAACTTCTGAGGTTGGAAACTTTCATACAGCAAGCTCTCTGACAGAAAAAATATGTTCATTATATTTTTTGACCTCAGTTGAGCTTTTGATACAATCTCCCATACTGGCCTACTTTATAAGTTAGGCAATTTGGGGAATCATGGTAGATTACTAAGATGGTTGGACAATTTCTTGTCTAATCGCACATTTCAGTTGAATGAGTTGAGGGGGAACTGGCCGCTTACTAAAATAACACATGAAGCCTTGGCAGGAGAAAAGTGCAAGCCATTATTCTCTGACCAATTAGTAATCCTGTGTAGAGCATTTTGCATAATGGCCTTGGCAACATGAATGTCAACATGGGATACCCATATTCTGTCCCATAATGCCCCATCATCTGCATACAGAGAATAGTTAAGAGCAGGGTCCATACCCTGAAATAAGTCATTAATCATGACATTAAATAAAAGGGGACTGATGATACTACCTTGTGGAACTCCAACATCCAAATGATAAACATCTGAAAGAGAGGATCCAAATGATAAACATCTGAAAGAGAGGATCCAAATGATAAACATCTGAAAGAGAGGATCCAAATGATAAACATCTGAAAGAGAGGATCCAAATGATAAACATCTGAAAGAGAGGATCCAAATGATAAACATCTGAAAGAGAGGATCCAAATGATAAACATCTGAAAGAGAGGATCCAAATGATAAACATCTGAAAGAGAGGATCCAAATGATAAACATCTGAAAGAGAGGATCCAAATGATAAACATCTGAAAGAGAGGATCCAAATGATAAACATCTGAAAGAGAGGATCCAAATGATAAACATCTGAAAGAGAGGATCCAAATGATAAACATCTGAAAGAGAGGATCCAAATGATAAACATCTGAAAGAGAGGATCCAAATGATAAACATCTGAAAGAGAGGATCCAAATGATAAACATCTGAAAGAGAGGATCCAAATGATAAACATCTGAAAGAGAGGATCCAAATGAAAACATCTGAAAGAGAGGATCCAAATGATAAACATCTGAAAGAGAGGATCCAAATGATAAACATCTGAAAGAGAGGATCCAAATGATAAACATCTGAAAGAGAGGATCCAAATGATAAACATCTGAAAGAGAGGATCCAAATGATAAACATCTGAAAGAGAGGATCCAAATGATAAACATCTGAAAGAGAGGATCCAAATGATAAACATCTGAAAGAGAGGATCCAAATGATAAACATCTGAAAGAGAGGATCCAAATGATAAACATCTGAAAGAGAGGATCCAAATGATAAACATCTGAAAGAGAGGATCCAAATGATAAACATCTGAAAGAGAGGATCCAAATGATAAACATCTGAAAGAGAGGATCCAAATGATAAACATCTGAAAGAGAGGATCCAAATGATAAACATCTGAAAGAGAGGATCCAAATGATAAACATCTGAAAGAGAGGATCCAAATGATAAACATCTGAAAGAGAGGATCCAATTGATACTCGTATGCGTCTATGCTTCGTAAGCAAAGTGCTTTTTTGTGGATCTGAGCCTCTTCTCCTTCAGCACAGCCTCCACATTCATTTCCTCACATATGTCCCTACTCCCTAGTTACGACTTGTGCTGCAACAAAACCTGTTTTTCTGTAGCTGGTGAGTGAGTCTTGTTTTTGTGAGGAGGTTGACTGCCATATCAAACTGCATTGTAGGAGACTGCAGAAGTTTGCTCACATGGTTAACTGCATGAGGAATGTCATACCATGCTACTGTGCAAATCTGAAAGCGATAAGACCCTACCTCCTCTGCAAGGGCTTGTGCTTCAGTCCTGGCTATGGCATCTGTGCCATTGTTTCTGACTTCCAACAGGGCCTCTCTGATGTTGTGGCTCTGGTATCGCACAGCCTCAATGCTCTTAAGCCAGCTCTCCTACCTGGTTTCACTCCAAGACTTGAGTGTTATGTTCACATGCTTTTTCAGATTGTCCATCTCTGTGTAGCTGCTGCAAAAAGGTTGTACAATTTTTGTACGTTGCCAAAGAAGCTGATGGCATCTGTGGAAGCTTTAGCTGCATCAGCCACTACAAAATTCAGAGTGTGAGCCCCACATGGAACATAGAGTGCATGACAGTTCTCTAATAACCTTGCCTGAACACCTTTGTTCTTGCCCTTCATGTTTGCTCCATTGTCATATGACTGTCCTCTGTAGTCATCAAAGTGAATATTCAGTTCATCTAGTTTCTTCAGGATCAGAACTGATAAACTCAGGCCTGTACTTTCTGAAGCCTCAAGAAAGCCCAAGAAGTATTCTTTTATTTCTGGTGCTTCACCCATTTTAACAGTTGGGGCATTCTAGGAGAGATCACCCAATGCATGTCACCTCTTCGACTCAGATTTTGATGAAAATTAACATTTCACTGGTCAAAATAAAAAAAGTTCTATGACCCATAGTTCTTGAGATATGGGACCCCCACTTTACCACCTAACTTTAATGGGCAATAACTCGCAAACATCTTACTGTAGACCTATAAAACTATACATTTTTAGAATCAGCATGAAGAGATCTATTAAATGATACCACATTCAAATGTGTAGAACAATAATGAAAAATCCCCCCCCCTTTTATTTTTGACCCCCACCCCCCTAGGCAGTGAAATAATAAAAAAAAAATTTCATTTATTAAACTTCCATTAATTGTTATAAATACAAACAATAAAAACATGGGTATCAAGTTGCAAGATATTTTAAAAATTATTGAAAAAATATGTACATTGTGAAATTTTGACATTTTTACGCCTGCAGACTAAAATAGAGAACTACAAATGATATATTCACTTGGATGAAAATAAACAGCAAAAATACAAATTGAACACACACATTACATCAAGTTGATTCATAATTACATGAGTTTTTTCAACTCATTTTCTGGGAAAACATATTGAATACGCATTGTTCCTGGCTTTAAAGCTGGTGTGCTTAATAAACCTAAAATTTTATATCTTAATATGTGGCATGTATCTCTAATTTGTGGAAAGTAATAGTAAACACTATATCCTGATAGGTGCAAAAAGCTAACCTCAAAGTTATCAAATTCCTCATTATAGGAATGTACAAATCCCAACCATTTCTGATCATTGTAAGTACAAACTATGTACTCTCCTATTTTTGGATTAACTTCAACATCATCTTCACCCAGAAAAGCTTTGCTTATAATCCTCACCAACTTCATCAGAAGATAATTCAAATGTTTTTAGGTTATTTGCATTAATAGGTACAAATCTGTGGAATTTTTGTGTTCCTGTTAGCTGCATACTTTTTCATATCTGTCACTTAAAAATTTTTCCATAGCTTCAATTTCTTCAGAATTTATTAAAAACAAATTTATGCTGTCACTTATATTGTTTGAACAAAATTCAAACATGTCTTCTGGTGTTAATATTTGATTTGCGAATGTTCTCTGCATACTCACTCTAGCTACAGATCTTTTCACTGTACCCCCAATCCCATCACAAGCGCTCTTACCATGGCTTGTGGCAAAGAAATGCCACTCACATTCCAGCCCAAAGTCTTCATGTTTACAAATGTTAACAAAGTTGAAACGATTTTTATATTGTCCTGCACATCCATCAGTAAAATAATGTAATTTTTTTATATGAAGGTGGGATTTTCTAATAATAGGTATGAGTGTATTTAAAAAAGTGTAAACCATTGTAGTGTTATGTTTTGTATTTGGAGATAAAAAACACTAACTTGAATGTTTTGTTTCATTACTTTCTGGTTCCTTATAATATAACACAAAGGGATGAACTGTGCATTGGGTATTTTCCCAATGAAAACTTTGGGCTGCATCCTGTATTACAAATGAGTAGTTTTCTGAGAAGTCACCAAGAACTACAGCTGTATGGCTATTTAAATTATTCTTCAAGTTTTTTAGAAATGCACTCTGATTCTTTGCTATAAAGTGATAACTTGTCAATTTGACCAGTTTTGTGCTTAATGAATTTATAAAATCATCAACAGATGATTGTATCGATCTGTAGTAACCCATTGTTTATATTTTATTTCCTCACATTCACGAGCATTAACACTTTGAAAAGTGAGCAAAAAATTCTTAATACCTTGTTCTTTTGGACAGAGATTACATATTTGCATCATGCAATTCCAGTTGTTGACATCACACACTGCTTTCTCCATAAGAGCTGTGTATTCCAACCCTTTGACACCCAAAGCTGAGAATTATATTTTGGCATTCTGGTGGTATGTACATACACAAACACAATGGGTACCAGCAGCTCCAGCTAAAACACAATGTATGGGGCGAAGGCTGGCAAAACTAGAAAAGCCAATTTGGGGACTATCTAGATTACTTTTATAGAGACTAAAAGCTTCTTTCAGATTCATTAGCACGTCTTTTCTGCACAGATTCTTTATACCCACTTTTATTTCTGATACTCAGGCAGTCTTTTGTACCTGGGCACAAATGACTAATTTCATCTGATTTGAAAAATTTCTGAACAGAATCTTTAGTACCTTTAGTTATTACTTTTCCTTTTGACATGGGTTCAATTTCAGGAATAATTCCAAATCTTTGTTTTATATTTCTGCTTTTCTTAACTACATATTCAGTTGTCTGAAATAGATTTAGAGTTTTTGATATGGTAAATGGAGATAATGTCAATATTTTGAGTTTCCTCTCATAACTGTCAGTAGAATGGAAAGCTTCAACCAGTTCATTCATGAGATGAATCATTGACCTGAAACAAATCCATGAATGTATAATAGCTATAAACAAAACATTACATGTGCATATTAAATTTTTGGATTATAATATTGATTTCAAGTGTAACAAAATGAGCATTCTTTGAGATAGTCAAATTAAACCAAAAATTATTTTGTGACCAAATGAATTCCAAATGATTTAATGGGCCCATTGATCTCCGATCTTTAGGGAGTTGTGCTTCTAGTTTCTACTATCAAAGGTGAATACCTACATTTTGTTTTTATGCTTCAGTTTTAGTTTAGATATATTCCTACTTAATAATAGCGTATCATTTTAAAATTCATACCTTTGAGTTTCATGATCCAACTTTGTAGCTTTTGATGGGCTTGGGATCTCAATTTCTAAACTTGTTTCTAGCTTTTGTTTTAAAGAACGACATGCTTTTTCTATTGTTTGAATAGCTTTTGCTTCTTTTCTTGAGGAACCCAAACCATCTGAAATTTTTAATTAATAAATATTTGACTCCATTTGATATATATGGATAATAATAATTAATATGTCAACATATTAATTTCATACGTTTAATAAGTTTAATAAATTTAATATGTCAACATATTAATTTCATTAAGTTTTTCAGCAACTGCTGAAAAACTGTCTTGAAAGTAAATGCATTATAAATAAATAATATAAATAAAAAAAATTATAAATATAAAAAGTACCTATCATTAAATACTTACGCTTCTTCACTGGAGTCACAGCAAGACTTTCTAGAACTTGAGAAACCTCTTCTTTGGCATTACTTGATATACTTGGATCATATTCATCGCTTTCTGAAATGACATTCTCAGAAGACTGATTGTGATCAGACTCTTCACTTTTTGATGTTGATAGCAACTCTGGTCTCTGGGTCAATAAATTTTCTACAGTTGCTACATAGTACAGTATTCCTTTGTAGTTTCTATTTGCATCGATCATAAAGTGATTGGCTGATGGTTCTTATATCCTTGTGTATCTTTTTCTTATGTTTTTGTAAAGGATCATCACAGTATCTAACCATTTTCCATTACTAAAAATACACATTTGTAAATCTCAAAAATAAGATATGATCTGACTCAAAATAAGCACATCTGTAATAAAAATAAGCATAATTAACAAACATTTGAGAGAGAGACTGCATGAATATGAGTTATACATAGGATGTAAATATATCATAAATGTCAATGTACATATTTTTTCAGTAATTTTTAAAATATCTTGCAACTTGATACCCATTTTTTAGTGTTTATATCTTTTAACAATTAATGGAAGTTTAATAAATAAATTTTTTTTTTATTTCACTGTCTAGGGGGGGGGGGTCAAAAGAAAAAAGGGGGTAAATTAGAGATACATGCCACATATTAAGATATAAAATTTTAGGTTTATTAAGCACACCAGCTTTAAAGCCAGGAACAATGCGTATTCAATATGTTTTCCCAGAAAATGAGTTGAAAAAACTCATGTAATTATGAATCAACTTGATGTAATATGTGTGTTCAGTTTGTATTTTTGCTGTTTATTTTCATCCAAGTGAATATATCATTTGTAGTTCTCTATTTTAGTCTGCAGGTGTAAAAATGTCAAAATTTCACAATGTACATATTTTTTCAATAATTTTTAAAATATCTTGCAACTTGATACCCACGTTTTTATTATTTGTATTTTATAACAATTAATGGAAGTTTAATAAATGAAATTTTTTTTTATTATTCACTGCCTAGGGGGGTGGGGGTCAAAAATAAAAAGGGGGGGATTTTTCATTATTTTCTACACATTGAATGTGGTATCATTTAATAGATCTCTTCATGCTGATTCTAAAAATGTATAGTTTTATAGGTCTACAGTAAGATGTTTGCGAGTTATTGCCCATTAAAGTTAGGTGGTAAAGTGGGGGTCCCATATCTCAAGAACTATGGGTCATAGAACTTTTTTTTATTTTGACCAGTGAAATGTTAATTTTCATCAAAATCTGAGTGAAGAGGTGACATGCATTGGGTGATCTCTCCTAGAATGCCCCAACTGTTTAAAATGGGTGAAGCACCAGAAATAAAAGAATACTTCTTGGGCTTTTTTGAGGCTTCAGAAAGTACAGGCCTGAGTTATCAGTTCTGATCCTGAAGAAACTAGATGAACTGAATATTCACTTTGATGACTACAGAGGACAGTCATATGACAATGGAGCAAACATGAAGGGCAAGAACAAAGGTGTTCAGGCAAGGTTATTAGAGAACTGTCATGCACTCTATGTTTCCATGTGGGCTCACACTCTGAATCTTGTAGTGGCTGATGCAGCTAAAGCTTCCACAGATGCCATCAGCTTCTTGGCAACGTACAAAAATTGTACAACCTTTTTGCAGCAGCTACACAGAGATGGACAATCTGAAAAAGCATGTGAACATAACACTCAAGTCTTGGAGTAAAACCAGGTAGGAGAACTGGCTTAAGAGCATTGAGGCTGTGCGATACCAGAGCCACAACATCAGAGAGGCCATGTTGGAAGTCAAAAACAATGGCACAGATGCCATAGCCAGGACTGAAGCACAAGCCCTTGCAGAGGAGGTAGGGTCTTATCGCTTTCAGATTTGTACAGTAGCATGGTATGACATTCCTCATGCAGTTAACCATGTGAGCAAACTTCTGCAGTCTCCTACAATGCAGTTTGATGTGGCAGTCAACCTCCTCACAAAAACAAAAGACTCACTCACCAGCTACAGAAACACAGGTTTTGTTGCAGCACAAGTCGTAACTAGGGAGTAGGGACATATGTGAAGAAATGAATGTGGAGGCTGTGCTGAAGGAGAAGAGGCTCAGATCCACAAAAAAAGCACTTTGCTTACGAAGCATAGACGCATACGAGTATCATTTGGATCCTCTCTTTCAGATGTTTATCATTTGGATCCTCTCTTTCAGATGTTTATCATTTGGATCCTCTCTTTCAGATGTTTATCATTTGGATGTTGGAGTTCCACAAGGTAGTATCATCAGTCCCCTTTATTTAATGTCATGATTAATGACTTATTTCAGGGTATGGACCCTGCTCTTAACTATTCTCTGTATGCAGATGATGGGGCATTATGGGACAGAATATGGGTATCCCATGTTGACATTCATGTTGCCAAGGCCATTATGCAAATGCTCTACACAGGATTACTAATTGGTCAGAGAATAATGGCTTGCACTTTTCTCCTGCCAAGTCTTCATGTGTTATTTTAGTAAGCGGCCAGTTCCCCTCAACTCATTCAACCTCTTGTCTTACTGACAAGCCAGATTCCTTTTGCCTCCTCTCATAAATTTCTAAGTATTACATTTGACAGAACTTTGACTTGGAATCCCCATATTGCTTCCCTTGTGGAGCATTGTGAGGGTGCCTTTAATATCATGCGGTATTTGTCTAATAGAACATGGGGCTCTAAAAGGAAGACTCTTATTACAGCTCTACAAATCTCTCATCCGGTCCAAATTAGATTATGCTTCATTTCTCTGTGATACAGCATCCCCATCACTACTTGTAAAATTAGACAGAATTCAGTATAGGGCTATTCGTCTGGCTATTGGAGCCCTTAAATGCACCAGAGTTGACACCTTAAATGAAGAGGCCTTTCTCCTTCCTCTAAGCCTCCATCATCAGCAAATGGGTATCAACTATGGTGCCAAAGTGTTGTCATATAACCAGCATCCCATCTGGCCTTTCTTTGTAGATTTCCATATTTACCAGTTTTACAGGTTGTGACCCCACCCACTTCCCTTCTTTAGCTGGTTTCAAGATGGATTGACTAAAATGAACCTCTCTTTAGAGGATATTGCTACAAGTTCCCTATCCCTAATTACAAATTGGCTCCAATAGATGTCATTTATGACCTTAAATTGTCTTTGCTTTGAAATCTACAGGGTGGGGCACGGGAACCAAGTGTTTTTGGAATAATCAGGAAAATGATATTTATTTTTGTAAAGAAAATATATTGGTAGAACAACATTCGTAAGAACATAGCATTTCATGTAATAATCATGTACCGAAAATTATATCTGGCATATGATGTCCTTGGCCGTCGACGCATTGTTGAAGGCGTTTACGAAAATTGGCCTCCACTCTTCCCAGCAGGTCTCTGTTGATTTGGATGATTTGTTGACGGATCGCTTCCTTCAATGCATCTAATGTACGGGGCTTGTCCTCGTAGACACGTGACTTGAGGTACCCCCATAGAAAGAAGTCACATGTGGACAAGTCAGGGGACCGAGGGGGCCATGCAATGTCACCAAATCTCGAAATGAGATGGTTGGGAAACAGGGGGCGAAGAACAGCCATTGACGCTCTGGCGGTGTGTGGCGTGGCCCCATCTTGCTGAAACCACAAATGTCGACGAGCAATACGCCTTCTTCGTAACTCAGGGATGAAAAGGTGTTCACCATCTCAATGTAACGCCCAGATGTTATGGTAACGGTAACCCCATTTTGTTCGAAGAAATAGGGACCGATGACGCCAAACTTTCCCACCGCGCACCAAACTGTAACCTTAGGGCTATGCAGCGGTTTTTCATGGAGTTGTCGCGGATTTTCAGCAGCCCAATACCGACAGTTTTGATTGTTGACGGCCCCATTAAGGTGGAAATGGGCTTCATCACTCATTACCACCATCATGTTTTCATTCTGCTCATAAAGTGCAAGCATTTCCTGTGCAAAATTCAGTCGTTGGGGGCAATCGTTTACATTCAATTCCTGCACCATCGCTAACTTGTATGGGTGAAAATGTAATTCTTCATGCAAAATCCGTCTAACAGTACGATTGCTGATTCCGAGTGCAGCTGAATGTCTCCGAGCAGAGCGGCCTGGGCTTTGCAACATCGCTTGTCTGACCCTTTCAACGTTCTCGGAGTACGCACAGTGCGTTGCGGCCCCTTCGGTTTTGTTTTAGATTGTTAACCCAACGTAAGATTGTGTCACGAGCGGGAACAGAGTCATTTCGATGAATGTTGAATCTGCGGCGAAACGCACGCTGAACTGCTGTCACTGACTCGCCATCCTAACAAAATGATCATACGCGAACATGCGGTGTTCTAACGTCCACTGCTCCATGATGGCACCTGAAAGATAAAGGTGAGTGTTAGTTAAAGTTAAATGCTATGAACCCAGGAATGGAATGCTACCTACCGCACGCCCCTCCCATTCCTAATGGCCGATTACTAGCTATTCAAAAAACACTTGATTCCCGTGCCCCACCCTATATAACCTGTGCTAATAACTTTCAGTATGAGTTTTTCATTGAAAGCATCATATCTAGATTTAAGTTACAAGGTTCTTTTTACTGATTGCTCAAAGTCCCCAACTGGAGTAGATTGTGCCTTTAGTTTTGAAGGTACCTTGATGGGTTATAAGTTGCCACCTCATTGCTCAGTATTTACAGCTGAACTGTATGCCCTTTACAAGCAATTTATTTTGTTTCTGTAAATTCTACACATCATAAGTTTCTCATCTGTTGTGATTCTCTCTCAGTTCTACATGCTTTGAAGTCAGGAAATACTTCTCATTTTCTGGTCAATAAAATTATTGTCTTGTTAAGATCTATTCCACATTACAGTTTTGTTCTTTTATGGGTCCATGGACATGTTGGAATCCTGGGCAATGAGGTGGTGGACTTGGCAGCCAAGTCTGCTGTGCACTCAGGAGGGGCAGTTGGTCTTCGACTCTCCTTGCTTGAGATTTGGAATTTGACACACTCCTGTGTGCATAGCAGGTGGCAGTGTCAATGGAATCATAGCAATAGTTTTCTCAGCGATGTTATGACTCTCACATTGAAACATATTTTTATTGATTGCCCAGTTTTTTCTTCACTTCAATCTGATATTCATTCATTTTGCACTGCAGAACAGCTTTCTCCCTCTCTACTGTCTTATCTTGCCTTGTGCCTTCTAAGCTCATTTAGATTTCTTAAAGTCAGTCAATTTATATTCCTCCATCTAATCTACAATCAGCCTCTTATGCTCAGCTAGTTTTTCATAAAGTACCAGTACTATCCTTTACTATGACTTCATGCTTCACTAGTTAGTAATACTAACAGGCCTCATCATCACTTTCCTGTGATATGTTGCCGACGCCAGATCTGAAGATGGTTTAACTTTTTCCTTCCCATTGTAGATATAATTTCTTTCTTTGCAGGTGTAAATGACCTGAAGTGGTTGAATGCACCATAAACAAACCTATAATAATAATAAAAGTCTATGTGCTCTTTTCATCCACGCAACTAGAGTTTTGCAGAAACCAGCTCCCGAGTTTACCATTCGAGGTACTTTTTTGTAAACAAATAATTTGTGGTTTGTAAAGGTATTTCAATTTCTGGCATTCATTGTTATTTAGGCCCATATATAAAAGAAAATTAATTTTATCTTGTTAGAAAGCATTGCTAGATTAAATTTATCTATTTATAAACCTTAAATAAGGAATTACCTTCAGTCAGTGCAATTTTGGGCCTATATCGGCCTAATTTAGCTTTGATGTGGCAAGCTCGGGAAAAGTTTACGAGAGAGAGAGAGATTAAATTAGGCTTAATTAGATTGTTAGGTTATTGCCCTATGGACTCTGTCTCTAAATACTGGACTATCTGGATAGTAAATTATTATGTGGAGCTTTTTTGGTATTCCCCCACCACTTTTAAAATTTTTAAAATTGGAAAATTAAATGAATTTCAACTTCTGTATTGAAATAAAATAAACTAGTTGCATGGATATACTCTCTAATATGTTTGAACAAGTTCTCAAATGGGTCAGACCAGTATTTTGATGATTGGTTAGGTTAAGTCATGATATTTTTGTTTAAACAAAGGAAAATATCATGACAACATAACCAATCATCAAGGGTGTACAGTTGATGTAACTGGGCATTTGGTGAATTAGTTTTGACCAACCACAGAATCTTTTGATGAAAAATAAGTCATTCAAGAGCTCTTCAAATTCTGAACAACTTTTTTAGTTACCATTTTGCTCGCAAATGAACGACAGTTGAATAAATTAACAGAACCATTTTAGCCAATCAGCTTTGTCCTAGATCACGCCCCTGGTTAATTGATTGTCAGGTTAGGGCAACTGAATGCCTGGTTAGGTCGAATAAATGCCTGGTTAGGTCAATTGAATACCAGGTTAGGTCAGCTGTACATCCTTGACAATTGGTTAGGTTAAGTCATGATATTTTCCTTAGTTTTAATGAAAATACCGGTATCACAACTTAACCAATCATCAAGGGCATTCAGTTGACCTAACTGGGCATTCAGTTGACCTACATTAAATATATAAAGAAAATGAAAGGATGCAAAAAGGAGCTACTCAACTCGTACTTGTGGCAAATGATGTGGCATGACTGATTCTTCCAAAATCTATTTTTTACTTTTTGAAACCATATAGCGCAACAATGCTAATAAATTTATTTGTCTAATATTTTAACATGTTATGATTTACTTTTTATGTCTTTATTAAAGTGAAATTTTTTTATCGTACTCCTTATCCTAAATATTGGGGAGCAATATGTTAGTGATATACACTGGGAAGCAATATGTTAAAGTGATATACACTGGGAAGCAATATGTTAAAGTGATCCAAAAAGTGTCTTAGCATTGTTGAAACTACCTAGTGTAAAGACAAAATTCCTAAGATTCTGCGGTTGTATGAAACTGTAAATTTACCCCCATTTCTGTCACAAATTACTCTTTTCCATGGTCTTCCCACCCAAAAACCCTGATTTCCCACAGGTCCACTTATTCAAATGTCGTTCATTTGCGAGCAAAATGGTAATTAAAAAAGTTGTTCAGAAAATTTGAAGAGCTCTTGAATGACGTATTTTTCACAAAAAAATTCTGTGGTTGGTTGAAACTACAAATTGACTAGGCATTCTATTTATAATCCACAATTAACCCAGTAAAACAATGCATTTAATGAAAAAACAACTGGTGGGTGGCAGTGGGAATACCAGAAAAGCACCTATTACGCGGCCTCGAAACTAGTGGGGCAGTCTAGGCCTTTACATTACATTTCATTTGGAAAACATGAAGTCACTGGGGTCTATCGAGGTTATCCAAGTCATGAACTGATAATAATAGAATCTTGTAAAATATCAATCTCAAGTCCGCTAACTAAATGTGCAACTATTTACTACTATCAAAGTAACCTACAAACTTAACCAAAAAATATACAGTATTTACAGTCTATAAACTTTCTCATTCATGAAAGTGTCTAAATTTTTCTTAAAATTAATTAATGAGCTATTGTTTACAACATCATATGGCAAGTCATTCCAAAAATCTACAGTAATTATTGAATGTTTCACCAACACTGAAATTAATATCCAAAATACATTTTTCTAATGTATTTTGGTGTTCTGTTCAAATATAACCACCATATCTTGTGCAAATGAACTGAAACAAAGTTATGAAACATTAAAGTTTTCCTATGTTTTGGTTCATTTTCGCAAGAAATGAAGGTCATATATGAACCAAACACCAAAATATATTAGAAAAATGTATTTTGGATATTAACAAAAACCAAATGGGGTAAGAATATATATATATGTTAAACACAGACCGTGCATGGAACAAGGAACTCTTCTGGGAAAATTAAATCCACTATAGTCCGAATAAGTAATGGTAAATGACAAATACCATAGTTTTTCTTTTTCATGATGCTAGCCTGACGTGGGCAACGGGTCTCTCGCAAAGAGGTCCCCGTAGGGCGGGGTCTTCGCGGCCCTTGTTCTCTCACCCACTCTCGGTTACTGTTACACATGGACCTGTCTCCGCTGTCAATTTCTGTCTGGTGGACAGGTTCCTTGTTCTCCGCCCTTCCGCTGGCTCCCTTCCGGGCAACTCAGAATGGGTGTTTCAGCACCTTAAGACGATAGGGGTTCCCTGTCGTTATGATATCCGCCCTCTGAAGGATGGGTCTCTTCTTTTGAAGTCCCGTTCTTCGGGGGTGACTGGGAACCTTCTACAGTATATATATATAATACCCCTCGATTAGGTACTCTGGCTTGCCGGGCCGAGGGGGTTCGTACACCTCATGGGTTGTTGAGGTTTCCTCAACTCCTCGCGGGGTGTGGGTGAAGAGTTACCTAGTTGCGTTTTTTTTTTTTTTTTCCCCTTCCTTTTCTTCCCCCCCCCTTCCTTTTCTTTTTGCTCCCCCTTTTTTTTCTGTCTCCCCCAGAATTTCTTTTGTCTTGACTCGGTCCTGTGCCTCTGTCAATCGTAGTATCCCCCCCCCCCCTCTGTTTGTATTTGCAGTCTTGGGGTCATCGGGTGCACCCGCCAGGGGGCATCGCTCCGTGGCTGAGCCGTGCTCCGGGGATGGTACGGGCGCCCGGACCGCTGCTGCGTCTGGATTGGGTCTTTGCTTGGCCCTTAACGGACAAATCTCCGTAGTGCCAATCTGCTGTTTTTAAAATGACAGTTAGGTTGGGGGGTGGGCTACCCCGGATGTTGGGCCTGCGCCTTGAAGGATGCAGCGGCGGATGGTGCATCGCCTTGGGTCCGAGGCTGCCTTTTTTGAAAAGCTATTGTTTATGGGTTCTATTTCTAAACTTCACTCCCTTCCTGTTGACGACTATGGCCCGCCCTTGGATTTGGATAAGACTACTACTTCTGGTCGTTCAGCGGCCTCTGCCTCCGCTGGATTGACCTTCCAGCCGTATGGCCCCCTCTTGTCCTCTGCAGTGTCTGGCTCTCGTGGTGGCCGTAGGGCGGGGTCTTCGCGGCCCTTGTTCTCTCACCCACTCTCGGTTACTGTTACACATGGACCTGTCTCCGCTGTCAATTTCTGTCTAGTGGACAGGTTCCTTGTTCTCCGCCCTTCCGCTGGCTCCCTTCCGGGCAACTCAGAACGGGTGTTTCAGCACCTTAAGACGATAGGGGTTCCCTGTCGTTATGATATCCGCCCTCTGAAGGATGGGTCTCTTCTTTTGAAGTCCCGTTCTTCGGGGGTGACTGGGAACCTTCTACAGTTGCAGGATGTCTTGGGTTGCAGAGTTTCTGTGACTCCCCATCCGCAATTGAATAGCTGTCAGGGCACCATTTTCGCTTCCCGTCTGCTGCCACTCCCGGTTGGCGAGTTGCAGGAGGATCTTGCCCCCCAGGGGGTAACGAGGGTCTTCCGCTTTTCATCGCGCCGGGATGGTGCTCTTACCCCGTCCGCCCGTCTGCTCCTGACCTTTGACTCCCTTGTGCCTCCGGCCCAGGTGTTCTGGGGCATAGGTGATTGCCGGTCGTGAGAGTTTTCGGTACGACCATATGTGCCTGACCCGGTTCGGCCATGTTAGCTACAAGTGCCCCTTCTCCCCTCCGGCCTTGGGGTCTGGATCCTTGCCTACTCGTCTCTCGGGTGGGGAGGGTGATGCCCCGAAGGGAGGAGGAAGCGTCGCCGTGGTCGGAGTCCTTCCGACCCGATCCTGACTGCTGCTCGCCCTTGCTTCCCCTTCTTCACCGGAGGGGAAGCGGCGCGCTCCTGATCCGCTCGGGACTCCCCCCCTATACGGGGCTGGTGAGGCGTCACCTCCCGGTGCCCCGACCAGTGTCCGGGTGTCGGTCGAGGTACACCGCCCCATGACACCCTCGATTACTGACTCTGTTCCCATGATAGACCCGGTCGAGAGGGCCTGGCCCTCCTTCATGGAGTCTCTCTCCCTTCGGCTCCTGCTGAGAGTGGTCGGGTCTCTCTCCTGGATCTACCTCTCCCACCTGTGGTCGACCTTTCCCCCCCCCCGTCAGTGCTTGTCTGGTTTGACGAGCCCTCGAACAGCTGGTTCCCCCCGGTCCCCCTCTGGTGGGGAGTTGGGGGTTTCGGCTGGGCCCGACTCGTCGTCTCCCCCGCCGGGAGAGCCCCCCTCTGACCTCCCTGTTCTACTCTCCACTTCTCGTTCTACTACGGGTGCAGCAGATGCGGAGTCGGTGGCCCCTACCCCCCCAGTTCTGGGTGAGTCGGGGAACCGATTCCGTCCCTGGTTACGGACCGTTGAGTTTGCTGCTCAGCTTGGTCCGTGGCTATTTCGCTGTTTTCTCTGCCTCTTATAATGCCGCTTCCCCTTACAGTTCCATTTGCATTGGAACTGTAGGGGGCTTTTAGCTAACTGGGAGAACCTTGCCTCCCTGCTGGAGAGCGAGCGGCCTTCCTGTGTTTGTCTCCAGGAGACTATCCTGGCTGCGCGGGGACTCCCTCGTCTCTCTGGCTATGTTGGTTTCCCTTGCACCCCGGATGAGCACACGCCGGCGGGGTGCGGCGATTTACGTGCATCATTCGTTACCATCGCGTGGTGTGCCTCTTCGCACTTCCTTGCAGGCTGTGGCTGTGCGGCTCTTTTTAGATCGCCAGTACACTGCCTGCTCGTTTATATTCCTCCTCATGACCCTCCTTCTCGCGACGCGGTTCGCGAGTTGGTGCTGCAACTACCCGACCGTTTCTCCTCCTCGGGGACTTTAACAGTCGCGACCCGGCTTGGGGAGATGTTCGGTCGACTAATGTTGCTGGTATTTACTCTCCTTAATGGAGGAACTTTCCTTTGCGTGCCTCAATTCCGGTGAACCTACTTACTTCCACGAACCCACGGGTTCATTTACCTGTATTGATCTCTCCTTGGTGTCCCTCGATGCCTTACTCGATTTTTCGTGGAAGGTGTTGGGGGACTCTTATGGCAGTGATCATTACCCAGTCTGTCTTGAGCCGGTCGGACCGCAGCCGGGCGTCTCGTCTCGACCGAGGTGGTGCCTTGCGCGGGCTGACTGGCCATCTTTCAGAGCTCGTTCCGTCATTGTCCGTTCGGTTGAGCTTTGGCTCTGTGGATGAGAGCTTGGAGTTCTTCGAGCGGGTGGTGATGGGCGTCGCGGAGGACTGTATTCCTCGATCTTCCGGTAACCCGCGGACTCGTAGCGTCCCGTGGTGGACTCCAGCATGTCACCAGGCGGTGTGCGAGAGGAAGAGGGCAACGCGCCGCTTCCACCGCACCCGGCGCGCGGCCACTTGATTGAGATGCGGCGGGCGAAGGCTTTCGCCCGCCGGACTCTCAAGTTGGCCCGTCGGGCCTCTTGGCGTGCTTTTGTGTCCGGCATCTCCTCATCTACCCCTTCTGCTGCTGTGTGGCGGAAGGTACGTAGTATCGAGGGGAAGCCGGTCCCTGCTAGTCGCCCTGTCCTTCGGGACGGGGACGGCTTCCTTTCGGATCCTGCTGCTGTGGCTGATCGGCTGGCCGGTGCTTTTGCTGCGGTTTCCCGTTCGCCTTCAGCTGCGGATCGCCCTTTATCGGAGGTCACGTTCCCGCCCCCTGGGAACGAGCCCTATAACCATCTCTTTCCGATGCGGGAACTTCGGGCTGCCTTGGCAACCCGTCGTTCTTCCGCCCTGGCCCTGATGACATTCCGTATGACTTTCTTTGGAATCTGCACCCGATGGCCCTGCACTTCTTGCTGGATCTTTTCAACCGGTGTGGGTTGAGGGGTCGTTCCCTTCCCGTTGGAGGGAGGCGATTGTGGTCCCGATACCTAAGCCGGGGAAGGATCCGGCGGAGGTGGCGAGCTATCGGCCTATTGCTTTGACGAGCTGCTTATGCAAGCTCCTCGAAAAGATGGTGGCCGTCCGACTTTCCTTTACACTGGAGTCGCTTGGGTTATACCCCCCGACCCAGTATGGTTTTCGTCGATTTCGGGGTACTCTGGACCCCCTTCTCCTCCTTGGCCATGATGTACGGGAGGCATTTTCCCGCCGGAATCTTGTTCTGGCCGTCTTTTTGACGTCCAAAAGGCCTATGACACGACCCGTCGGGGAGTTGTCATGGACCGTTTGAAGTCTCTTGGTTTTGTGGGCTTTTTGCCCACGTTTCTTCGCAACTTCCTCTGCCGTCGCACTTTCCGCGTCCGTAATGGGGCGGCCCTATCTGCCCTGTATGTTCAGGAGGAGGGGGTGCCCCAGGGGTGTGTTTAAGCGTCTCCTGCTTCAACCTAGTTATGTCTGCGCTACCGGGAGCTCTTCCGCCCTCGGTGCGCTGTTCCATCTACGCAGATGATCTGGCTGTCTATGCCGCGGGGACGAGTCCCCCCCTCGTGGAGAGGCAAGTCCAACTCGCGGTCAATCGGGTTGAACGCTGGGCGTCGTCGGTGGGCCTTACGTTGTCTTCCCCGAAGACTTCGTGTGTGGCCTTCCTTCCGTCGAGGAGACGGGGATCCGGCGCCATCCCGGCCTTTAACCTTACACTCGGGGGTCAGCCTCTGGCCCTCGTTCCATCAGTACTCTTCTTGGGTATGGTTTTCGACAGCCGTTTGAGCTGGGTTCCCCACCTTCGCCGGCTGCGCGAGTCCGCGAGACGTACCCTGGATTTGCTGGGCATCTGTCGCATACTACATGGGGCGCGGATAGGCGGACGCTCCTCCGTTTGTACGTGTCCCTGGTACAGTCCAAATTAGACTATGGGAGTGTGGTGTATGGCTCCGCCTCCCGCACGGCCCTTCGGATACTGGATCCGGTCCTCTCTAGAGGACTGCGCATGTCATCTGGCGCCTTCCGCTCCTCTCCGGTTGATAGTCTGCAGGTTGAGTGCGACATCCCTCCCTTGGAGGATCGGAGGTCGTTCCTCATTGCTAACACTATCTCCGGATCCTCCGTCTTCCCACCTCTCCTCTGTTCCAGGTGGTTGAGAGGGCGTTCTGCCGGGATGGGGGTTGGTATTTCACCGACACGGTGACCTCCCTCCTCGATGGTATGGGCACTCCCCTCCATCCGTTATACCGGTCTCTTTCAGGGTGTTGCACCTTGGGAGAGCACCCCTGTTGCGTGCTGTAGGGCGTTGCGCCCCGTTCGCAGGCCGAGTGACTCTGCCTTGCTTCGGTCTCTGTTCCTTCAGCATGCGTGTCACTCTGCATGTGTTGCGATCTTCACGGATGGCTCGAGGTCGTCGGGGGGCGTTGGGCCGCGGCTGTTCCCCAGTCGTCTGCCCTTGCTCCCCGATGTACCCGTCTCCCTGATGAGGCTTCCGTTTTTACGGCGGAGCTCTATGCCATTCTGAGCGCTCTGGAGGTGGTGCGGGAGCATCCGGATGGGTCGTTCGTCATCATTCGGATTCCCGCAGTGCCCTGGATGGCCTGGAGTGTTTTGACCTGTCCACCCGCTGGTCCGACGAATCCAGCTACTGTACCATATCTTGTCGCTTTCGGTGGCAAGGAGGTGGTATTTTGCTGGGTCCCAGCACATGTTAACGTGGCTGGAAATGAGGCTGCCGATCGAGCTGCCCGTTCCGCGTGCCGACTGCAGGTTTCACCGTGTCCCTCCCTTTTCTGATTATATCCCTGGCTTCCGTAGGTTTTTGCGCTCCCGGTGGCAGAGTCGCTGGGATGGCGCAAATAACAAACTTTGCAAGATTAAACCCAATTGGGATGTTGGGCCTCTTCCTTCCATCGGTCGCGCCATAAGGAGGTGGCTCTGGCCCGCCTCCGTATTGGCCACACCCACCTGACCCATGGCTATTTGATGGCCGGGGATCGGGTGCCCCGATGTCCCAATTGTGACGTCTACTTACAGTTGCCCACCTGGTGGAGTGTCCGCTTTACTCTGCGCTGCGCGCAGAGTATTTTCCCTTTTTGGAGAGCGTCGGGCTTGTGATAGGCTTGGCGCTCTTCTGTCTGAAGGTCCCTACTTTTCGATAACCGGGTTGTTCTCCTTCCTCTTCGCTCCCGACTTCTTTACCGCGGTGTGA